>JBBCBC010000030.1:4679129-5276629 GCA_037126765.1 Stenogyne calaminthoides
ATGGAGTAGCGAGAAGGAGAAACAAAACTCTCAAAGGAAGGCTACTTCCTTGCTTATATTATGAAATTTGAACATGCAACCTCAAACCGTTTACGGCGAAGCAATCAACAACAAACCTGCGCTCCCGGAATTAGTAGAAGACCTTTGAGGCCAAGTCGGGATGAGGTATATTCTTAGGATATTCATAAATCCAACAAAGTTTTCAGGTCTACAACAAACGAACCTTAGTTGTGGAAGAAACACCTCATATGGTCTTTGATGAGACATCCTCCTCAACAAAAGAAAAGTCCTCCGGAACAAGCCGTACCCGGATCAACCAAAGACTAAACGATAAAATGGATCGAGTTAAGTGTCAAGGAGAAAGAATCCAACATGTAACGATTAAGGTACATCCCGAACTTGATCTTGTCGATTCAACAGTCAATCGGACCACAGAAGGCGCTGGCCCAGTCGATGAAGAAGATGGTATGCCAGAGGCGGATCAACCGAACCATCCGGTTCGATGGGAACTCTGAAGTTCCTACGAGCATCGACATCGGCACATGATGAGTCCAACATCGGTGAGACATGTTCTTATCAAGTGGATCATAATTCGCACCACTCCCGATCACTTAGTAATGAACTACTATCGAAATGGATGATGTTCTCTCCAAACAGGCGCCGTCGAAAAGAAGGACACGGATTACGGTCATCGATTGATCGATTATCGGAGACCCATCGATAGAGTCAAAACTAGACATCAGTTAATGAAAGTGTAAATGTATTGTTGTTATCGTCGTGGAAGAACCAACTACGATGAGAAGCTCTACAAGACGCAAGATGGATTCTAGCCATGCGAGAGGCGAAAGCAGTTTGAGAGGAATCAAGTTTGGGAATCAAACCGGACCAACCAATCAAGGCGTGATTGCGCGAAGTGGGTATTCAAGAACAAGAGATGAGAATAATGTCATTACCGAGGGAATAAGGCAAGACTTTTGCTAAATTATTCACAATCGAATGAATTGATTATGATGAGACCTTTGCACATCGCTCGCTTTAAAACCCATTCGGCTGTTTACGGCATATCTTTGCCCGCGAGAGGAGTTCATTGTGTATCGAGATGGATGTAAAGTGCATTCTTAAATCGGGGGTACTAGCGGAGGAAGTTTATATCGAACAACCTCCAGGCTTTGACAAAAGGCAACCAAGTGTACCGTTTAAGAAAAACTCTTTATAACTGAAACAACTCCCGAGCTTGGTATAGTCTTATTCTCTCGGTTCTTGATAGGCAAATGGGTTCCTTAAAGAAATAGTGGACAGAACCTTATTCAGAATAGAAGATGGAGAGGATATTACGATGGTTCAGATTTACGTGGGCGACATCATCTTCGGATCTCCCAACAAGCTATGTGAGAAGTTCAACAAATTGATGCAAAGAAGTTCGAGATGTCCATGATGGATCGGATGAATTACTTTTACGGGTTTACAAGTCAAGCGAAAGTCTGAAGAGATATTAAATCACGAGGGCAAAATACACAAAGAATCCTCTTGGCCAAGTTTGGAGTTCAACATTGTAAGGAAGCCAAAATTCCCATGATGGCCGGGTTCAAGATGGATCGGATGAAGATGGTCGAAAAGTTAATCGAGAAAAAGAATATGGGGCTCGATTGGACCTCTCTATACTGTTGCCCAATCAGACCGGATATCACTTTTGCGATAGGTGTATCTTGGATTTCAAAGCAAATCCATGCAAAAGCCACCAGAAGCGGATTCTCAAGTATCTCGAAGGGACAAGAAATCTCGGTTTATTTTACCCAACAAATGATAATCTAGAGCTTAGTGGGTATTACGATTACGATTCACGGAGGTTGCGAAATCAATGAAAAGTCAACCTCGAGTTCATGTCGGTTTTGGGAAATAAAAAGCGATCTCTTGGTTTTCGAAGAAGCAAACATCGATTCGCACATCTACTACTTTGAAGCGAAATATATATGGGCAGAGGAATTTTTCCCAAGCTGCTCTGCTAAGTCAACGGTGAGGGATTACAACATCGTAGCTAAGAACGTGCCTATATTACGTGATAATAGTCTTATTGCAATCACTTTCGAAATCTTGTTCTACATCTGAGATCAAGCATGTGGATGTCATACACCATTTCATCATAGATCACGTTGAAAAGAAGAATATCGAATGGAAAAAGATCCATCTTGACAAGCGAAAAAGTTCGATATTTTAACCAAGTCACTAGCTGAGATCAGTTCGAGAGAGTTATCAACGAAGTTAGAAACTTACGGATCTCGGAGAAAGTGCACCGATATGGTTGGTGGATGATTTCCATAACCAATTGGTTAAAAGACTAACCAGTTAAGAGAATCGGTTGAGTTTAGGTATCTCAACCGTGATCGGGAAATCGAACAAATAAATTTTCTGAAGTTCGGATAAGAAATCGATCGTCGAGTCGACAAGTAAATTTATCTGAAGTTTAGATAAAGAGCGGATCGATTCAAGATATATCGATTAAGAACTCGGATCGATTGGAAGATCACTTTATAAGTCGATTAAGCTACAAATCAACAAAAGCAAGCGAAGACAAGTTTAAAGTTCTGGATCGCATAAATTCGGAAGAAGCAACACAACAATGAAATAATAGAATTTTTCATTAATAAGGACCCGGAGGTCAGATTTACAAGTTACAAGTGATATCACAAGCTACCTACAAAGCTACCTTCAAGTGGTATTACAAACTACAAGTCCGAAATACGAGAAGACTACTTTTCTCAACCGTGCGATCAAAATACTTTTTGGCCGACTAATCTCAGTCACCGATTTCAAAAACACGGATACTTGAGTACTTTGGAAAGTTGTGCAAAAATGTTTTTCCCTCGCATACTATAAAATCCAAATCTTTCTCAGAAAACTTCTTTCCACTATTTCGTCTTCTCAAAGTTCTTAAAAGTTCTTAACTTTCAAATCTTCAGAAAATTACTTTCGAAATCAGTTGATTCTACTTTTACGTTTTCTCAAACCTTTCGAATCAATTTCTGGTAATTTCTTGTTTAAATATTGCTTGATTTCAATTTCTCTCTGGTACCTAAGTTTACAAGTTGAGATGCTATGTTTCTGTGATTTATATGATCTAAACGCTTACTTGCTAAATTGATGCTTAAATTACTGGTTTGACTGAATTTATTGAAATATTTTACTCAAACTAAACATCAATTTGCATATCGTACAGAAAATGGCATATCTTATTCCACGACCGGGCCAAGGGAAGAAATTCTGCAACTTTGCATCGATGAAGAAAGACATCGTTGATGAGAAGTATGTAGTGTTTACCATAACCTCAGATCCTGAATCGCCGGAAATTGCGATAGTGCTTTGAACATCGTGTGGACTTGAAACGATATTGCTCTACACATCGTAACATCGTCCGTACACACGAAGCCCTCCGAGTTTTTCAGACAACCTCTGAGAGGATGAAGATATTGATCTTAAATAAAAATGATCTCTTCCGTTGGTGATCGGAAGACGAGTGTCAAATGAAGATCTCCCATCCGGAGGATCTTTTTATCTGCCTAACTCGGCGAAGATCAATCCGAGACCTACACGATCGATGTAGGAGAAAAAATTTCTTGAAGTCGAGTTGTTGAGACCAAAGAACAAGGAGAACACGCATTTAATGCAAAGCCTCCTATCTCAAGAGAAAATATCGCGTTCTCCTCGAGATCGCTCGGAAAGGTGATCATGTGCTCAACTTACGACTTTGATCGGGCTTAGATCGTATAAGATAAGTGTCATGGCCGCAATAATCAAGAAGGCTTCGATATTGATTGGTTGGGTATGGTCAAGGCATTTTTTTTTGGAAAGACTCGGAGAAGTTTGAACTAACCCGAGTAATGGAGTGTGCTTATCTTCCAAGTGCTCCTTCATACACAAAATCTCTATCATTCATCCGGATAAGCGCCACGTAATTATAAATGGAACGAGAATGGAGCGAAGATATATCAAGCAAAGCACAAGGCCATATTAGGCAAGGATGAGTCCCTACCGGACAAGGCGATGAAGATCCAACTCCTTATGTGCCCCAAAACCCAGGAGAAAAGAAGAGAAAAGATAAGGCAATCGTGATCATCTAAAGTCGCAGAAAAGGCCATTCCAGAGAAGAGGATAAAGAGGAAGGATCCGCCAAGAAACCAGATGCTCAATGAAACGCCGTAAGAGAGTTACATCTCCTCCGAAATCGCCCAAGTTCTGGCCCAAATGAAGTTAAGCGGAAGCGGGATCGGGATGCAAGTAGAATCGGAAGAGAGATGCTCCGCCGCCTCGAGCCAACTATCGTAGAAGGGGGAAGAGCGGATGATCGGGCGTAGAAGGAGAGAAATCTGCCGAGAGAGTGGAGCAATCGAGGAAGAATCACCGCCCCGATTCTTCCTTTCACCAAGATCTTCCAGAGAGCAAGATCGCCAAAACCCACTTCCAAATCACCATCACCCTCTCCTAAAAAATCATCACCACCACCCTCCCCTCATAAAATCTTCTCACCCTCACCCTCACCTATCAGATCACCAAGATCTCACTCCCCCAATCAATGAACCTGTTCAAGAAACTGAACACCCTCAACACGCTGAAAACGAACCTGAACCACAAATATCTCAATCTCCAAACAGGTCACAAGAACCTGAGAGGTCTGACAAACGAGTGTCCATCTCTCATAATCCCTTCAACACCAGAACCGTGCTTGTTTCACCTGCTCCAGAAAGCCCCATCATAAGGATAATGAAGCAACAGATCAAAGAGTATCTGCTGGATATGTGCCCTGAATTGGATCAACATCCTGGCATCCAGCAACAGATAGAGGAAATTGTATTCTGGAGGGATATCAGACTAAAAAGCATCGAGGAATTTCTGATTCTCATGACATCTCTGGGATCAGATTTCTTTGTAGACTTGGAGATGAAATGCTTGAACAATGCTGGGATTGAAAGCGCGGTTGAATTGGCATCTGACGATGATATCAGATGGTTGATTCATGAAAGGTTCGGAATTGCTGATAACAGGGAGGAAACAATTCAACTTCCTACAGATCATGAGGGAGCTGCCGATGAACCAAGAATGGGTGCTGCAGATAAGACCCGACTTGGCAAGGCTTCAACATCTGACCAGACTGCTAAGATGAGCTTTGATACCCTAGATCAAGGCTGCAATTGAAGACAAATTCGCAGCGCTCACAACAGATCTGATGAAGCGATTTGAAGAAGAGCAAGCAAAACTAGTTGACAGAGAAAGAAGTCACACAGTTGGGATGCATAATGTCATCCTTCTGAAGTAATGCAACTAGTCAATCCTCTTGCCGAGAAGCTCAATCTCCAGTCTAACAAACTCAAAGTTCAGACAGATATGCTCAATCAGACACAGGTACTATTGGAGAATGTTTGGGCATCCTTGGAGAAAACTGACAACCACATGGATATCGATTGGAAACACTTTGTAGCTTCTGCAGAACGAGCAAGACAGGACATCGAAGTTGCTCTCAGACGCTTCTTGAAGCCTGCACCTTCTGCCACCGTTCAGATCACTCCTCTTGTTGTCGAGGAACTCAGAGAGGAGATCTCACGGCAATTCAATGCTCTGAACCGCAAGATGTCTCACCTCTTTGATGAAACCAAAAAGGGGGAAGGACAAGAAAATAAAAAGAAGAAAGAAAAACAGACACAGTTGGTAACCATTACATCTCTACCAGAAACCACTGTATCTGACTTGTCAGCCACTCCATCTACTGATCTCATTGCCGAAGTAAAAGAAAATATGGAACAACATAGCAAAGAGATCACTGAGCAGAAAATTGCTCTTTCTGAAGTTATTGTCAGAGTCGACAAGGTTGAAGACTTTTCTTCGTTCGTACAAAGAAGAATGGAAACTGATGATCAGGCCAAGAGCCTTGAACTCGCTAAGAAACTAGCTGAAGAAGACGAACAAGATGAACCTGAGCAGACTCTGAGAAGAAAGAAAGGCAAAGACAAGATGGCAAAAGCTACTGCGGAAGATCAGAGACAAGGCCAATTACTCTCTACCAAAAGCCAGATGTCTCCTGAAGAAATTCAAGAGCAAACAAGACAGAGAATAAGAGAGGCCGCCATCAAAAAGCAGAAGTTAGCAGAGGCTAAGGGACTGAACATCGCTTACATCAGAAGGAAGAGGAAGAACGAAGCTGCAGCAGAGGAAATTGTTTGGGAGAAGAATGTCATTCCGGAACCTATTAAAGACATCCTCTGTGCACGACAAGATCTGCTTCCAGAGTGGGATCAGATCAGAGGAGAATGGTTATGTGACGTATACATCCTGGAGAAGATTCCGATTCATCAAGATCAGACAGAAAATGATGATGAATTCCGGAACTGGTTAGAAACAAAGTATCCAGACTTCTACCAGACTGTGATGAAAGAAGGGAAGATCATGTCACTGATACCAGAAGCTCCACCCTTTGAAGTACTCCTTCCACCTTTGCGTCCAGACAAAAAGCTAGATGCTATAAAGTTCAAGAATGCCTACTATGGATTTGCTGAAAAATGAGGGATCCATAGAAGAGAAGATCTGGACAAGCTGATGCAAAGGATGTACAAGATGTTTGGCATCCCCAAGGAACTGCAAATGTTCAAGTACACCTGAGGAAGACACTTGGAATCAGACGATAGGTACGCTTTTCATATATTCTGTAATGCACACACCTATCTGAATGAAATTCTATATCTCTCTGATTCTAAGACAACATCTCATTGTCTTTTGAAATATGTACTATTTTACATTATCTGCATTTCAATTCGTGGTATCTGTTTTTCTGATTAAGTGTTTTGGTTCCATCAAAAAAGGGGGAAATTGTTGGAAAATTTGTATTTTAAGTTTTGATGGAAGTTCCAAAACGGGTTGTAATAGGACCAAATCGGACACATTTAGGTCCGATGATTTAAAATCGATTAAGATGACCCGGTTAAAATGTATAGACGGTGATGTAAAGATAGGTCACATATTGAGGAACTCAATATGTATAGGTCAGTCAAGTATCGGATGACCGCACAAGGTCGGATGATCGAAGACTAAGACGGATCGAAGACAAAAAGTCGATGATCAAAGAAGACAGAAGACCAAGACTCGGATGAACTCAAGACTCGGATGAACCCAAGACTAAGTAACAAACTCAAGACTCAAAGATGACCGAAGACATCGAGGCTCGTGAGTCACCAAGATCGAGACTACCGTAAGACACGAAGACCTATATCACGAGTCACGCATATTGTGCTAAGACAATCTGCATCGAAGACTCAACAAGGTAGAACGATCCGGTTATTTGATCAAGCCAGCTCACACCTGGCGTCAATCAAAATGATACACCAGACAAGCAAATCTTCTACAAAAGGAATATCAATCGTCTAACCGACAAATTCCGAAGTCTTCGCGCTGGTGAAGAAAAAGCGACACGCGTGTACAAAAAGAGCCGACAATGCGGATTCGACGACAGCGACATAAACGGCGCTAATCATGACTACGGCCACGCCGATTTCGGAGCACGTCACAATCATATCCTACAACCTACCTAATATAGCCCGAAATTCAAATTGCTCTCCAACGGCTCTTTGATTTCGAGGTCTATAAAATGGGATTGCTCGTCAAGTGAAGAAATAGGGGTTGACAAAGAGAGGACAAGAGACCAATTATTCTCACATGAACAATTGAGCAAAGCGGAACAACAACATTAACGCAAATTCTCAAGAAGCAAAAAGCCTTCAGAATTTCCGCTGAAAGAACACCATTTTTTAAGATTATTCTTAGAGTGTTCATCTCATTGGTCTTAGCAAAGAAATCATATCCACTAGCATTTGGCTACCTAAACATCCAGGATAGATTTCCAGTTGGAACCCTCAAACATTCTTTACCCAAACTCTGTTAGGTTAAGTTTGTTACCGCAAGATTTCAGACTAGGGATTCTAGTTTCTGATTTCTAGTTCGGTTGAGTGTGAACTCGATAAACATCTGTTGAGTGTGAACTCTATAAACATCTATCGGCTATCCCGTGAGGGAGATAAGTCCCGCAAGTTAAGTTCGGTTAAGTTCGGTTAAGGTTCCCCTGTGTTAAGGGAAGAGTAGACGTAAGACGGGTTTCGTCTGAACCACTATAAAAAGACTTGTGTGCATTTACTTGCTTTCTTATTGCTTTACACTATTCACACAACTGAGTTTAAAAGTGCATACATATTCTAAGTTAAGCTCAGTCTGCACCAAGCAACTGATCTGATCAGGTTGACACCTTAGTCAGCTGATTGAAAACTGACTTAAGAATCTGATTTAATAAAACTGGTTTTTCACATGGGTATTTACAAGCTTCCGCACTCTCAGTTAAACTGACAGATATCAAATTGATCTGCCCTCAGGCACTCAGTAAGATTGAACATCAGTCCAAACTGACACACTAGCACTCTAATCAGGAAATCTGCATTCACACCTGATCCGCACGAAAAATTTTCAGAAGTCTATTCACCCCTCCCCTTTAGACTTCTGCCCTCGCAAAACCCGTTCGGGACCTACAGTTACCAAGTTGGATTCATTGCACTAATTGCTCGGTACAGAAAAATAAGGGTTAATATCATTGTTGGTCCCTAAAGTTTCAGTTTTGGTCCCCTTCTTTCACTCACTATCAAGTTTGTTCCTGGAAGTACACTTTTACTCACATTTGGTCTCACTATTAGTAAATAGTTCGTTGATTGACGGAATTGACTATTTAGTCTTTAGGGGTGTTAAATGTAATTATACAAAAGTGTTGTACTTAAATGTAAATAAATAAAAATAACAAAAAAATCAAGACTTTTGAATATGACGTTTAGCACCCAAATAACGGTGGGACCAAATGTGGGAGAAGAAGTGGGCTTTCAGGACCAAACTTGATAGTAAGTGAAAGAGGGGGAACAAAACTGGCCAAAAATGATTCCCGAAAAATAAGGCTAAACCGACCTGTATGAATGTAGCAGGACCTCCACAAATGTCACAGCACTTCTTTAGGCTCTCAACGAACTAAGAATATGACAAAGAGGTAGAAGTCAATATACTCAGAAATTATATAAAAAACTAATACGAGAGAAGGTATAAACAATTACAAGAAAAAATATCAGGACATTCGCACAACTGGAAAACTTTGGCTAGCAATCAAAGCACCACCTCGAGTAGATATACTGTATAACAAACAATGGAAAAGGAAACGAACCTTTGGGCTTGTTAAGCTGCCATTAGGATCATTGATGGCCAACCAGCCAAGGCGCCAACCAGGTACCAACCATCTCTTTGACAAAGATCCAAGTGTAAGCACTGGTGCAATTGATCCAAAAACTCCCATGGGAATAAAAGGTTTTGCCCCAAAAGCAAGATGGCCATAAACTTCATCAGCAATTACCACTATACCAAGCCTTTTGGAAGTTTCAGCAATCTAATTAATTAGTATAATGTTAACAGTTAATATAGTGGACCCATAGCTATAAATGGAATTATTGAAATCCACATGGTTTTCCTTAAAACCATATACATAAATGGCTAGAGGATGGGGTTTTAATCAGCTTTATGAGCCTTAAGGAAAACGTCAATTCGACCATACTCAATTAGAATATCCTGCTTATTCCAGTGCTAACCTTCTTTAGATGCTGATGCGTATAGACGTTTCCACATGGATTCCCAGGATTAATGATTACCATTCCAACCGTATTATGATCTGCCAAATCTTCTACTTGACTGAGATCAACCTCCCATCCCTTTTCAGGAAGAAGATCAAAATAGCGGACTTCAAGATGTCTAAACGAGGCACAAAGTCCATAAATTGGAAAGCAAGGTCTCGGTAACAAGATATTGGCACCAGGCCGGGCCAAAACAAAATATTATTTCAATAGCTTGTGTACAACCCGCTGTGACATAAACACAATCAGGTGGTAACTTATGGGGGAGACCACGTGACAAATATTCTGCAATTGATCTGATTTGAACAGAAATGTGGAATTAGAATCTTGTGTATTAGAACAAGTGACTCCAAAGACTGATATGCGTAAAAATGAGTCTATATGAAGCTAATGCTGAAAGCAATTACGGTATGTAAATCCATCAATTAAACCCCGAGGAAACAATCAAACAACGAAAAGAATATTGAGAATTCAGAGAGTGATGTACCTCCAAACATGACTAATACTAAGTTTGATGGACTGTGGATATGCATTTCCTAGAAAAAATCTCATAACAGCACAGTCAGGCTGTTCTTGGGTTACAATTAGGTACACTGACGTTAGAATTACAAATCCATATATAATCATGTGGAAGCATGATAAATGAATACGATTAGCGCAGAATTTTGCAAGCTCTTGAAAGAGCTTAAAACCATTTTTCTCTCAAATAAGTTATTCTGTTTTGCTTTAACTGATTATTAGATCATATTTCACATGATTATGATATGCAGCCATAGTCCAGCTTAAAACTGCTTAAGACTAAATTTTAGAAAAATGTTGATTTTTAGCAAATACTTCGAATTCTTGAAATTTCGACCAAAAGCACTTCATTTTCAATGATCGCCCACTTTTTATATTTCTATATAAATCAATTTAGATCACTTCTCCAAAAGCACAATCACTTGCAAGCACCCCCGAAGAATCTCACATGATATAATAAGCAGGCAGAGGCAAATATGAAGAGAAATATAGATTGATTGGGAACTTATTTTTCATGAGAAAACAAAATGCCACATCCCTCTATCCAATAAACTCAATTTGATGACAATTAATATAGATTAACAGTCAAATGGAGAGGAGTAGATGTAACTCAAAGCTCAAATTTCCAGTCAATTTCTTTTACCAAAACCAGAAACAAGAAACAAAAACTATAGACCATCACCAAAGCATTCTTGCACATATAATCACCAACTTCAACTACACACTATGCCACATCTAAAGTAACATGCATCTATAGCTATAAACCACAAGCCAAAATAGCACTCCCTACCTGAATTGGCTGCAGAAAACATGTTCTTAACCATCTTAAAATCTAAGAGAGGTTCCAAAATACACCTAGATCAATGTCAATTTCCAAGAATTGTAAAATTCCATCCTGAATATTTTCAAGCACTACCCCCAAACAAAATCAGACAATTAAATTGAAATTAAACTCAATAAATTACTTTCTGGCACACAAAAAATGCTGAGAAATGAAATAGAACTGAAGAAATTACTTTCTGGTTTGAGGAAGGCCAGCAGTGGGAGAGTAGCCATTGAATTTACCAGAACGGAGAGCTTCGACAACAGCTTCTTGAGCTGCATAATTTGTGTGAAAGCAAGAGTAAGCAGTTGGGTCACCGATGCCCAAAGAAATCAGGTTTTTGCCATTTTCATTGGGGTTTGTGTTCGCCGTTAACAAGCCCAGAATCCCTTTGATTGTAATGTTGGTGGGCACTTCAATTTCATGGGAATTGTGGAACTCCATTGTTACTTGGTGCAGAATTTACGAGATCTGAATTCTGGGGTTCAGTTGCTGAATTTGAGGGATTGGTGTTTGGGGGTTTGGGATTGGGGTTTAATGGCCACAAAATTGAGAGGGAGCAGTGTAATTCGGGTTGTACATTTTTGCATGAAACGCAAAATCGGTTTTTCGTGCATTTATTTAATAATTTTTGTGGAAACGTGGCTTTCTACGAAATCGCATATGGACCAAAAATAATATGACACCATTTATTTTCGTTTCTCTTTGAGAAGCATGTGATTGACACGTGCATGTGCGATACGTTAGTACCAATGTTGTATTGACAATGAGGATATTTCATCAACTATATTTGAACTCGAAATTTTCATACTAATAGTATATTGTCTCAAGTAAAACTTAAAATTTATATTATACACAGCAAAAGTGGCAAAAGTGGGATGGAGTGCAGAAAAATTAAATAAATGAATGATATTTTTTTATAAGTTCGAATTTTTAGATGATATGGATTTTTTTCAAGAGGATTGAGAAATTCAAAAATAAAGAAGAGTGAGTCCCATGTTCATTTAGGTGAACCGTGCATTCATAGTGCATTTTAAAAACATGTAACTTGTTATATTGAAATATGCAAAAAAATTTACACTGAATCGCGCAACCGTGCGCTCATAGTGCATTTTTAGAACCATGTAGCTTATTATAATGAAATATGTAATTTGTTTACACTGAATTGTGCAATTATTTTTTAGGAGGCCCATCGAGTGAATAATTTAATATGAGTGGAGTTGGTTTTAACAGGAATTGAACCCAAAATGTGGGTATAAGTCTAATGGCTCTGATACCATAAAAAAATTGTATCTCATTTAAAAATTCAAACTTATAAAAAGATGTGAAATTAATTTATCTATTTATTTTTTCTTTAACACTCAGTCCTAGATTCCCAGTGACTTGAACACATACATTGATGTAAACAGTGGTGCTATAACTGCCCGATCTACCCAAACCTAAATCCATTTTTGCAACTTAGGGAAAAAAAATACTAGTTATTAATTGCTAACTTACAAGTTAACTATCCAACCTAAATCCATTTTTGCAACTTAGGGAAAAAAAATACTAAGTACTAGATATAACTTACAAGTTAACTACTCCACCTAATGTGCAATTTTACTTATTAAGAAAAACCTAATGAGCTATTTCAGTAGCCATAACAAAATAATCATTCGTAATTATGTTCGGCATGTACATGTCTTCTTTATTTTATCCAAATTCATATAGCTTTAAACCTTAATTCATTTAATCCTTAATTCATGGGGTGAAACACTAATGAAATAAAAAAAAATGGAATAGTAGAATCAAATCGTAATTGAAGGAATGAAATCACCTATTTCATAATTAATGTTTTACTTTATAAATTATAATATAAATGAATGTCACGTGGAAGAATAAAAAATATTCAATTAATGAACAATCATATTTTTGGTCCTTGTGTTAAAAATTGAATAGGGTGAAACACTAATAAAATAAAATTAAAAAGTGAAATAAGGAAATCGAACCGTTAATTCGAAAGTCATGAATTTTGGCCTTTTATTATAAAGAAACATACGTAAGAGAGTACACATAAAATAAAAAATTAATTTCCACACACTAATTTGTAAATTATACGTGAAACATAAATTAAATTAAACAAAACGGCCGTCTGAAGATTGGAGTGTTTCTTTATGATTTATATTGTTGTGCTTAAGATTGGAGTGTTTCTTCATGATTTATGTTGTTGTACTTGGTGTCACAATTAGAATTTGTATCCTCTATATGATATCTTCAACTTCCTATTAAATTTAGAGAGCATTTCAATAAATTGTTGGAATTTTTTGAGTGAATGAAAAAATTACTTTCAAATGGACGGTATGTATTAGATGAAAATATATGAGTGAAATGATGTGAATTAAAGATTGTGAGTGTTCACAAAAATATTTGAATCGTATCTTTTGGTGAAAAAACATAATCGAATGATTTTTTTTCTTTTCAAAAGTTGCATCTATTCACGATTCGATACCTAAAATCTATAAAAACACCCTTTCATTCCATAATCATCACTTAACAATTGACAAAATCATAACTCGGTCATTACTCGATAATTGATTCTTCGATTGAGGTCGAAGTTTTCTATTTTCTTCCCTCATTTTTGTGTTTCGGAGAGAGTTCAGTATATTATTTGGTTCGCCGACTGTTTTCGATTCGTAATGCAATTGTCAGAAAACTTTATAGTTGTTATATTTTAAGAGCAATTATCATAGAATCGTATTGCACCTAGATTTGGGACAATATCATCTTACGGAGAAAACTAACTCTTGCCTAGACTTGTTCCATATCGGTTTCAATAGTCATTCTACACATAAATCAATTTTTCCAACAGAAATTTGTGTAGGTTAAATTATTTTTCATTTTAGAGAGTATATCACACAACATTCGCACGAAATTCCCCTGATTGAGATATATTTCGTTGATGATGTTAATTTACCCATTTGTACCGTAATAAAAATATAAAATTTTAATTTTCAAAAAATAGAAAGAATAAAAACGAATTTCTGGTAAAAGTTATTACTAGATGGCCACGCAATGGCATGGAGATGGTGTGATGTAAAGCCTGCACTGCACATCTCAAAATGCGACTATGACTAATCTATATAGTCTATACCTCATAACATGTCATGCATCACACATTCACGCTAATTTAGAGCGTGTTTTGAAACACTTAAAATAATTTTTAAAAGCACTTATTTTAAAAGATATTTTTGAAATAAATACTTCTGAAAGTTATTTTAAGTGTTTTAAAACACACCCTTAAACCTCAGTTGTCACACTTAAGTTTGGATAAAAGAAGCGTGAGACGATCATACAGTAAAATAAAATATAATTTAAGTATTGATATTTTAATGTTTTAGAAAAATGGGATATTGATTTGTGCTTATTAGTACACGTCTCTTTTATAAAACCATTTCACATAAATTTTTATCAAACCGAAATATTTCCTCCATCCATTAAATATATAAATTTATGCTTGATGTTTTAATTTGGGTAATGTATTAAGAAAATGTAGATAAAAAAATAAAAGTATCATGAGGCATTGTGCGATTCATTTGTAAATAAAATGATTGTTTATGAGTAAAATATAATGACAATTAAAGTAATTAAATATAAGTTAAAAGTATAATAGAATATTTGGTTTCATAAAATGCATGACGAAGGACAAATAAGACAAACAAAAATAGATTTGGTGGAGGAGGAAGTAATGAAATTTCTAGTATACTTGGGTTTGATTATTAGAAAAATGTACATCAGTCCTCAAAAATAGAGCATTTATTTATTTACTATTTAAAATTGAACGAAAACCACTTTCATTAACACAAAATAAAGGCTACGTTTTGTATGCATCAAAGTGCACCATGTAATCATAATACATTTAAAAAGCGTGTGACTTGTTATATTAAAAAGTGCAACTTATTGATACTGAAACGTGCAACTATTAATATGGAAAAATAGTTGCACTATTTAGTGTAAATAAGTTGTATTTTTCATTATAATAAGTTACACATTTTTAGAATACACTATGAGTGCACGGTGCACCTGGATGTACATGTAACTCACTCCAACATAAATGTATTTTTTTCCAACTATTGTGATTAAATGATAAATTCCAAAATCACTCCAACAAAAAAAACACATAAATATATAATCAATACTATAAATAATAATTTATAAAAATAACGATATTATTTTATAAATGTAATATACGATTTTTATACTATAAACAAGTTTTATAGGAGAATTTGTGAGTTTATTGATGTTGCATGTCGTTCATCTTGTACATATATTAGTGAAGCCGGTGGATTGTATTTATGGAAAAGTAGGGAGAAGTTGGAACCCGCGATCGCATACCTAATAAATAGGTCAATGAACAAAAGTCAATGTACGACTTAAAACTAACATTTCTTTATTTTCTCACATTTTTCTTCGGTAATTAAGTACTGATAAAGAAAATTCTCCATTTAAAATTCAATAAATAGTCTTAAGATCTGCAGGATTACTTGGCAGCCCACCCGGTTGTAAATGTGAAGCTACTTGGGCCTCAGCGAGGGACTGTATGGAGCCCTTTGCGAGGGGGACAATTGAAGTTTAATATTGATGCTTCAGTTCGAGCTGGTCTTGGTTTTGGGATAGTTGGTGTACTTCGGGATAAGGGTGACCGAGTGAGATGGTGTTACGGGGAGCTTTGTGATTCGGTGGTGGTGGATGTTGCGGAGGCTTTGGCGATTAGACGTGGGATGGAGTTCACTAAAAATAATGGGGTACATGATTTGTTGGTCGAGTCTGATGCTTAAATTGTAATTTATGTCTTACTTTACTCGAGGCAAGATCTCAGTTATGTAGGGACTATTGTTCGTGACATTCGAGATTTGGTTGCTGACTTTGATAGAGTGATTTTTACTTGGATTAGGAGAGCCGAAAACTCTGTTGCTCATTTACTTGTTTTTCATGTTTTTTCTTCTGCTACTGTTTTTTTCTCGTTTCATGTTCCGGATCATATTGTTGCTATTGTGGAAGCTGATTTTCTGACTGTTTTATAATATTTATATTTCCAGTAAAAAAAAAATTGAATACTTGGATTTTCTTTGCAAATCTCTGTTTATATTTAGAAATTTTAAAACACCCAAGCAATAACAAAGTTGATGGTTGATGCCAAAATATAAAGAAAAGTGTTTTTTTTTTCCCCTTGAAAACATTTTAAATTTCAAATCATGAGAACACAAGAGTCGGACGTTTTAATTCGATTTATTCGGGCTGTTTTGTTCGACCACTATTTATTTTTGATTTTGTATTAAAATAAAATATTTTATTAGTTGAATTGACTCAAGGGCGTAGTCATCCTATTTTATTAATTAAGGAGATAATAAATTTGACTTTAAAAAGTGAAAGTGCATAGTTGTATACAATAATAATAATAAAGGAGTTAAAATTGCACTTAAAGTCAATAATTGTGGGTTATTTATCTAATTTTAAAAATAAATGGATAATATATAACTACAGAGCTCATTATCGATTTGTATACTGATCAATAATTAAGGAGCTAGTATATTTGAAATTTATATGGTTAAAAAATAAAAGAGTCGGTCTCATGTGCACCTGGGTGCACCGTGCACTGATAGTGCATTTTAAAAGCGTGCAACTATATAAAATAGAAACATGCAACTATTCCAAACAGAAGCATGCAATTATGTTCTCATATTAACAGTTGCACTTTTCTGTGTAAATAAGTTACACTTTTCAACATAAAAAGTTGCATGCTTTTAAAATGCACTATGAGTGCACGGTACATCCGAATGCATACAAGATATATCCAAAATAAAATGAGTATGTATTAAAAATTAAAACGATTCAACCTATTAACGTTTTGTTTTAATTGTGTATAAAAAAATAAAATGATTCACCGTGGATCGATAAAGCTGGTTAATTTATTTCTGGTTCTTGATATGTGAGCTCAGTACAAGGGTAAAAGGGAAATCGTGTCAACAGAGCCTGGGTAAAATGGTAACTATGGCCTTATTTTTTCACCGAGCCTTCTAGATTCACTCTGTCCCATTTAGCTTCAAGATTCTCTTATCCAAATTCCTAGTTTATTAATTAATTAGTGAATATTTGTGTGAATGATAAGAATACAATTTATTTACGCCAGCCTTGGTGTTGAGATCAATGTTTTCATAATTGAACCAGTGGTCGAATCGAACAGATCACCGGTCAGCGGTTCAATCGGTCGGACCGGTTCAACCGGCGGTTCAACCGTTTTCTATGTTTAGTTTAAAAAACAAAATAAGTATACACCTACAAAAATTTAAATATATATTTTATAACTTTTCATATCATATTTTATAAATTTTGTCACACCTCATACATTTATCCCACATCGAAAGTGTTGGAGAAAAATGTGAGAGGAATATAGATTTAAAATTTTAAATATTTAATATAAATTAATAATTTAATTTAAAAAAAACCGATTTTTTTCCGGTTGAACCGGGTTTTGACCGGTTCAACCCTAAATCCGGTTCTATAGGGGTTTTTTAACCGGGTTACCGGCAGATTCCCGGTTCAACCCGGTTTTGAAATCATTGGTTGAGATTATTGATAATTTCACATATAGGGAGGTTTGCAAAAAAATATCTTTTTAAAAAGAGACACACTTGTATGAGATTGTTTTTTATCATGAGATGAATCATAATTTGAACATATTATTTTAACACTTTAGGAAGGATGAATGTTGATTTAGACTAAAATGTAGTCTGTCTTATGTATGAGATTGTCTCATACGAGTTTTCGACTTTTAAAAAAGTGATTAAAATTAATGATTATGCAAAAATTGATTAATAAGTGTTTGTAAAAAAAATATTAAAAAGTTGATATTATTTGTGAATTTTTTTAATGATATTAAAAAAAGGGTTAATAACAAATTGCAACCTATATATTGTGTTTTTTGTAAATTGCAACATGTACTATTTTTCTTAACAAAATGTAACATGTACTAATAAAAATTAACAAATTTCAACCCCGACTCATGTTTTTTTAAATCTTTCTATTGAATTTCTTCAATTTGATGTTAGCTAAAATACTTTTTAGCATTGTGGTATACACAACATATCATTTGTAACTATATTTAGCCTGAAAGTTTCACAAAAAATGAATTTCGGGTTGTAATCGATCACTTTTTAATAATATAGATTGCATTTTGTTAGAAAAAATAGTATATGTTGCAATTTGTAAAAAAACACAATAGTATGGATTGCAATTTGTAATTTAGCCTTTAAAAAATACTCATAAACTACCAAAAGCACTCCTCATTTAACTTTTAGCTTATTGTTTTTGAGAGTTTATTTAATTTAATAAAACTATTAAGGAGAAATAAAACATTCAAAATCGGTTTGATTCCCCTATTCCACTTTTCGTACTTCATTGATGTTTCACTCTTTTGAATTTTTAACACATGAACTTGGTGGTCCATTGGATATTTTTTATTATTTCATGTGTCATCCATCCATAATATGAAATACAAAGTGGAACACTAATTATAAAATAGATGATTTCATTCCACTCTAAATTGTTTATGCACATAATTTTAGGTGACTATAATTACTTATAATTTCTTTCAAACACTCCCTCTATTCAATGAGTGGAAACACTTATTTTTTTCAAAAAAATATGTCTAATAATTTTTTAAAATAAGTTATTCTCAAACTATTTTTTAGAATTTGCAAACAAGCATTAAATCTGAAGAGGATTTGCTACACGGGGTGGAGTGTATTTGATTTCTCCTCTAATGAGAAAAAAGTAACTACTTTTAAGTAAAATTTTGTATGCACAAGATGTACTTTATAATGTTCATTTTTGAAATGTCTATTTATTTTTTTGAAATGTCACGTTTAATGTAAATAATTTGAACGCTTCAATAAAATAATTTGCACGTTTAGAAAATATACTTAAAGTGCAAGGTATATCTAATTCACAGAAAAAACTTTAATTTACAATCAAATTATGCAATTGGTGAAGGTAAGATTGAGTGGTTCATGGTTCACTCGGCCCAAGTGGTTCATGGTTCACCCGCCCCGAATATATCATAATTTATGGTTCATTATTTAGTGTTTAGGGTGTAGATGATTGCTTTAGGGCAATTTTATAAATTTTCATACATGAAAATTTTCACACTAGACCTACTCCTTGAAAAAACATAAATATCACAATTTTACCAACGCTGGAATTTTCACACACATTATTCAGTATTCTCAATTAAAAATATTTAGTATATTATCGTAGATATATATGAGTTCATGCATTAATATTTATATTAAGAAATATTATTCATCAGAAAGCACCCACCCTACTGATAGCCATAAGAGAGATTTCAGAACCACCAGAGAAACCCAACACAACACAACACCACCCAAACATCTCCCCCCTCTCTCTTATCTCAAATCTCTGCAAATATATTCCCGCATTTACGCCTAACTTCATCATTCCAATTTCCCCAATTAATTAATGGCCCTTTTCAATTCCAGATCAGCTGGCGAGACGCATTTGCCCCCAGGGTTCCGATTCCACCCCACCGACGAAGAACTCATCACCTACTACCTCCTTAACAAGGTTCTAGACGCTTCCTTTGCCGCCAGAGCCATCGCCGACGCCGATCTCAACAAAAGCGAGCCCTGGAACCTCCCCGCCAGGGCCAAACTGGGCGAAAACGAGTGGTACGTTTTTACCCTCCGCGATCGCAAATACCCCACCGGTTTGCGCACCAACCGCGCCACCCAAGCCGGCTACTGGAAAGCCACCGGAAAGGATCGAGAGATTTACAGCTCCAAGAGCGGCGCCTTGGTCGGGATGAAGAAAACCCTAGTTTTTTACAGGGGGAGGGCGCCAAAGGGGGAAAAGAGTAATAGGATTATGCACGAGTTTCGCCTTGATGGAAAGCTCTACTTGTCCAGAAATTCCGAGGTACGGAGTACTATTTTTTTTCTTAAATTAATGTTTGAAAATTATAAAGTGCTTTTGTGAAAATTGTTATTGGGAATTGTTGAAATGTTTGTGAAAAAATCATTCAACAGCTTTATAAAAGTGTCCATGCTTGTTTAAAGTTAATGATTAAAAAAAGTTGTTACATTATGATGATTGTTTTTTTCTTTTTGAAACATAGAAAATGATGATTGTGAAGTAGAATAACTTTTAACTTTTGAGTACTCATGCTTGTGGCGGAAAGTAGATTTTAAAGGTGTGTTTGCAAAATCTATTAGTAAAATCTTTCAGAATCATATTTTTGAAAAAAGTAATTTGACGCCGAGTTGCAAATGACTGAACCAATCACTTTGTAGTTTGTAGTCTATATATGCGAACACTAGAAAAGTGATTTTACGTGGGTATTAGGAATGGCAAACACGCCCTTAACTTTTTGAAATTTAATAAATTCAGGAGGAGTGGGTGATCTCCCGGTTGTTTCAGAAAACCGGTTGCGGCGCCGCCGCAAAAAAGAGGCCTTCTGCCGGTATTCCAGAAGTCAACTCGCCGTCCGCTGTCTCCGTCGACGGCTGTTCCTACTACGGTAGCGTTACCGCCACCGAGCACGTGCCCTGTTTCTCCATGACGGCTGCGCCGCCAGCATTTAACCGTACCACTTTCTCCGAGCTCCCTCCGCCGCCGCCGCCGCCGCCATCGTCTCTGAGCTCACTGATGATTTATGATCCGTCACTGTCGTCGACTTCCCGTTTTCCGAAGCATTGCGTTGGGGTGTCGGCGTTTCCGACTCTGAAATCACTGCACGAAAATCTACATCTCCCGTTCTTTTTCTCGTCGGTGGCGGAGCCACCGACCCACGGCGGTGCCGATCAAGAGTTCGGTGATGGCGGCGAGTGGGGTGCGATGGAGAATCAGAAAAACTTGTGCCCCAATGAGCTGGATTGCATGTGGGGTTAAGCGAGTTTAATTAGTTTTAATTAATGTTAATTGCATGCAAGTAGTTTAATTCAGACGACGTGTTTCCTACTATTTTTAACTGCTTTTGACTTCTAGCCTTCTACTATTTCTAATCAGACGACGTAGTTTCATATTATTATTATTATTATTATTATTAATTTTGTTGTAATTGTTTTACTCTAAATTATAGTATGAGTTTTTTAGTGATTCTTTTTGTTTGTTTTCGGTCTTGCATAAGTTCTAGTTTTGCTGATATTTGATCAAAGGAAACAAATTTGGCAACACATATATATATCAACAAAAACTCATATACTCATATAAAGCGGTCTTATACATCAGATGAAAACACAAATCATATTCACTTTTTTAAAAGTGTTAAGACGTCAATATTCAATTTATATCCCGTCTGTGAGAACTTTTCATGTAAATTAATGTGCCTCATATATGTCATATACTAATAATCAATGAATTGGTCTCATGTGAAATTAATGATTTACCTTTTTCCCTTCAAAATAAACTTTTTAGACTATGAATTTACTAAAAGGTAAGGTATTGTATTATACTTAATTCCTCCGTCCCGTGATAATGTGCACGTTTACTATTTTTACGTGTTTTTGCGAGCGAATTTTTTATTAGTATTTGAAATGACAAAATAATTTTTAAAGATGCATGTATATGAGAGATAGATTTATAATATCTCTCCTTAAAGATCACTTTATCATTTGAAATACTAATAAATAATTCGCTCACTAAAACTTGATAATAAAGGTGGGGTGCACGTTATTTCGAGACGGAGGGTGTAAATGCTAAAAATAAATATATTACTTTTTATGTTAAAAAATGGAGTATCACTGAATTCATCATATAACTCCTTGCGAACCTGATTCGCATAAAGATTCATTACGACGAATTCGATTACGTGTGAGTAACCAGTGATGTTAAATTTGTGGTCAGTATATAAAATTAATGATTTTTTTTGTTTTGTTTTTTGTTTCGAGTGTATAAAATGATATTATCTTTGTCGTCGTTTTTATTAAAAGTTGATATCCTAATTTAAAATTGTATTAATCTTTTTTCTTTGATAAAGTCTCCCAGCATGCATCTAGATTAAAACATATGAACAAATTATGAAATTTTCTGAGTACATTTCACTTGCTCCCTCTCATGACACGTATAACTTGAGCCATATCCTTTAATTTGCTTTATTTGAGATTACAAGCTCTTTCATTTTTGGAAATGAAAAGCCAAATAGTACATCTGCACATGCCCACTGCCCAGTTAATTAAATAGAATGGATTTTTATTTTAAAATTCGATCAACACAAATTAAACTCTACTTAAGATATGTTACCTAAATATTCTCTACAATTGTGTTTAACATTCATTTATTTAGAAATTGAACTCTATTTATATGTTAACAGACTCAAAAAAAATCTGATTTGGATCTATTTATCATACACGAGAAATGATTGAGATCATAAAAATCAATAAAAGGTAATTAGTAGATAGAGCGTGCAATGAGATTCGGGTCTGAAAATGCAATCAGTAGATGTGGGCCCACAGGGATGGAGTGATATGTGAAAATAAAGCCAAGCACTCAAAGTACCAAAATGGTGCTACAATTTTGGAATTTGGTAATGATGGAACAGTACCAAATCTTTGCAGAGGGGCAAAAATGGATTCCCAATATCACCCCCTTTTATTTTATTTTACCTGTTTATAAAGATTTATGCTGTACAAGGGTAAAATTTCCCTGCATCTCTATGCCTACCATTTTGCTGTCTATTTTTGCAAAATTTGGCTCTCTATCACCTTCGAAATTCAGAATGATGAGAGACTTTTGTTCAATTGCAAAATTCATATTTCAACGGCTGAAACTTTGTTTTGAGTTTGAGGTGGATGAGGCAAATCCGAATGAAAAAAAAAAGTGAATGGAAAAATTTTATGAATAATAATATTTTGTTTGTTTTGGGTTAGATGTAGTAGAGATGAATGAAGTTTTATGTCAAATCAATACTTTTTAATGATGATAATATATTTATTATTGTTTATTATTAGGGTAATGATTGAATGATTGTGTTGATGGTAATATATAAAAGTATATATTATTATATATAATTATATGATAAATTATATAATTATAGGATATTGTTTAATTTGATAATGAATATTGTTTGATTTGAGACTCAATAGTGTTTTGATAAAATAAAAAAATAAAATTATTATTGATTTAATCTTGGCTAACGTGGCTAAAATTAAGTTATAAAAAAAGTGTTTAGAAAAAATTAAGCTAACGTGACTTAACATGAAAAATGTTAATTATTATTGAGATGAAACCCCAATTTTTAGTCAGTTCTATTTTAAAAAGTTTTTTTTTGTCAATGATTTTAATTTTATTCTTTTCTAGCCAAGATAATATTTTTTTTACCAACTATACCCTCATCACTCTTTTAAAAAAAATCAGTTCTTAATGGTGGTACGGGCTTAAATAAAATGTGCTACGTAGTGAATTAATGGTGGTACGAGCTTTAATAAAGTGTGGTACGAGTGAAAAAATAGTGGTACGAGGTGAATTAATGGTGGTACGGACTTAAATAAAATGTGGTACATGGATTGATGGTGGTACGAGCTTAAATAAAGTGTGGTACAGGTGAAACAATGGTGGTACGAGCTTAAGTAAAATGTGGTACTAGGTGAATTAATTGTGGTACGAGCTTAAATAAAATGTGGTACGAGGTGAATTAATGGTGGTATGACCTCAATAATGTGTGGTACGAGGTAAATTAATGATGATACACCCTTAATAAAGTGTGGTACGGGATGAATTAATGATAGTACGAATTTAATAAAATATGGTACGAGATGAATTAATGTTTGAATGTGGTGTAGTATAAGAGTGTTGACCGGATGAGGAAGCGAGAAAATTATTTTAATTTTTAGGAGAAAAATTCGCTGATATTTTTTTAAGAAGTCATCTGTTTTTTTTTCTATTTTATTTAATTCTTTTAGTTAATTAAATAGGGGTATAAGGGTCTAAATAATTGTTCATTTGGTTAGAAAATAACAAATTAAAATTTAATGACATAAAAGAATATTTATTTTTACATTGGACTGTTTATAACTCTACCCTATTATTGATTTAATTTGATTTTATAAAAATTACATAATTTAAGTTATCTTTAGTAATAATATGTATGTATATCATGTATTTGTAAGTACATGTAGTACATAAAATTTTAATAAAATTTATATGTAATACTTTCAAACATATTCATCGTTTGAATTATCAAACATACATAAATAAAGTTTTGCATAAATTTTTTATTTTTTTAATATACCTGAAGGCATGCATATATTTAATATACCTGAAGGCATGCATCATCATAATACTAGAAATTTTTTTTTTTTTTTTTTAATATACCTGAAGGCATTCATATATTTAATATACCTGAAGGCATGCATATATTTTTATATATTTAAAATAAATATACTATACTAATTTAATAGTAAGTGTATTATAAAATAAAAAAGAAAGTGTAAATACAATATATATTTAGAGAACAAAAGGGTGAAAATTCATGTGTTAAAATTTACATAACAACTTGATGTGTTACTACATGAACAAAAAAGTGTTACCTATTAGCAAAATAATGTTAAAACATGAACAAAAAATATAATAAACAAAACCGTAAACAAAACGGAAAAAACTAAATTCTCGCCAAAATTACAAATTTACATAACAACTTGATGTGTTACTACATGAACAAAAGAGTGTTACCCTATGAGCAAAAAAAAAAGTGTTACTACATGAACAAAAACCAAGATAAACTCGAAAAAATCATAATCGAGTGTTTACTAAAATAAAACCAAGACAAACGATAAACAAAACCGTAACAAAACGAAAAAGAAATTCTCAAAAAATTACAGATTTACATTACAAATGTTCCGACAAATGCAACACTTTGAACAAAAAGAGTGTTAAAATTACACATGAACAAAAGAGTGTTACTACAAAGAGTAACAAAACCAAGACAAAACGCGAAAAAAATAATCGATCTAAAAATTACATATAAACAAAGTGAAAAAAAGTGCGTATGATGCGAAAGAATTCATTCCAAAAATCAAATTGAACAATCCAATTTCATCCAATAATGGAGGGAAAAAAAAAATAAATTGACAAGAAATTAAGGCACGAACGACAAAAAAGAACCCGAGATCCAAACAATCTGAAGAGAAGATGAAGAAGAAGAAATTTGACAGATTTCGTGATGAGCCAATAAACAAAACCGTTAACAAATTTCTTATCCCCGGGAAAAAAAAAAACTCAATTCTAACACGAATAAAATTACAAATTTTTGTCATATATTTAATATGAAAATATATGTGCTATATGAAAATGAATGTAAAATAAATTTGTATTTGGATAGTTATGAAATGTGAAAATCTATGAGCAAAAAGAAAACAAACACCCCTAAAGGATATTAGATTAGATTATTTGGAACAAAAAAAAATTTATTTTCAAACGTGTTGCTAAAAAAATAATTTTATATAATATGGCTACTTGAAAAACTGACGAATAAAGGTCAAGTTTTTATTCTACATGAATAAAATGTTTAGTGAGGATTTAGTGAAAAATTTATTTTATTTTTACCTGAACAAAAAATTAACTCAAATTAGTCCACAAACAATTGCTCAGAATTGGTTTACTCTAAAATTGCGAGAAAAAATTCACAATTTTATTCATGTTCAATCGTTTTGAAAAAATTGCATATGTTTCAAAGACACATATTTTCAAAAAAAATTGAAATGTTTATATATACAATAAAAATATAAAATAATTTGAAAATTAAAGTCGTTAATTTTAAAAATCGATGTCCCAAAGACTCACCGAATTGTACCCATATTATCAAAGAGTGTTACTAGTTTTTTTAATAAATGAAAACAAAACCCATTTGTTTAAAATTCAAAATGGCGAAAAAATTATGATCAACTCATATAAGACAAAATTACGCATGATATACGTAACAAAGTGAAAAAAGTTAGGTGTTGAATTTATGTAATTCATTCCAAAATTCAAATTATATATCTTTTGCTTTTTACTTGAACGGTGGTTATTCAATTTTGAAAAAATTATAATTGATTATCATGTACATAAATAATTTTGAACATTTTTTTTTTTAGATTAAATAAGTTCTAAAAAATTATAATTTTTATATAATTTTTTTTTGAAAAAAAGAAATTGGACAAGAAAAAACTTTTGGATCCAAGGCTCAATTATATAAAACTATCGATCTAAGGCTCAAAATTATAACAAGAAATGATTTAACGTGAGATCCCACATAATAACAACAATGGCATCCAACAATTAAAAAAAAATCAATTAATCAAATAATAAGAAATTTGATGATACATCCATTATCCCTAACTCGACATTAATCTTTTTTTCTCCTCTCCTCTGTTATTACGGGCGTTAAGATGAAGAAAATAAAGATCAATAATGCCTCAAAATCCGCGTAAGTCGCCTAATCTTTCTTTTTTTTTTTCCTCCAACACATGTATTGAAAAAAATTAAAAAAAAATGCGATAGTATTTAACTCAATTGACACTTTAATTAATAAAAGTATATACATTGCCAATATATATCCTATTTTTTACTATTCTTGATCATAATGATTTATATTTTAATATATTTAATATGAAAATATATTGAGTTTTTCACGATATTTGATTGATATTGAGCTATATATTTTGAAAATAAGGGTGTCACGAGAGCAATTTTCATCAAGTAGATGTATAATAGGGATGAATTTGTATTTGGATGGAGGATGGGATATGAAAAAACAAAAAATTGAGGAGCATCCATGATTCTCGATTCATCATGGGGAAGAAGATTCATCCCTCCAAGGACCTCTTTTTAGGTTGGGGAAACAAATCTATTGATGATTTTTACCTATGGCATTAATAATATAAATGATATTAGATTAGATTATTTGGTAACGATGATTATTGGTAAATTTATTTTCATTTTATATGTGTTGCTAGTCAAAATAATTTAATATAATATGGCTACTTGCTTTTCAACTGACGAATAAAGGTCAAGTTTTTTATTCTTGACACTTGAATATATTTTAATATGTTTAGTGATGATTTAGTGAAATTTGTAAAATTTATTTTACTTTTTGCCTTGAAATAAATTTATTTTATATTAAATTAACTCAAATTAGTCCACAAACAGTAAAAAAGAATTGATTTTGATTGGTCTATTTATAATTGTCTATTGTTCACACTGTCACACATGGTATTGGTTTTTAAAAAACTTGTTGAAAGATATTGGAGAAGTCGTTCACATATTTTATTAAAGAAATGTTTTATTTATCTATCTTTGTCAAATTTTGATTTTAATTTTTTTTATGTGTTAAAAAATTGCATATGTTTCCATACCATCGAAAGACACATATTTTCAAAAAAAAAAATTGAAGAAATATTTATATATACAATAAAAATATAAAATAATTTGAAAAATTATAATCAAGGATAAAAATTATAATGCATGGGAATATGTCAATGGAGAGATGGAGTCGATTTTCTTTATGTCCCAATTAATTTTAAAAATTGATGTCCCAATATAAGGATTAAAGCAATGACATTCAAAAAAAAAAAAAAAAAGATTATGCGATAGGTGGTATGATATGCCCGTAGATGTTGAAAAAATATTCATTATGGAATGTACAAGGCAAAGTGTGGTATGTGGTCGTGTGGTGATGTTTTTGTTTGAATGAGATTTGTGGTCCACCTACATAATCGACATCGATTATGAATTCCTTGCAACCTAGTTTTTTAAGAAACGAAACTATACAAGATATTAGATTTTCATTTGTTTCAAATTCAAAATACGTTAGAATAATTAATTATGACAAAAAAGAAGCGAGACTCATATAAAACATTTAAAGCTAAGAGAAAATATTGATTAAGCGTATAAATGTAATTATTTTAACCATAATAAAAGGTCTTAAAGACAAATCACACTCACCCTTATTTTTTTATCTCTAAATGTTAGATAATTTTTTTTTTTTCAATTTATTCTTCTCAATCATGCCTCACCTTGAAATTGTCTTTTGTTTCATTTTGTTTTATGCAAGTAATTATTTTTAGAAATCATCAATTATATATCTTTTTAATATTTTTGATGAAGTTTTACTCACAAACGATTTTATTCACTTTAAACATTAAATTTATTTTATAATTTTTTTTTTTTTGAAGTTTTGTATGAAAAAAATTATAATTGATTATAGTAACTTAAAATCATGTACATAAATAATTTTTAACATTTTTTTTAAATTTTTTGATTAAATAAGTTCTAAAAAATTATAATTTTTATAATTTTTTTTTAGCGCTAAAAAATTATAAGTTAAAAGTTATAAATATGATGCTTTTGGTAGCTTATGATTTTTTTCTAAATATTATTAATATTATTTTTTTTGTAAAAATTAAAAAAAATCTTTGAATTTTTTTGACAAATACTATCAACTTATACTATTAATCAATTTTTTTATAATCATTAATTGTAATCAATTCTTGAATAATATAATTTTTTTCAAACCCTAACTTAAGAAAAAAGTCAAGCTCAAACACAAATAGGGTAAGTAAAGAACTAAAAATTTCGATGAAAGAAATAAAAATGAACAGAGTCAAGATTAACTAAAAATTTGTTCAAAGAAGCATAATTGAGATAATAATCATGGATGCGTTGAAAGAAAAAAAAAAAAAAAAAAAAAATAGATCTTTCGAGGGCATTACTTGAACACGCATAGGTTGTATAATTTGGTGAGTTAAATCTTGATCGAAAGTAGTCTTAATAATTCCAATACTTTATAAAAACAAAATACAAGCTTTACGTGAAATCGTTTTTTTTTAAACATTATAAAAATAATTGTAATATGCTGCATTATATTTTTTTTTCCTCTTATTGTAATATTGTTATGGATCTTACCAAAAGATGTTAGACAAAAACTTATTATTTGATTAATTGATTTTTTTTAATTGTTGGATGCCATTGGGTGGCACTTAATTGCCCCGCCCTGGCCACTAAATTTTGAGCCTTAGATCGATAGTTTTATAAATTCGATGATGCTTTTGGTAAATTATGATTTTTTTTCTAAAACTATTTTTTTATATTTTTTATAAGTTAAAAGTTATAAATATGATGCTTTTGGTAGCTTATGATTTTTTTCTAAATATTATTAATATTTTTTTTTTGTAAAAATTAAAAAAAAATCTTTGAATTTTTTTACAAATACTATCAACTTATACAATTAATCAATTTTTTTATAATCATTAATTGTAATCAATTCTTGAATAATATAATTTTTTTCAAACCCTACTTAAGAAAGAGTGAGGGTAAGTAATAAAACAAGTTAACTAAAAATTTGTTTAGAGATGCCGCGTTGAAAGAAAAGAAAACAAAAAACATGCATGAGACGGGGTATAACTTTATAAAAACAAAATACAAGCTTTACGTGAAATCGATTTTTTTTTTAAACATTATAAAAATAATTGTAATATGCTGCATTAGATTTTTTTTCCTCTTATTGTAATGTTGTTATGGATCTTACCAAAAGATTTTTTGGGGTATAATTAGAGGTTGGGCTTCTTCTTCTTGACTCAAATATGTTTTTTAGGTCCGAAAAAAAATCGTGATAAATATGCACCGATTTACTATTAAATTTGGGTTTGGTATGGCCCGATTTTTTTATTTTATATATAATTTTAAATTTTTTTTTCTTCTTCTTCTACTTGACTCAAATATGGAGGTGAAACAAAGAGTGATAAATATTTTTTTTACTATTGTCGTATCTAATTCTATCTCTTGAGTAAATATCAAAATCTCTCTTTATTTAGATTCAATAACTTGCACCCTGATAATACAATTGTAATTACTTATTTTACTAATTGAATATTATTATTTTAATAGTGACTTGACTAAAGAAGAAAGATTGATTGAGGCCTGAGGGTTGTTTTGATTATGAATGAATTTACTCTGATGCAAGTACAACATATTAAATTACAAAACCTTAATTCGTGTGTATTTAAAAAAAAAATTGTTGATTCATTAAAAATATATTAACTTGATTTTAAAAAAAATATTTTTTTACTGATTAGTTAAGCACAAATAGACGATTCTATAATTATGTGTTTCCCTCTAATACCCTGGTTTGTGTTAATATTAATATGAAGTCTTTTCAGTATATTAAAAATTGAAAGAGGAACCATATTTTTTTAAAAACTATAAAATTAATATTTAAAAATATTATTTAAAAAAGGGTTATTTTGGCCCGGTGGCCCGCCTAGGGCCGGCTTCGAAATTGGAGGCCCGCTAAAAATTGAACCCGCCCGAAATTTGAAGTTGGCCCGGTGGGCCGGGCGATCATTTTGCCACCTCTAGATATAATTTAGCACAAATCACACTAATCCCTCTTAAAATGTTAAAACGTCAATGCCCAATTTATGTCTCGTCTCATCTCATCGTAAAATCATCTCATACAAATGTTTCTCAATATTTAACTTTGCAATATTACATAAATTAGGGAATTAATTTTGCGGATCAAAAGAACTCGTGGGTCAAAATCGGACCATGAAAACAATATTTATTATTTTTTTAATAGTATCACGTGTTTGGCAGTATAATATTACATTATATATTATTTCAAAATTTATAGGAAATGGAATATTTACATTGTTGTTCTAGTAAAATTACTGTTAATACAATATTTTTATTGTAATCATGAGCTCATCATTCATGGGACCTTAGAAAAATTAAGAGCTAATGGAAAGCATGAATCAAAGTCAAATACCAAAGTGAAAATCCATCTCATAAATAAATCCGTCCCCATTATATATATTAATTTTGAATGTGGAGCCAATTTGCTTATTTAGGGCAGCTTGGTATGAGTAGAAAATGATAATGAATATCATTGATGAGATCAATCACCAAGGGTTATTGATTGCATTGTTATTAGCTTGAACATTAATAATGAGTATCATTACTTACTTCTATTACCTCAACCAAGCGGACCCTTATTCTCAAATCTTGATTACATAATTCTCTCCTTTAATACAAATTAAGAATGTTTTTGAAATAATAATTTATCCAATTAATGAATAGAAGTGCCATCATCTAATGAGACATGAGTTCCTAAAAAAAAAAAAATCTAATGAGACATGAAGACCTATTTTATCTAGACTACTATCACCTTCATTTGGTCTGGGCTTTGATTTGTATTCCATAGTTAAGCAAAGGATTATTGGGTTGAAAATTTGGGCTCTGGGGGATTGGGGTTTTTTTTTTCCCCATAAAGATTGAATAAAATTGTTCAACGGAATGTATATGTGTAACATATACCATGCATGAGATGAGATAGGTTTTAATTTAAAGGTAAAAATAATAGTATTTAAAATGGGTTTTTTAGAATGAAGTCCCCCGTGCACCAAGCATAATTTATAGTGTATTTAAAAAACATACATGATACAATTTTTTTTACACTAAAATACTCTATAATGTATTTTTTAAATATATAATTCATTTACACTGAAACACACCACTTCTTTAAACTAAAATGTGCACATTTCAATATAAAGAAATCATATGTTGCAGTTCAATACACATTCTAGTATAAAAAAAATTGTACATTTCAATATAAAATATTATATGTTTTAAAATTAAAAAAACACTTCAGATGAATACGGTTTAAATGGTGAAATCAAGATAATTTGGAAAGATTGACGCTTTAACACTTTTAAAAAAATGAGTGTAATTTATACTAAATTATACCCCATTTCATACGTGAAACCGTCTAATGAGTTTTTGTCTTTAAAATTATACCACGGAATGCACCTACCATACAAGAACTAACCTTATTTTTATACCGCTAACTCAACACGTTTGGATTGCTTCAAACACTATTCGATTTTCTTTGTAGTTATCCATTTGTAGGGGCAAACTTTATCATGTCATTTAAAAAAAAAAAGTCGTACTATATGATCAAATTAAAACTTATTTTGGAACAATCTGACCACTTTTATTAAAAGGAATTGAATTTATTTACTGATAAAAAAAAAGGGTTGATGATAGGAATTAGAACAGATGTAATTATGCCAACAATTTACAGTATCTAGTTCCTTTCCCCGCCGATAGTTCACAACACTCGCGTAAGCTTTCGCCGCAAGAAATGGAAGAAGAGTTTTCCGTCGATTCCTCTCAGCTACTCGAAGCTGCTTCCGATTTCGCTAATCAATTAGGTCTTCTCCATTTCTTCCTTCGCACATGGAATCTGTATAACGTTTTTATGTTAATCAATTTTTGAACTGTAATCTTAGCGCGATTGCTTGATTTCAGGTACTCTTTCCGATGCTTCAGCCCAGGAATTCCTGAACCGCTTTCCTCTTCCTGCTATTATTAGGTAAATTTCGAATCAGTTTATAGATACATGCAATTGTATGTAACCTCATAAATTGTATATATGGTGTAGTTACTTCTTTAAGGAGGAGAAGCGTGTGTATTTATGTGAATGATTGAGGTTTACGGCGTTTTCATTTGATGCGTTTGAAAATTTTGAATAGTGCTTTGCAAACCAATGTGGATTACCCTGGTCTGGAACGTGCTTTGGTCGACTGTTTGAAAAGGATATTCAGAACTAAATATGGAGCATCACTTATCCCGCATTATATGGTATGGTTATAATTGATTATTGTCAAATTTCCGAATTAGTTTCTACTTTCTGGTTACTATTTTGTCAATTGATGGAATGAGTCGACGTTAACTCATTACATGAACAATCCCTTTCAAAAAAAAAAAAAAAACTCATTACATGAACAATCTTGAAATTCTGCTGCCTTGTCAAATTTATGTCTGGAGTGCCTTTCCTTGTTGATTGTTGTACGCTCGACACATGTTTGTACTGATCTTGATGCTGTATCCCCGTAACACCTCTCCGATTATGCATTTACCCCAAGTGCTCTCCGATTCATACACGATTGAAAAGTTGTTAAGTCTTGAAAATGGATTCTGTCCACATTCACACGCCTGGTTGTTTAGGTTTTGCTTTTTTTGATATATTTTTGGCTCGTGCGTCCCCGAGTGAACACTGCCGAGAGAACACTGATATTACTTTGTAGTCTGAATACTTGTGTTTCTTTTGTTTCAGCCTTTTGTTTTAGTTGGTCTTGGGGCAGATTCTCAAAACGTGAGACGGCTGGCCTGCATATCTGTAAGTACAAAATGTATTTTCTTTAGTTTATACTTTATACATCAGAATCTTTGAACTTAAAAGAAATAATAATCATTTTATTGTATTTTCGTTTCTTGTATTGCAATTTTATTGTCTGGTGCACATTATTGGGAAATGTGATTCCAATTCTGACATGACAAACACCTTTTCAGATATCAAGTCTATTAGAAAATACAGATAAGAGGATTGCGTGTATATCCCCTTCTGCTTGGTTGCTTGATTGATGGGTATTGAGCTTTTAATGTGTACTACATTTACTCAGTCTTGTCTTGTCAGCATTCTCTTCTCTCCTTATAAGGAATTTCATTAAACATAAAGATAATATGAAGAGGGATCACTTCTGTTTTAAGCTTTAAAAAAACAGAAAAAAACTGGCAATGCTGCAGGGTGTAACATATGTCAGGCAGCACCATAAAAATCTTGCTGATTTATAGGATAATGTCCATCATTATCAGCCAGATAGAACATAGTTCTTTGATGTACTACAGTCCCAAATGTGTTGCTCTCCAATGGCATATTCTTTAATCATGTTGCAAAACTATCTTCTTTAACCAGATTGTGTATGTGGAAAACATGATAATCAATTTAGTTGCATTGCGGACTTCTTATTCCTTTCTGGTAATTAGTTGAGCAAAATGGAAGTTATTTCTGTTAATACTTTTCTTATAATTATTATTTCAAACCCATATGATTTTGGCTTTATGTGTAGCTTCTATCATATGCATAGCTAAAAAAATCTTCTCAGTCCTGGTGTTCTCTTGTTATTTGAACCATACAAAACCAAATTTAATTGTTTTTTGTAGTGATGAACAAGTCGCTTCTGCATCTACGGATGCAATTAAAGCCTTGGCTAGCTATCCGGAAGGCATGGTGTGCACCTGATTACTGCCTCCTTTTATTGATATTCTCTAATCTTACAGTGAATAATTTAATAATTTTTCTGCTGATTATAACTCTCTTAAGTTTTTTCCAGGGTATCATCTTTTCAGCAAATACCGATGAAGCGACACATCTTGAAAGCTTAGCAGCAAAATCTTCATCACTGGTATGTCATTAGGGTATGTCCTCAATAGTATTTCTGCCAGATAAGGTCAGAAGATGGACTTCTAGTTCGTGTTTCTTCACCAAAATGTCTTTTATTTAAGCTCCCATCATCATATAGTGTTTGTGTTAAGGCTCTACGTTTTGAATGCTTCACTGGGGGTCATTTCTCTGTTATTCTGAGAGTTGATGTGAAGAAGAATGGCTTTACTTGGCTGTATGTAATGTTTTATATTCCCATGACCTATTCTTTACGGTTCGTGTGCTTGGATCATGGTTGCGATAATTTGATTTCGTCTTCTCTGATTTTGTTTGGAATGTCTGTAGGGAAGGGTCCGAGTTCTGGCCTTGATAGTGAAGCTTTTCTCTATGTCAAGCTCAGTGGCATCAGAAGTCTCAAAATCAAATCTTCTGAATCTATTTGAAGCAGAAGTTGCAAATTCAAATGACACTTTAGTAACTTTGAGTGTGCTGGAACTTATATATGAGGTGTGGTTCTGATCTTGTGTGAACTTCGGCATCCACATTCTTGCATAACTTTTTCAGCCGATTGATATATCTTTGTCACCACTAATCTGATATCAAGTCCAATTGCTTTATTCTTGCTTGCTAGTGTTTCAACTGACACCAAACTGAACCTTAGCAAAAATTATGGACTCTATTTATTACTGCCATTGTGAGAGTAAGCTTGCAAGATGAAGCGAGAAGCAAATGATTGGAAAAGGGATATATAATCAAGACTGTAGATTCTCTTTTTTTTTTTTGAAAGAGTGGAGTTACAGGCTGTCTTGAAGCCATGGGGCTGAAGAAACATAATTAAACTTCTGAACTGAGAAATGCAACTATCTTTTAAACTAAGCTTCCTTGTTCAGATGAATCTTATATTCCTTTCCCCAGAATAAGAGAGAGATTATATGCTCTGATGCTCGGATCCTTCAAATCGGTCGCCGTACCCGTGTCGGATAAGTACGACACGGATACTGGTATGGGAGTCGGACACACGGATCAGAACTAAAATGCTTGAAAAATTGGGAGTCAGACACACGGATCCGTACCCGTGTCGAATACCCGTACCCGTGTTATATGTACCCTCTTTTTGCCTTTTCTTATACTTCATTGCTAGTTTTGTTTTTGAATTTTGATTGTTTTGTCACCTGATCTCTACTGTTTTGGAAATAGTTGAGTTAAATTGCTTAGTATCTTGGTACTATTCACATGCAAAAAATGACTCCCAACAAAAGAGCTCCCAAGTTGATAATCATTTTCCGCTGTAACTTTACATTCTAACAACATATAATCTAGCCTGATTGGGTAATTGTATCTAAACAGATCATTCTTCTAAGTTCTAACATTATTAGAATCCTTGTTTCTCTTTTTTGATGCATAAACAATTTATCTGCTGTCCTAGAACAGGTCCTTTTTTATGGTTGTATGTATTCTTTTATAGTTTGCATATTATTTGAGTTAAGTTCCAGAGTCTTACTTTGTGACTACTTTTTGCTTTATGATGAAGTTGGCGGAAGTTCAACACAGTGCCGAGTTTTTGTCAAAAACAAGCATTCTTCAGCTTCTTTGTTCTATAATCAGGTATGTGAAGATTTTTATTTTTCGTATCCCTATGTTTCTCTTCAGTTCTCAATGCCTTATTTAAATGCTTTCCCTTTTTTTAGCAATGGAGCTGCAGAATCCATATTAAGATCGAGGGCAATGATGATTACCGGAAGGCTTCTGTCTAAGGAAAATGCTTTTGCTTTTATTGATGAATCTAGTAAGCTATTTTCTTGAGTTATAGTACTTATTTTTGTGGCATCCATTGTTTAAGCGGATGTTTGGAAATGCTTGCCATCATATGAATTATCTGACATGACCAATCCAGTTATTCCTTTTATGTATGAACTCTGTATAAAGCTGCAGAAAGTTATCTTCGGTATGAAATTTAAAGCAGAAATTCATATTTGTTTCCTTCCATTGTATTTTCTGTATGGCCTCAATTTTTTACATGAATTTATTGTAATGTAGATGCATACACAGGGGATATGAGTATAATTTAAACTGTTTAGTTTTTGATTTACTTCACTTTTTTATGTTGCTACATTTATAGCTTTACATATGAAGTTCTAGGCATCATTTATAGGGCAAGCATTTTTTCTCAAACAATGTGCTTTTTTTTAAGAAAAGATTGTTGTGCACATGAAAATTAACAAACAATAAATTAGTGTTATCTTGGTATACAATAATTGATTTTCAGGTTCTTTCTGAATGCTTGATTTGAGGATCGTTCTTTAATTCCTGTCATAGAATATCAATTTTGAGTGCTTGAAGTGAAATCCATTGTTGATCTCCTTCAAGAATGAATTGGTTTTTGAATGTATATTGTGTATTAGTTTTTTTAGGTCTTTGCCCTGAAACAGTAAGTGTGAACTTGACTGATATTTATGCTATTCTTTTACTCAATCCTACAGAGAGTTGCTTATATCTGTTATTGCTCTTTCTTCATTATAGGTTTTAGAGATGTTCTTTCAGCTATTGATAAGAGGTTTGACTTCCTGGAAAGTCAAGATGCGGATGAGTGTGAATGTGTGCTTGAAGCGCTGGGTCAAATTGGATCATGTAAGTCATGTATCAAAATGATAAAGTTGAGAAAACCAGCTACTAATATATCCTGTTCTTGTACAATTCTCCTTTGTGAAGCATTTCCTCAAATAGGATAATTAAGCTATGCATCCTTATAACTTGCTGGTATTTCTTGTTCTTTTTTTTATTCTTCCTGCCTGTGAATTCAATTGAGCTTGTCCAATTTCTTATTTAACCAAGTGATGACTTCTCCTTGATTATCTGAAATTGTTGAAACTAAGAGTTCTGTTTTTAACTTATGAACGCTAATAACTGAGTTTCTAACAAAATAGATTTAACTATTTTTATGATGTGCTTTCCTTTTTCAGAATTATTTTTCTGTCCAAGCCTTTATTTGGTTTATATCCTGCATTTAAAACTAGAGTTCGTTAAGCTGTTCAGAAATAACTGATATTATCTCATTCTACCTAATGATGCTTAAGCATTCCAAGGAGCAACAATGATTTTGTCAACGACACCTCCTATTGCAAGACATGTTGTTGATGCTGCTTTTGACCGACAACAGCATGGTAAACAGCTGGTGAGTGTTTCCATTTCAAACTACCACAATTTCCCTCTGCTTAACAAGGCTGGGGGTGTGGAGTTAAAATATTATTGCAGAATTTAAAAAGTCAGTAGGAGGCTTATCTGTTTTATACTCTTTTTCCTGACACTTTTTTAACTGCTTTGATCTTACTCTTTGAGTAACTAAGATTGGTTCTCATGGAATTGAAGGCTGCCTTGCATTCTCTTGGGAACATTGTTGGTGAAACACGAATGGAAAATACTGTGTTCCTGACTAGTGCAGCTGAAGAAAACCTTAGGAGCCTAATTTACGATAAAGCATCAAAAACCTCCAAGCTGACACCCTCAGTAAGTACTAGCCTTCTTGTAAGCTTATATTAAAGTCACCCATTTATCCTGACCATCTGAAGTTTAGTGCTTTTCTTTTACATATTTTATTTACTGTATTCTTGAGTAAGTAATAGGGAGTTGGTCAGCTGTGGACAAAGAACAACTGAATTGTAAAACTTTTATTTTAAAATTTTAAATTCTTTGATTACCTCCTCCATTTGGATATACAGTGACTAGAATATATATAGTCTGCATGCACTTGATACTTATTCTGTAAAAATGCAAATTTATGAGCTGATTGTAAGTCTTTTGTCTATGTAAATTTCTGTTGCTTGTGTATTTTGCTTATCATAATGCTGTTTATGGTTGCAGGGCTTCCTCCTATCTGTTCTTCAGCAGGATTCTGAAATTCGTATTGCGGTGAGGATGTATTTGTAGCACCTTAAGCTTATATTTACAAACAGAGAATTTTTTCTTTAAACTCATTTTAACTGCAGTGCTTTACGAAGTTAGGTTACATTTTCCGACAGTAAAATAATCATTTGATTCATCAAAGGTGAACTTTAGGTTTCAGATTGAAGATTTCATTGTTTTAACTTTGTTCGAGCAGCCTGCTCTAGTTTCATTATAGTGAACATATTGGTTTTTGCAAAAAAAATTGTCCTACTTGAGAAGACCTACTGTTAAAGACTCGCTCTTCCAGCTTATTTGTTATCCCTTTTTTCTGTATCCTTTTGTTTCCCCTTTTTTTTGGCGAGGGGAGGTATACAATTTCTCTCTCATCACAATTTGATTCAAGTTTTCAGAGTGCTGGATCCTGATAGTTTCAAATAATTATTTTTCTAATACAGGGGTATAGATTGATTAGTGGATTGGTGGCTCGACCTTGGTGTGTGATGGAGATAATCCCAAGAGCAGAGATAATTGATATAGTGACCAACACACTAACCGAAACCACAAAGATGGGTGTGTATACGTTTCACTTTCCCTTGATACAAAGACATTAGCATCTATAATACTCTAATAATTTTTATATATGACCTAGCAGGAATGGAAGCTAGACATAGGTGCTGTGAAGCAATCTACCTCGCCTTCACATCGTCTAGTAAACTTGCCAGTGATCCTGTTGTATCTTGCATGGCTTCAAAGGTTTGATCCCTCTGTCATTGCTAGCTACTCTCTCTATATATTTATATATGGAGTCATCGTCTGTTACGTGGTTAATTGCAAGTGTAATTTGAATCTGAAAGGAGAGGGTGCTTAGATTATTAAATGTTGAGAAATTGATGTAAAGTCAACTTGTTTGTGAAAAGGGAAACTTAAAAATGAACAAGATTTTGTATACCAATACTAATAGATGGAATTTGATACACTGAACTTTAGTGTCAATCCTCCATTTTGGTTTACAAACAAGTTATAACACAAAATATATGTGCAGTTACAGGAAGCAATCACAAGGGGTCCTTATTACGGGGCGAGAAAGCAAGCTGAAGCTCAGCCAATGGTTATAACAGCCGACAGATTCTGATTGTAACTAACTATGTTAACTTAACTGCCATACAATGTACTAAATTACTGGAGCTTTTGAGTTCTCAACTGTTATGTATAAACATAGAAATATCGTGGAGAGTAAGATTGTACATGCTAGCTTCACTGGGGGTACCGCACTGTCTCTCTTCATTTGGTTAAGGATGGAAGGTAAATTAAAATTAAAAATCTCGTCTTCTAAAATGAAATGTGAGATTGAAAGTACAACTCTTCATTTACTCATCTTTGCAGTGGGTGATTGTACATTGCTACTTCATGTTGTTAATGTTTTGGTGTGTGCAGGAGATATTGACCCTTGTTTTCTTCATGTTAATACTTGGATGATCTGAAATTCAGCTTTTCCTAATGTTTTGATTGTATATGCTCTTCCTAAACCAGACTCAAAGCAACGTCGTAAGAATTTTTGGGCAGGAGGATTTTCCATGCCAGTTGATATTTTACTATTTTTAATGTCATGTGAGAACGTCATAAGAATTTTTCATGTTAATTGACATTTAAATACATTGTCACGTGATAAAACAGGCAAAATTTTTGAAATACAAATGAGATGGAAAGTGGAAATTGTGGAACACATGATTCAAGCGGTGTAAAATCTCCATTTCAATCTCAATTTAAAGTTTTATTTTTGTATTTATATTATTTTCAAGAGTAGGTTTTTTTTCACTCGAGTGCACGTATAATCGAATTATCAATTACTAATACTTTGTACAGTTATAAAAGACATTACTCATATTTTTTAATAAAAATATAATATAATTTGAAAATATTTCATTTTATTTGTTATTCTTTCTTTTTATTACTTTCTATGCAAATACTATAATATTAAAAAACATTATTCTGGAAATATGAGCGGACACAATTTTGCGTCTTTAAAAAGCGTGAAAAGATGTAGCGACGTCTATAACTAGAAAGAAGAACGTATTTTGTACGAAATCTTGAAAGAGGGCGAAAGGCAGTTCATCTCGGATAAGGTTGCTGAAGCAGATTTTTTCACACAACACGATCTTTGCGGAAGTGAGATGGCTGTAACAATGGCGCACTGTTATGGAATTTCGGCAAAGCTGGGAACGCTCTCTCTCAGGAACGGTCCCAATGCCGCATTCAAGCCACTCAGCTTTTCTTCCAACACTTGCTCGGTCAATCTTTTCTCCAGAGGTGAGATTACCGCTAGAATAATGCAATCGTTTGTTCAATTCGTGCTCGCAATTTCGATTTCTATGCTGTTTGTCGTTTGTCTCTGTCTCGTGTGTTTTTTAATTTTTTTTTTTTTTAGGATTGGTGTCGGTCCTCCCAGTGCAAATGAGCCCTAATCGGCGCTCAATTGTGTGCGAAGCGGTGACGACAAAGAAGCCTGACTCGGCTGCAAAGAGGGGTCGCCAAGCTGAGAAGAGGCGGGCTTATAACAAGGCCAAAAAATCTGAAGTTAGGACCCGGATGAAGAAGGTTAGTTAGGCCAAACTTTTCGCTGGTATTCGAAGTTGTTGAAGATGAATGTTGTTTGAGTAATTCAAGTTTTTTTTACTGGTAAATGACAACGGACAAGAATTGACTAAAATGAAGGTTAAAGGTGCTTGAGATGGATTTGGGGTACATCTTTTGCCATCTATTCTAGATTTCTGGGGAATCTGCTTAGTTATGTTTCAATTGTCATGGTAAATTTAAAATGTTCCAGAAATAAGACGCGAATTGTTGAATATATTTGGTTTTAGACCAACAATGGAATCCTTATTGTGTGGAGTAACAGCTAGAGAGAAAACTTTACGTTTTGTTATATGCTCTGATGGTCATGTTTTCTGTGCTTTGGACCTTTGGTGAATTTTTTAAACTAGGGATACCGATTATTGAGTTTCTTTTGGCCTGTAGAATCTTTTTTGGATTGAAGAACAACTAGGATATAGATGAAATGATTTGAAATGCTGTGAGGTTCATGTTACTGTTATCAGTGAATTCACCAATTGTTGATCCTTTTTTTATACGTATAAGAGAATCCTTTTAATGTAAATGGCTAGACAGACAAGTAAATGGTTTGAAATGCTCTTCCCCGGAGCTGTATCTATATGTCATGAGTATAACTTTAGGTGCTATATTATTTATGGGGTTGGAAATTGCTTGCTCTACTTTCCTGGCTTCCTAAACTGGAGGGCTGATTAGTGTTGCAATATATATCGTGAACAAAGAAATTGGGGTGCTTATACGGTTCTCATGAGGTGTAGTGATTGAAGAGTCTCGACTGGAAAGAGTGATTGTTAGAACTAGTAAAGGTTGCACAATTGGGCATACAAATGAATTTCCAAGTTTATGATATGAATCTTTAATGGTATCTGCAATAGTCATTTTTTATTCAACTTTCTGGGGCTTAGTTGTGTGGTTTATATCAAAAGTAAAAAACTGTTATGATGTCTTGTGCCAACTTGCTTCATCCTTATATGACAAAGTGTGTGCATTTTGTCTGTATTTTTAAACAGTATTTATATGATAAAGTGATAGTTACTTTTTAGGTTCTTGAAGCTCTGGAAGTGCTGGGAAAGAAGTCCGATGCCCAACCGGAAGATGTTCTTCCTATCGAGAAGCTGATAGCTGGAGCCTATTCAGCTATCGACAAAGCCGTGAAGGCCGGAACACTTCACCGCAATACTGGGGCTAGGAGAAAGTCCCGACTCGCCAGAAGAAAGAAGGCGGTTGAGATTACCCGTGGCTGGTATACACCTGTTCTTGATCCAGCCTCAGCATAGATGCCCTTTTTTATCATCTTTTAATTGTAAATTTTTTGTTAACATGTTAAATCGATTACTCATGAGAAAAGAAGGTGGTTATGTACTGAATTATCCTATTGATTGAACCCATTTACACTTGCTATGAGTAGATTAACATCATTATTTTCTTAGGGGCATCATTATAATATCTGCTTATGATACTCAAACATATGTTAAATATGGGAGGATCACAAGGTTACTTATATAGAATGAACGAGCATTTTCATTGATACGAAACATTTTGGGACAAGTCCATTGACAAATCATCAACAAATCTGTGTTGGTTTCACCAAAGTAAACAATATAATTCCAATGTAGATTGAGAACTTGTATTTTGCAACTTGTCAATATTCAGTCTGTGGTTTGTTTGGGTTTTTTATATGGGTTTGAGTTTGACTCGAGTTCTATTGTAACTAAGATTGAGGTCTTTTCGTTTTAAATCATTTAAGCGTGGGAGAGCGAATTTTACCTATCTTTCTTTAGCAAGTTTAGTTTGAGGTAATTTATTAATCAACTAGTTGTTTAACGTGTGTAAGTTGATAATAAGAAATATCTAAAGTCTTATCGTGTTTCTTTTGAAGGACTTTGTGTGTAAATTATTTTTGGTTATTAAGATCCATATTCTTAAAGTTCCCGTCCACAAATCTTTAAATTGAAAACAATTCACAAACGTATAAACAGGGACGGTTTAATTTATAACGTAAATGAAATTTTAAACTTGACTTTTAAATTTTTTTATATTTTCAAAAATTATTTGGACCATATGTATATTGAAATGTGAATTATATTATTCTTTTTTCTATTTTGTTCCAACATTTTATTTATAGTCCAAAAATCTTTGTTTAAAAGGAGAGCAGAAATTTTTATACATGAAAACAATCTATAACACAAACGTATTCTTCCAAAATATTAAATTCTTATGACTGCTAAAGTTTATATATAAGAAATTGAGTGGGGTCAAAAAAAATGACCCCTGGGGACATAGTGAATCTAAAGTTTTTTTTTTTTTTTTTTGGGTGGAGGTGTGTGGGGTGGGGTGTTAGTGGTCAAATTTTTATAGATTAATTAAAATGATTTGTGGGTGAGGGAAATGCGTGATCGGGAGATAGGGGTTGGTTAGGAGTTGAGATGGTGTTTTAATCTGTTAGCTAGAGAATTAACACTGCTGGAGCAGCTCATTGTTTGTCTTGACAAATGACAGGTACCATCTATATCAAGAAAAGGAAGACACATGTGAATAGGAAACGACGCCTACTCTATCAGCAAGGCATACACAGTTCGGTCTTTGGCCATCGTAGGAATTCAAGAATTGCAAATACTCTATGGATTGACTTTCTGTGAAAGATCTTATTATCATCTAAAAATTGAAGATAGTGTTACTTATCGCAATGACCCACAAAGTTTATCTAAAATGACGTATATATTGCATATGAGAGAATATTATTTAAATACCCAAAATGCAAACTGTTGATGTAAGACTTTGTAAAAAGTTAAAAAAAAAAAAGTCAAATGAAAAGTGCGATTAGCAAAAGATTAAGGAGTAAAAATATAATAAATAAAGTGCGGGGACAAAAAAGAAAATATTAAAAATTATTATTACTACTATATAAGTCTACTACATAAATTAACCAAATAATAAAGAAGAGAAGTGCAAATTTGTATAAATGAAAATCTATAAAATTGTTCTAAATCAATCAATTATACTCTAAACATTAAATAATTAATCCTAAATTATGACCTATTTGAAATTTGGATGAGCACTTTAACCAAGAGGATCGAAATGAACTAATAAACCACTCAATTTTATATTACATTCATCAATTATAGAATTTGATTAAAAACTAAAATTTCTGTATCTATATAAATTTGCATACTAAATTTTGTCTAAAGAAAATTCAAGAAATTGTGGAAAACGAAAAGAAAAGAAGATAGTACTAACTAGAAAATTATGCGGCCAAACCTTGGGTTGCCCACCCCAATCAATCCACAATCATGTCTCTCCTTGTAAACCCCCGCCCTTCTTCTGCTCTCTTGTGCCTCAAAACTTGCAATTTCCACCCAAAATCAACCAAACCCAACTCCTTATCCTTCTCTCCAAACCCCCCTCGCATCTTCTCCGCGCGCTCAGCATTTGTAGATGAGTGGGGGGACAAATCGGAGCCGGAGCCCGAACCACCGACTAGATTTCCCGGCCCGGATCCTCCCAAGGCCGACGATGAGTGGGGGGAGACAGGGCCCGAACCCGCAACTTCGAATGAAGGGGGAGTTGAATTTGGAAATGGGAGCCCGGTTTCCGACGGTGGTGAGAAACGTTGGGAGCTGAAACGGGCTTTGGTGGATACGGTTTACGGGTCGGATTTCGGGTACCGGGCTTCAGCGGAAGTGCGAGCCGAGGCCCTTGAACTTGTTTCTCAACTGGAGGCTGCCAATCCGACTCCTGCGCCAACTGAATGCCCCGATTTGCTCGATGGCAACTGGATTTTGGTGTGAGTCTTTTTATTCCCGGTGGTGAATCAATTGTGTTTGTTTTTGTTTCTAATTTTTTGTGTGATTTTTTTGATGGGGTGATTCCAAAATGAGAAGCTGTGACCTTAATGTAGAAATAAAAAACCTCATGTGTCATGCTACCAATGATTTGGTCGATGGGAGAGTGCAAAAACAGAGGCAATTTCGAGCCTTTATGTCTAATTTGAGTCCTGATAATGGAAAGGGTTGTTGGCTTGCTTATTTTTGTTGACATATAACATAAGTTAAAAAGGGAGCAATATTTCATGGAGAGGTTACGATTTAGGAGTATGTCAAGTGTAGTACTCCCTCCCCTCCGTCCTGTTTTAAATTGTCCATTTTGGCTCGTGTTTTAACGAACTAGTTATTTATTAGTATATGAAATGATAAAGTGACTTTTAAAGAGATGTAGGATGAATGAGAGGTAGGACTATCATACCCACCTTAAAAATCTCTTTATCATTTCAAACACTAATAAACAACCCGTTCGCTAAAACATGAGCCAAACAGTGAATTTGACAATCTAAAATAGGATGGAGGGGGTATTAGTTAGTTATTTGTAGAATCGCAAGATGCGGAAAATTCATATATGAGAGAAGATGAATTTCGTATTTCTGAATCAATTAGCTCAAAATGAGAGAAATGAGCTCAGTCCCTATTTATTATACATATGACTTAGTAACTGCCTACTCCTTACAAATATCTTCAGTGCCCTACAGTACGAAAACTGCTAAAGTGCCACACGCTTTTATTAATAAACTGCACTAACTAATATTGCGCTTCTTCTATCCTTACTCGCGAGCTCTGCACGTGAGACTCCAATAACTCCAATATCCCCCCCTCAAGCTGGAGCGGGATGTACTGTAATCAAGCCAGCTTGTCAATAAACCAAGTGAAAGACTGACCAATGAGGACCTTAGTAAAGATATCAGCCAACTGCATCTTCGAAGGAACAAAATAGGGACTCACAAACTTCGCCTTGTATTGATCTCGGACCAAATGACAATCAATGTCAAGGTGTTTGGTGCGCTCATGAAAAACTGGATTCGCCGTGATATGGATCGCTGCCTTATTGTCACACCGAAGAGGTATAGGTAGAGGAACCTTAATGTTGAAGTCAGAAATAATATTGGTCATCCATTGTAATTCACACACAGTCGAGCTCAAAGCTCGATACTCAGCCTCTGCCGTAGATCGCGAAACAGTATGTTGTTTCTTGCTCTTCCAAGAAACCAACTAATTACCCAAAAACACACAAAAACCAGTAATAGAGCGACGTGTGTCTTTACAAGCCGCCCAATCCGCATCCGAATAAGCCTCCAACTTGAAATTACTATCAGCGGAATAGAATAACCCCAAGGATGGAGTACCCCGAAGATACCGTAAGACGTGCATTGCCGCATCCCAATGCAAAGACCTCGGGCTGTTGACAAATTGACTGAGCTGTTGAACAGCATAAGTCAAATCTGGTCTAGTTAAGTTCAAATATAACAACCTCCCAATCAACCTCCTATATTGATCAGCATGCTCAAGAGGAACACCTCCATCAAGGGTTAAAGAAGTACCATGAGGCAGAGGTGTATTAGCTGGTTTACAATCCTGCATCCCCACATCCTTAAGTATATTCAATATATACTTTCTTTGGCATAAAGAAGTCCCATCAGCTGTTCTTTGTATCTCTATACCAAGGAAAAATCTTGCAAGATGAAGATCTTTAATGGTGAATTGAGCATGCAAAAATTCCTTTAACTGTTGGATTAGTGCTCCATCAGATCCAGTCACAAGAACATCATCGACATAAACAAGCATGGCTAAGAAATGACCTCCTGTGGACATAGTGAATAAGCAATGATCAAACTTGGACTGTTGTAGGCCAAACTGAGACAACTTACTCACTAACTCATTGTTCCATTCTCTAGAAGCTTGTTTAAGCCCATAGAGACTCCGCTTGAGTCGACACACCTGACCAGCAGCAGCTTTGTCATATCCTGGTGGAGGTCTCATATACACTTCCTCAGATAGATAACCATGCAAGAAAGCGTTATTTACATCTAATTGATGTAAATCCCAATTCATAAGAGTAGCTATAGCAATGAACAATCGGACTGTAACCACTTTTGCCACAGGAGAAAAACACTCAAAGTAGTCCACTCCCTCAACTTGACTGTAGCCCTTAGCCACAAGCCTAGCCTTGTACCTATCCACTGTCCCATCTGCCTTCCTCTTAATTTTGTAAACCCATTTACAACCAATAGGTTTTTTACCAGCTGGAAGAGAAACAACCTCCCAAGTATTGTTTCCTTCAAGAGCTTGAATTTCCTGAGACATGGCATTCAACCATTCAGAAGAAGCACTAGCTTGACCATAGTGAACTGGTTCTTTTTCCAAGCCAATGTTGGCAAGAAAAGCAAGGTAATCTGTATTATCAACAGATGTAGAACACACATAATCTGTGTGCCAAGAAGGAGCATGTATGTCCCTTGTGCTTCTCCGGAGAGGGATAGACATATCAGGTACAGAAGTTGTAGTACGGGGTAAATCACTAACAGGTGTAATAACAGCACCCCTTGTAGAAGATGAATCATCATCCCAATCAAAATCACCAGAATGTGAAGGAGATAAATTCTGGCCACTAGACACATCTGGAAGAGAAGGGAACTCATCAGGAAAGAAAGTAACATCCCTGGATACAAATACTCTCCCTGTTTCCAAATCAAACAATTGATAACCTTTCTTCCCATGAACATACCCCAAGAATGCACATTTGTGTGATCTAGCATCAAACTTGGACTTATGCGGATAGACATTAGCTGCATACACCAAACAACCCGAAAGGCTGTAATCTACTATAGTCAGGCATCTTCCCATACAAGATCTCAAAAGGGGACTTCCACTTAAGCACAACAGTTGGAATCCTATTAATGAGAAAAGCTGCAACAAGAATAGAATAAGGCCAAAATTTAACAGATAAATTGGATTGAAACAACACTGCTCTCCCCACTTCTAGCAAATGTCTATGTTTCCTTTCCACCACACCATTTTGTTGTGGGGTGTAAACACAAGTGGTTTCATGTTTAATCCCAAATTCATGCAAGAAAGATTGACAGTCTTTGCTCATGAACTCACTACCATTATCACTTCTGAGTATCTTAATACTGCTGTTATACTGATTTCTAACCATCACCAGAAACTGTCTCAAGAGTTTAGGTACCTCTCCTTTATGTGACATCAAAAACACCCATGTCCCTCTACTAAAATCATCAACAATAGTGAGAAAGTAGGGTGTGTGAGTAAGAGATTCTTCCCGAGATGGCCCCCAAATATCAACATGAATTAAATCAAACACATGTTCACTACGAATGGAGCTATGTGTGAAGGGCAATCTGTGTTGTTTAGCCCTGAAACAAGTATCACAGGAATGTATATCATTCAAAGCAGAATCATCCATTACAGCTTGAACAAAAGGCAAATGCTTCATAGCAGAAAGTGAAGCATGGCCTAAACATCTATGCCATCTAAGCAAAGTATTATTACAATGTGCAACAAGCCCCTCTCTTGATGCATTATTCTGAAGTTTAAAACAATGGTCACCAAGCCCCTCTCTTGATGCTTTATTATTCTGCAAGATATAAAGATGCCCTTGTATCCTTCCTTCAGCCAAGACCCTCTCATTCTGAAGGTCCTGAAACATGCACTTATCAGATAAGAACACACACCTCAAACCAGAAGACTCACACAACTGATGTACAGACAGAAGGTTATATCTAAAAGATGGTATATATAACACATCCTTTAAGATAATCTCTGAATTCACCCTTACATCCCCTGCATAGATCACTTGAACTGTTCTCCCATCAGGTAAGCACACCTGCCCTTTATGCTTAATAGGATGCAAGTTACTCAACATACTCCTATCAGTGCACATATGTCTACTTGCACCAGTATCAATAACCCAAACATCCTGACTTACTTCTGTAAAGGATGATAAAGCATAAAATGTATCTATATGAGAAGTAATACCTGCAAAATTTGCAAACTGAGCAAAATCCATGTGCTGATCAACCTTTTCCTTCCCTTTAATGTACTTTGTGACCTCAGCCAATTGCTTCATGACAAGATTCAAATCAAAACCTTCTGCATTAGTGATCATGCCACCAGAAGTAGTAGATTTCTGAGAGTCATCACCCTGATAACCAGCTACATGAGCATACAATTTTACTTTCTTATTCTTCAAATCTTTGTACCAGTCAGGGGTACCATGTAACTTGAAGCATGTTGACATCTCATGCCCACTACCTCCACAATTCTCACAAATCAACTTCAATTTCTCTTCCTTACTCCTTCTATCAAAATTGCCCTTCCCTCTTTGACCATGAAAATTAGGCCTGAAACCCCCAGATTTATCAACCATCTTAGCTATCATAGCTGAAGAGTCTAGTCTCTCAGAAGACTGTATAGCAACAGATCTCTGCCTCTCAGCTGTTACTAACATAGAAAACACTTTATCCACAGATGGCAAAGGATCCATCAACATAATTTGATTCATAATATGATCATAAGAATCATTCAATCCCATCAAAAACTTGATCACCTTGTCATCCTGGATATCTCTAGCAATTAGCCTACCTTTCTCACAATCACAAACTATAGTAGCACTACACAAGCCAATTCATCCCACAATTTTGTCAGTTTATTGAAATATTCAATAACACTGGTGTTCCCCTGAACTAAGTTTCCAATCTCCTGTTTGATTTTAAACTTCATCGGCCCATTGTTTTCACCGTATCGAGTGCAAATACCATCCCAAAGTTGTTTAGCCGAAGTGGCATAAACAAATGTTTCACTCAATTCCTTGTATAAAGCATTAAGAATCCACGATAACACTGTTCTATCAACTTTTCTCCAGGCATTATAAGACTCACTAGTTATTTCAGGTTTAGACAAAGTTCCATCAATGAAATCCAACTTATTCTTAGCCTCTAAAGCGATTATCATAGATCTACGCCACGGAAGAAAATTACCTCCAGTTAACGGATGAGGCACCAATGTCAATCCTGGATGATCCGCACCATGGAGATAGTACGGATCATTTTCGCGAGCCATCACCGCTTGCGAATTAGTGTTCGCCGTCATCGAATCCATCGTCGATCTATTAAAACCAGCACCCGAGCTCGACGCCCCCACACCTGCCGCCGCTAATGCAGGCCACTCTTCATTCCTCCGGTTCGCCATCGAAACACGGAATCAAAACTCAAATCAGTGAATCGAAGAATAAAAGGCTCTAGATACCATGTAGAATCGCAAGATGCGGAAAATTCATATATGAGAGAAGATGAATTTCGTATTTCTGAATCAATTAGCTCAAAATGAGAGAAATGAGCTCAGTCCCTATTTATTATACATATGACTTAGTAACTGCCTACTCCGTACAAATATCTTCAGTTCCCTACAGTACGAAAACTGCTAAAGTGCCACACGTTTTTATTAATAAACTGCACCAACTAATATTGCGCTTCTTCTATCCTTACTCGCGAGCTCTGCACGTGAGACTCCAATAACTCCAATATTATTCAACAACATTTCTGATGAATATGAGTTATCTTGCTACATAGAATCCTTTACAATAACTAATAGGCACCGGTACATGAAAACAATCAATAGGCATAAAAAAGACCCTTTATTCAGCTTGTAGAGAAACCATAGGGCTCCTTATTGAAATGCTTTTCATAATTCCAAATCCTACAATTCAAATGCAACCTCATTTTAGGTGCCCCTCCCCCTGGCAGTAATGAGTTGACAAAGAGTGAGAGGAATGCAACAGTTTTCATGGTTCTCAACTACTTTTTTTCTGCTCAGTTGTGTTTATATATAGAAATGGATACACATCCATAATGTGTTGCTATTCATGCATCGAGATTTAGAATGATAGAATGATCCTTGTTTTGCATTAAAGATGACGTGTGAAGGCTTTGTGCTGATCGCACTGTTGTTCACCAAGACCTTTTGATGGTGTCTCGTTTACCTGCTTGTTGCGAATGAGATTAAATAACTTGGGGACTAATAAGTTCTTTTACTGAATCTTGGCCTTCTTCATCTTTCATGATGCACATATTTGCATTCTCATGGTCAATCTTCTTTCTAATTCCACTAAGAGGGCCCTCGCAACAACTTATAATTGCGACTATTTTTAATGTGAAGTTGGGGAAGATAAATGAGATCTTTTGACTCCCGAGAAACTTCGACAATTTTTCCAACTTGCACCATTTCTTTTGAGACAGTATATCTGCTGAAATTTACCATTTTTTTTGGTCTTAGCTGAGTTGCTTATCACGATAGAGATGTTCATGGAGAACTCCTTTAGCCCCTATAGAAAAGTGAAACTGGTCCAATTTTTATTACTATAATTTATAGTGACAAATGTGAAATTCACTGTCATGAAAGGAAGCTCTCATTCTCAAGGATAAGTATTATTATGTACTCATGATAGATCAATTCTACGTTTTCCTCTTTCAAACATGAGTTTTTTTTTTTTTTTTTTAAATTATGCCAAGGTAAACCAGAAAAGTTTAAATTTTGCTCCTTTGATTGCAATTTTGCTTTTCTGGGGTGGTGAAGAAAAAATTGAAATTGGTGGAAAGACGGTTTTAGGGATGAGATGAAGCACTAACTTTTGATGCCTCAGGTTCACAGCTTTCTCAGAGCTTCTGCCGCTGTTAGCAACAGGCAGTATTCCGCTGGTAAAAGTCGAAAAGATTACTCAATCAATTGACACGAGCAGCCTTAACATTGACAATTTGGTGACACTATCGACACCTATTTCCAACATAACTTTCAGTGCTTCTGCTTCCTTTGAAATCCGTACTTCATCAAGAATACAGGTACTGCATTATCTTCATGTTTTGTTTTTCCAAAAATACGAGCACCCAAAGGATTAAGGCAGGATCCACACCTTATTAAATAACAACAAAAAACAGAAATATAATCTGCTTAGTTTTGCAGGTTCAATTTAAAGAAGGGAAATTTAATCCTCCGGAAATCAAGTCAAGGGTTGATCTTCCAGAAAGCGTGAGCGTATTTGGGCAGACGATAAATTTGTCAGGAGTGGCGGAATCTTTGAGGCCAGTGGAAGGTGTCGTGGAGGGCATAGCGCGCACCATTTCCGGGCAGCCTCCCCTCAAGATTGGGATTCCAGGCGAAAGGACAAAGTCGTGGCTTCTAACGACGTACCTCGATGACGACTTTCGTATTTCAAGGGGAGATGGTGGTCTTTTTGTACTTGTCAAGGAAGGGTCTCCCCTTTTAGATTAATACATTCATTCAGTTTTCACATTAATAATACACCACACTTACTATACATTTTTGCATAACTACTGTGCCTATATATATATATCAATAAAATCATTTGTGTTATCATCTGTAAAATTAAGTCCTTGATCATAGCTGAAACGCCCCAAATTTAAAAATAACATACAAATGAGCCGAGGCGTTCCCCAAATTGGCATGATCACTTAATTAAAGAAAATATGATTAATTAGATGAAATTATTAAAGACAAATCATTGGAAATTACAGCGCAAGACTTGTATCTTAAAAACATTCATACATTCGTCATAAATTACTTGCGTCCACCTCCTCGCCATGCCTTGCTCGAGCTCCTTTTTAACCTGAAAAAGTTATATCCGTGGGGGGATGAGTGTTTGAAATACACCCAGTGAGGGAAACATCAATGATTGCATTATTAAATGACGTATGTAATCAATATATAACATTCAAATGTAGCTCCCGAAAACATGCAACATCAGGGAGAGATACTGGCACTCACTGGTCACCCAACGGCCCGTGTCAACCTCGACCCAATGTACGGGCCATTACTCGGCTTGCACATTGTACGGCCATTACTCGGCTTGCATACACACGGGTCATTACCCGGCTTGCATACAGATTTCACATTTATCACGTAATCATGACATATATCATTCACATATCACATATTAACATAGCAATCATAACATGGAATATTTAACTCAGTGAAGAGTGGAGTTTGCCCTCACCTTTAAAGCAGAAGCTGCAATAGACGATGCAATGCGATGCCCCTTGGTGATTTCTAATTTGTGATGTTTTGATGAAGCACGATTCTAAAATGTTTAAGCCTCAGCATCTTATCCTCCAAGGGGTACATGATCTTGACGGTCTCAAAATATACCTTATAAGATAATTGAATGAATCATCTAATTACCTTAGCTACACACACTGGATGATTAATAGTTGAAACTAAGTGTATTATGCATACTAATTAAACTAAAACTATTGTTTCTGTAGTTCATTAGGTAAACAAGTTTAATAGCCATATTCATTTAAATTAATTCTAGGCTAATATCTCTAATATACTTTATGTAATCTATCATGTAATTACACTATAAAACTCCAATATTAGATTTATTAAACTCATATATTAGATTTAGTAATTACTTAATTAATACCTACGAAAATCATGAATAACATAAAGTACTCCACCTTAATCCACTGTAATTGAAATAACCCATACCTGTTCCTATTATGACTTGTATCTGCGCCATCTTTGGGCTTGGGTTCTCTTTAATTTTACTAAGAATAGATAAGTGGTAAGAAATTGTATAGGGAAACCTCATATCAATCCCCCACCGCCTTAGCTCCCTTCCCTTGTAAGTTTCCCCCTTTTATTTATATATATCTCTTCAATCTACTATATATATTAATATGTTACTATTGTAATATTATTATTATTATTATTACTACGCTAAGGGTTGTGTTAGGCATTAGGCAAGCATATATGTATTATTATTTTATTGAAGTATGAGCATATGTATTTTATATCCTAATTATATATGTATTTTATCATATGTATATATATAATTATGTGTACGTGCGTATATGTAGATATTTAGTGAAATATTGAACATTTTTATGAATTTATTTCAAACATGATTAAATTATATTTAAAATAAGTGATTTCTCTACCTTAATTAAACATATGTGCCCTAACAGTGTACATTTTAAAGTTGGGGTGTTACAATAGCTTAGTTAATTTTACTCCATCATAAATGGTAAGGTTTAACATTTACTTGTGTATAACATGTTTTTATAAAGCACCTACTTAACAGTGATAAGTTTTGAGTTAAAATTCCAAGGAATGATGTTCAAAATCGAGGCTGTATTGTGGCAACAAATTTAAGAAAAGTAATGACACCCCTGTAAGTATTCCAACCACATTATCAGATGAGGAATGGCGAAGAGAAGCACAATGGGATGGCTTCGTCTTATGCGTTTTTCTTTTTGGATGCACCATTTGAGCATGGTGCATCCAATAAACACGCAAACGAAGCAGAGCAGCAGAACGAGAGCACATACAGGAATGAGAATGGCATATTCCTGAGGCAGAAAGTAATTGTGTGTCCACAAAAGGCTGGAACATGAATTAATAAGTCGTACATCAGCAACCGAATTTTGAATAAAAATAACAATTCCAGGGGAAATATGTACTAACCAGGATGATCACCCACAACGTATAATAGGTGAAGATGGACAAGCTAATGACTGATAAAAGCAATCCAACCACCCTGTCTGCTATTTCCATTTGACCTGATCAAAGAATCGCAAACCTAAATTAATACGGCTCAAGACACCTAATTATTTAGACCACCAAGTCCGAAAAATCAAGGTATAGATAGATGGAATATAAATTCCAAGTGCATGTATGCACTTATTCACCTCATGTTGCAGTTAAATAAAACCAGTTTTTGGCAATCATAACTTGAACATATGCGTAGCTTAGAAGGATTAAATGTGGATAGCGGTCTGAAACACAAAATTTAATAGACATGGAATGCCTCATGCAAGCGAGCTAATTTGATGTGTAATTTACTGTCGTTTCGTTATCTTGTCAGAAAGCATACTACCAAAATATCACACCAATCAGCCAACCTGCCCTGGAAATAAAATGCCTACAACACCATTATCTCAGGGAAAAATACACAAGGAGAGTGAGAGATCAAAGACAAAGATAGGACAGCCACAAAAGCAGCATGTGAACTGGTTTTCTATTTCATTTTTCTTCAATCCTATCTCTAATATAATTGCAGAAATACTTGATTCTTATAATCTCTCAACAAGAGAAATTGAAAATACATTAGGTTTAGTGCAGAAACATTCCTTTCGCAAACTGGGGGATAAAAAAAAAAGTACCAGCACCAACACCAAACCCTCATAAAAATGGCTACAATCTTAGGTAGTGATTACATATATTATTACACGCTTATAATGCCCGATTTCTTATTATATTTTATTTGTAAGTCAATAATTTGGTATTATTTCCTGCAATCCACTATAGACATAATTACTTTCTTGAATTAGAAACTTGAAAACTCAAAAGCTCAAAAGCTCAAATTCAGGAGTGCTCTAAAGTTACTGATTATTATGTTACTCCCTCATTTGCTTATTAAATGTCCTTTCAGGCTTTGAATTTTGTTCCTAATTATTTGTCATTTAGCTCACCTCTTTATTTGGCAATTTACCCCCATCCAAAGATCACTGATAATTTTTATTTACGGAATTTTTTTAATTATTCATCTCTCATATCTTTTGTACATAAAATTAAGAAATTAGAGAGGAGATAAATATTGATTAAGGGTAAAATTGTCTAAATTCTAAGTTCCCTATTTTTTTGTAAATAGCTAAAAGGACGTAATAAGGAACGGAGGGAGTATTACTTTCACAATGGGTAATATTGATTACTATTTTAAATAATATCACAACAGACTTTGTCTAATTTAAACATTTATTCCTTTATCATTTAAAATTGTATCTCAGCATTTCTTATGACCTTAATATCACACATCTATCATAGTTGGGTCAGTAGAAGAAAGTGGTACTCCAGCGGTCATGTTACAAAACCAATACCGATGAACGTAGAGAGTATAAATATAAAGAACAAACATGTGAATGATACATAGTGTAAAAGTGTTGCACAGAACAATGTAATATTCAACTTACAATTAGAAAGAACAAGTCGTCCCCCCCTCCCCCCACAATTTCCTCACCAGAGGGCTGGTGATAAATTATTGAGAACTAGTAACATTGGTTTTATTCATAATCTAAAAAAGTGCTTTGACTTGCATGTTTCCATGCTTTACCTTGTTTAAACTAATGTTACAATATATCTACATCAGTGGGTTCGATTTAAGATACTATCGCCAAGTCATAAAGGAAAAGAAGAACATGCTAGTCTTAAAATTTTTCCGCCAGGGTGACGCTGAAAATACAAAGAAATGGGGAACATTAATTGCACTAGCAAGTAGTCTACTGCTATTTCTTGGTCATCCGTAATCCTGGACTTCATTCGACAAATATAGAAGAAATTCTCTTATGTCACACTAGAATCCCCCTCTTTCATTTTATGATAAAGTGTTAACCAGATTTTAACCCATAAGAATATACAGATTCATAAACAGCATCATCATAAACGATGGGATGCAAGAGCACGTCTTCGTCAAGATGTATTTTTCTGCTTAATTTGCAAAAAGCCAGTAATTGGAATATTACTCATGTCCAGAGCAGATATGTGGAAAAAATCTATCAATGTAGCAACTGAGATCTTAAACAAAAATTTCTCAGAGTTTACCACTCATTTCTGTTTCACATAACCTACTGATTTGTCCATTTCAATATCTAATAGGTATGTATTAAAATCACACAAGAACTCCTGAACCAAAACATGTGAGCATGAATCTAATATCCCAGCCAGCATAAATTCCCTTGAATCAGTTGAAATAAACAACCTTCCGAAGATATCTCTATCCAATATATTGAACTAGGAAAACCATAGACACAAAATACATCTTGAAATCAGTTGAGCTACATTAGGGTAACATCAAGGATTCAAAACAATGAAATAAATAACTAAATCAACTTAGGTCCTATGACCATCATTTTAACTGAATTTAGAAATTACATATTAATAAGGGGGAAAATCCATTTCAATTTGGGTCAGTTTCCATTTCAATTTGGTTGATTCTGACAAAGACGTCCATTCCAGTAATCGGATGCACACATAACCAGAATTTGATAACAACAAAAAACAAGACTAATTTAATTTCATTAAAATTGATTAGCGTAGAAGGTACCTGGATTTTGAAGGCGACAACTTGTGAGAATTGAACGCAACTGTTGATTCAACAAAGCAAAGGAATTTTCCGGCCCGAATTTATGCGTTTAACCATTAATTATACATTATTCATGTTTTTTTTTATTTACAAAACTGCACGTATTTTATTCCGAAATAATTTTTGAACTAAAATGTTTTTTATTAAGGGGAAAATTAAAAGGTCAATTTGTCCTTAAATTTATGTACGAGAATTGAATAAGCCCCTCAATTTTTTTATTTTAATGTTTAAATCCTTGTTCTTTATAGAGAACATATTATTTTTAGTCCATAACTTTCAACAACTCCATTTTTAATTCTATAATTTTTTATTATTAAATTTTTTTTGACGACCTACATAAGTGAATTGTCATGTAACAAAAAATAAAAATAAAAAATTGAAGTGTTATGTGAAGTGCACATACTAATTCTTATGAGATTTTAAAATTTTCAATAAAAAATACTTCTTCCGTACACTAAAACTGTGCTCATTTCGTTTTGACATGTTGTACGAAAAGGTAAATTAAGTACATTTATGGACACAATATTTTTTATCTTTATCGTCCAATAATCACTTAATTACTCAAGTTATCATCATACTTTACTCACAATCAATTATGTTATTCATAAATGAACTTAATTTATATTTCTGTATAACATGTCAAAACGAAATGAACACAATTTGGATGGAGGGAGTAATTGAAATTGACACTTTTAAAACTAAAATTAAAAAATTACAAGACTAACAATAAAATCATCTAAAGTTATATGACTAAAAATAATATTTTCTCTCCTTTATAATTGAGATAAAATAAGTCCTTATTCTCAATAATAGAAGATTAAATAAACTCTTTCCTAAAAAATCGTCCAAAACGATGTTAATGACTTGAACTCACTGCCTGAAACTCCATAATTACATCAAAAACTCCGGATGAGCTGCTTCAAATATATTCGTAACTGAATACCATATATTACTTAAAAGTGAGCTGGAGATGAGTAAGTTATAAATAAAAAAGAACTTAAGAGCTAATAAATTAAATATTTTCTGTTAAAATTCAGTGTATTCTTTTCCGATTCAATCTAAGGATGTCAACGAGACAGGGTAGAGACGAGAGACCATCACCATCCCCACAAAACAAATGGTTAAAATTTATCCCCAATCCCCATATAACTACTTTTAACATTTTCTTATACTTTTTGAACTATATTATGCCAATTATATTACAGAACTTTCCAAAATCAAATTTTGTATACTTTGCGATCATGGTTGACTCCTTTATAATCCTATATAAAATCTTGTGAAACACTTCTAATCTCAAAATTAAATAAAGAAAAAAAAAAATAATAATAAAGTATTCGATAATGGGCCTTATATCCGAAAAGCCCAATGGGGTCATATACGGATTCGGACATTCTTGAACCCTGTTCTTGGTTTCCTCTTTTAAGTACACTCGACGTCTAGTTGTGTTGATTTACATCGCAAAAAAGGGTCCTTTGCCTGAATCAAATTTGAGCTAAAACCCTCAGATGGGAAGGATATTTGTAGTTGATCTTGAAGGCAGAAGCTACAGATGCAAAATCTGCCAAACCCACTTAGCTCTCGCTGATGAACTTGTTTCCCGGGTAATTATTCTAATTCCTCCCCAATTTTTTTTAAAAAAATCTTTTCTAATAAAAAGTTGGAATCTTTATTTATCATTTTGCTTTTTACTGTACTAAATTCCCTTTCCGATCGAAATGTTTCGTGGGAGTCTTGATTTTGTTTTGCAGCCTCCTTTATGTTGTGTTGCTTGTTGCTGGAATCAAGAACATTTTTTTCAGAATTTCCATTTTTTGTTAAAAATGTTCAGCTTCTGTCTGTAATTAATGGCGTATTTAGAGGGATGTGGTTTACTTTTGTGGACTCTCATGTTGTTTGCAGGCATTTCACTGCCGCACGGGGAAGGCATACTTGTTTAATAATGTGTAAGTATCTCACTTTCTTGAATTTGAAATTCCTTATGATTAGCCCCAGATTTTTGTTTTTATGTTTTGAAAACCTAAAGGGAGGGGGGGATTGGGGGTATGGGATGCTTGGTTTTATTTGTCTTGCCTTCTCAATGATTATTTTGGTTGTGATGGAATATGGGATTGCATCATAAATGTGGATATCATATTATTTGGTATTACTTTTAAATACTACGCCTGGCGGATTCTGATATGCGTAATACGCTTATATATTTATACACGTGTGGCTCATTGTGTGTTTGGATGATATAGATTGCTGTAATATTAACTGCAAGCTGCTATAAAGCACATATGCAGCCTATTCCAGACCACTTATTTTCATTCTCATATTGCCTTTTAAGAGTTACATCAGTTACTTCCACCATTACACGTGTAACATAAAGTGAATACGAGGGCCAAGATTGAGAAATTGATTCTTTTGCACTGATTACATTGTGTTGTTAGAATTACTTCGTTCAAAATCTCTAAGCTCGTCTAGTGGAATCCAGAGTGTAGCATGTATTATACCGTGTTTGGTAGAGCCTTAGACGAGAAGGCAGAGTGCTGCTAAGAGTAAGATATAATTGATCAAGAACATAGTTAACAAGAAAATATTCAACTTTTAACGCGATAACTAGATCTTTTCATTTGGGGCTAAGATGATAATTCAACTTTTAACACGATAACGTAGAAAAAAGAAACAGTGAAATTTTTCCATTGATCAAATTCAATAATGTAGACCACTGTGTGATTTAAATGGAGTAGAAATTAATTAGTATAACTGTATAAGTACAAAGACAACAATCCACTATTAAAAAAAATACGTTTTTTTAGTTATAAAATTTAATTGAAGAATTAACATAACTAAAACAAATTACTAACAAATTTCAAGACAATGACTACCAAATCAGTACAAAAATATGAAAGAATTTACAATTAGAGAACTAATTTACTATCAAATTTTTAAAGAAAATTAGAAATTACGACTACTAGACTATTAAGCTTCTGAGAAAGAAATAGTTTCAGAAAATTAACCTTATTGAAAAGAGAAACATGACAAAATAAATTAGGGTGTAGCTAATTTTAGGAGAAAAGAAAGCAATTCCATATAAAAAATTTCGACCAATATACGGTTAACCCTATTAAACAAGACCAGAATCTATACAAGGAATAAGCAAATTAAATGTTAAATGAGGAAGCGAATGGAAATATGTAGAGATGATCTTTTTGTGTTGCTAATGATAATCAAAATTGCTCTGCTAAATTTGTGAAGTTTGCCTTGAATTTACTAATTAATTAAAACAGAAAAGGCATAATAAATGGTAATAGACTTACATATTTTTAAGCATTTTTTTTAAAAATTGGGGGTTGGGGGGGCTAAAGCCCCCTCGTTCCTCTACAAGGATACACCAGTAAGTGTGATCATACGTGTTATGGGGTGTGCATAGTATTATATAATTGTGTTGATATATTTTTTTCGCATCAGCCATAATCCTAGATTAGACGCATCATGACGGTTGAACATTCTTTCTTTTGTGCTGTTCAGAGTGAATATCACGTTTGGACCTCAGGAGGAGAGAACGATGACATCTGGAATACATACTGTAGCTGATGTATTATGCTGTTCTTGTGGCCAATTAGTTGGCTGGAAATACGTACGTATATCTTCTGTATCATTGTTAATTTCCACTTGACTTGATTTAGATAACAATTGTGAGTTTGATCATCTTGGTTTTTCCAGGAGATGGCCCACGAGAAGAGCCAGAAATATAAAGAAGGAAAAATTGCCTTGGAGAGGTATTCCAATTTCTACCTCTTTGTGTTCACCGATTATATGAGTTTGTATTTGTATTTTAATGTTGTTTGTTAAAACATTTGTGTTACAGAGCGAGAATAGGAGACGGAGGAGCAGAATCGGAATTCTATAGTGACACTTGTTCTTCTATGGGCGACAATGAAGATGCCTAAGTTTTCCTGTCCTTGTTATTGATTATAGATGATAATAATAAATGTATGAATTGTTGAAACATGTCTCTACTTTGTAGATAGATATCAGAGTGCTGCAAAACATCTTTTGTGGATTAGTTTTTTTCTTTTTTTTCCTAACATGTTTTGTTACGTATAATTTTTTTGATTTGGATCTGGTGCAGTGTGTGTTTCTTTATTTTTATTTTTTTGTGTCGTAGAGACAAGAAATTCTCCTACCCGTACGGTTGGCCCTTAGTTGGATGGGTTATAAAGGAGACACTTATATGAGACGATCTTAAGGTGGGGTGAATCATAATTTGGACATGGGTGTATATTTATGCCAATTTGTACACGACCTCATTCTTGTCAAACATATTTCATTTACTAATTTTACTAATTGATAAAATTAATTTATTATGTATGTGAGATGATCTCACAAATGTATATTTCTTATTCCTTTCAACATGCATGTGCCTCAAATCTAGAATAAATCAAGTATATTAATATGATTAAATACATTATTCCTACAATTCTTTACAACAAGGAAACAGGAAAACCATTTGTCATCAACTGTAGTCTTCTCGAAAACAAAAGAAAATTACATAACATCCAAATAAATTGAATAAGAAAATGGCAAAACCTGTAGTTATTTATGTACATTCATTCACTCAATATAACTATGGTGTAGAGAGAAATAAATAACATTCACGGAAAAAGTATAATCCAGCTTCATTTTTCAAGAATTTAGATCTCGGGAAGCATGGCCTTGCCATCTGCAATAATAAATGGAAATGCACAGAAAGGTCAGTATTCGGCTCGATGCAGGAAAACGAGCATGTCGTTAGACCTTAGTCCAGCAGAATGAAGGAACGCTATCTATCTCGACTGATGAACTTGTAAATAAAACAATCCGACAACCTTTGTTATTTTAAGCATTGTTACAGCAATTCTGCTGCAATAACACGACGATCTTCAGAGAAACGAGGTTTACTTTTTTCATTTTTTTTTTCCTTATTATTTTTTAGCAACTCTTCGGTTCACCAATTGCACCATGCAACTAATCCAAGTTTGATTAAAAAAAATTCAACCAAGTTGTCTGTCTTTATTTTTTTGCGGATCATAGACATAAGTGGTCGAAAAGTTTAGTTCACGCGATGAAATATAGTCATTATATATTTAGTTTTTTTGTGAACGAGTCAAACTCGGTCAAAATTGAGACAAAATTGCAACTGATGCATAGAAGTTAAATTCCTTTATTTTATTCTCTTAAAGATATATTGGAGAAAATGTTGTAGACACGATGAGGGTGAACATTCCCATTTGTACATGCAAAAGGAAAAGGACAAGCTTTTAGACAAACCTTGAGAGCAAGAACCTTGCAAGTGGACTCATATTGGTATTTGAATGAAGATCCTTGTTTGGTTGCTTCTTTTTGCTATCCGGTTCTGCAGTCATAGCCGGTGCTTCTATCTTACCTTTTACGAAGATCCGAGCTGCTAGCTCCTGGAGATCTTTCACAGAACCTTCCTTTGAACTGCACGTTTTTCACTCAAGTTGAGAAAACCAAACAATATGATGGATGGAACTCGTTTTCAAGAAACGAAAACGAGAATATGAAATGGTAATAATATTACCTCGCTAATTGCTGAAGCAACTTGGTAACAAATAGTTCAGACGATCCAGGCTTATGACGTTCCATATCCATTAAAGAGTTAACCACTTCCTGAAAGACGGCCCCACCTGGATCATCAGCAATTGCCTGCATTGTTTAAACAATTTTTCTCCATATAAATGTTGTATAGTGCAAATCAACTCCAAGAATATCTTGTTTAAGTATTTCTTTTGAATCTTGCAACTTGAAAGGGAAGAGGATCTTAGAAGTCCATCCAACGGAAGTGAGGACTAAGGTGCACAATTTACTCTATACATTGTCAACTGAAAATTCTCAGAGATTATATGCCTCGATTTCTAAATGATATACTCCAATTAGGTGCATAGGAAGGTCGCAGTCATGTCAGCATGTACGCAAGCACACATGACATAACACATTCAAAGGGAACTGAAACTGCAGTCTTTCTAAAAAAATATATCCCCAAGATTTTAATGATTAAAATTGAATTAATTATAGAAACTGTAATAAATGATAAATGATTAGAACTTAGAAGCATCAGTTTCCCTTATTCCACTTTCTTTTGGATGACTTCCCAAACTGCATAATCCAGTGAATTATTACCCTTCCTTGACTTTAACTTGTGTATGATAATAATAATTTTTATTAGGTTTCTCATGTTAGTTAAGTTTATTCAGAAGTGTGCCCCACTCTTGTTCCAGGTTATTTTGTAAACTAGAAGCACTTACTTCTTTAAGTGAAGGGATTAGAAGGAGCGACAATGGGGTGGACAAAGCAGCAGCAGAATTCCTTGCATTTTCCACATCCTCACTTGCAGGGCGCGATCTTGTAAATGCTTTTTGAGCGTCAAAATAATCACGAGAATATCTGGATTGGATTTTGGAATTTTCATGTTTCACACCAGGAAAAAGGAATATTACATAATGTCAAATGGATCTTTAGTTTTCTCGCCAAATCCCAATGAATAAGGAACAGCATATATATACCTAGATGAATCAGGACTGCTTGTTGTTTTCTCCTCCTTTCTGTTCTCTTGCAAATCCCTGTTACCCTTGCTCAATGCAGACCTTTCCCTCACATTCCCTTTCCTACCACCTTGAATTGCAGCCTTGGCCTAAAAGGAAAAAAATTAAAACAAATAAAGGCCTAAAAAAATCATACAATGAATTACAATCCTTAAAAAGAAAAAAAGTACTCCCTCCGTCCCGAATTAACTTGCACCGGTTGACTGACACACAAATAATTGAAGTGTGTGTATGAGTGGGCCCAAAAGTAATGGCATTTTGTGTAATATTGTGGATATTGTGAGGATAAAGTTTATGGAGAACTTTCTATTTTTAGAGTGTGCAAGTTATTTTGGGACGTACAAATAATGAACATCTGCAAGTTATTATAGGACGGAGGGAGTTATCAAGAAGTCTTTTTTGATTCCATATCATAATAGCCTATTATTAGAATCAGGTAAGTCATACATTCTGACTCGATAGAGTACAAACGAAACATTTTACACACCAAGATAGCAATATTAATCAAAAGAATGCCAACCTCGGATAGATTTAGTTCACTGTCTTCAGGAGGCGCAGTAGAAGTTCTGTCTTGAAGGCCGAGCCTGGACTTTGGGGTTCTAGGAGAATCTGAATCATCATGTTGTCCACGATAAACAATAGTACCGCTGCTCGAAGCATCTTCGGCAGATGCATATGTGCTAGACTACAACACCAATAAATAGAAGCCCCATTAGTATCTGTGTGACACAGTTGTGTGTGTGTGTGTGGTGGGGGGGGGGGGGGGGAGGGGAACAATTCTATTTAGCTCAGCCATATAATATACATACATACCATGGAACTTTGGCTGCTGAACTGAGAGGATCGCTGGTTTCCTCTTGGAGATCGTACGACAACAGTTCCTGTCCCGCTCACATCTTCCTGCAACTTGAAAAACGGAAGCATGAAATCCAGGGGATCATGTTATTATATTTGAAAACATATTTTCAAAAGATGGAATATTTGCGTGAAAACTGGCAAAGGGGATTACTTTCTGGGTAATAACTAATAAGTTGGCATATATGAATATTTGATTGATTCCTGCTAGCAATAATAAAAAATCCATCCCAATTAACATAAGTCTGGTAAACAATCAGGTAAGGATATCAGAGAAATTTTGAAGAAATTGTCACAACACGACATTAAGAAGAAAAAAAAATGGACAATGGATGTAAATTGGCAATAATGAAGTTTGACTGAAACGATAATAGTCTAATAGGCTGCATGAACATTAACTTGATCCAATTATCAAAGCTTCAACCTTATGACAAAGGCAGATCAAGTCAAGTGAAAATGCATATAAGCTCCTCGACTATATTCACAAGTTCAACAATTAGATTCATTCCTACTCCTTATCCTTTTACTGGTTGGTTAAAATATGTGCAACAGAAACATTTTGTCCAACATTTGTAATAAGGAGACGAGAATGACATACATCTTCCTGATAAATTTCTTGCTTGACTAAATGGTCAGCATCTTTCCTTGCAGAGAACTCTGATGAAGTATGAATCATAGTTCCAGAAGCAGAAGCACGTTGAGTACCAGTATCTGATACCTTTCTAGGAGTAGACTGATTTAATGGGACCTCTGGTTTCCTTTCTCTCACCTGAGGTGGTCTTACAACACTTCGAACGGTCCCAGTGCTGCCTGATCCACCGATACTGAAGTCCCATCCAGTATTTCTCAGACCCGTTGCCTGACTACTGTTTTAAGAACATTCAGTGTGACATCCAATAACATAAAATAGGACTCACAATGCATGAAAAGACTTTGACTGACCTTGCTCTAACTGTATCTTCAAGTCCAGACCCTCTAGTCACTTTCACAGTTCCAGAAGCTTCAGCCAATGGTGTCGGGCCATCTTCAGTCTCTCCATCTAATTGAAACTTTGGGCGCTCTCTACGTGGTTGAATAATTGCAGGTTATGCATTTGCATATAAAACACGGTTTAAGCATTCTTGGAATATGATTAAATTTCACCGATACTTCTTGAACACAAAGGATTAAATTTTCACCAATTCAGTATTTATGGTTGAGAAACATAATGTCAACATATGTGATTGCTATAGGAAGCCTAAAAGTTTATAAGGACACATCACTCATGTAGCTGTTAGACGTAGTTTTTTAATATATTGGTCAATGATTATATATTTGAGTTTAAAATGAAGAAAAATAATAGAACTGTTCTATGACATGCAATGTCAAGATCTGAAACAAGTTTTCAAAGAAAAGAACACACCTGATTCTTTCCAAAAGCTTTGGACTCTTTCTAGCTGTTCTGATCAAACGATGCTTAAGTAGTTCCTTAGCACTTGGCCTCTAAGAATGAAATTGAGGAAGGACAAAGAAACAAAGTATAAGAATAGGCAGTGAGTACAAAACAAAATAACAATAAAAGAAATATTTATTCAGCATAATAGCTTAAGAAATGATAAGTTGCTACAACATCTAATGATGACGACTTGGTATCTTATCAGCATTAGGAACATCTGCCATGGGTCATCAAGGAAGTATAGCATAAAATTCACATAATTAAGAGACCCACATAATATCAATTAAAGAGAAAAAAGAGTTGGTAAGGAAAACCATCACACATGCAGGGGGGGGAGGGGGGGGAGCACAAACCTCTGCTGGGTTCTTCTTCAGACAGAGAGAGACGAATTCTTTCAGAGGACGTGAGAAATGCTCATCTAGCTGAATGACAAAACAACATTATGAATTCAAAGGTTTAAAGAACGATAAATGGGATTAGCTACCAATCTGAAAATGAAGATTATGAATACACACCTGTGGTGGATTTTCTCGGGGAATGATGAAAAGCACTCTCATGGGATGGAGATCAGCGAGTGGAGGTTCACCCTTTGCCATCTCTACTGCAGTTATTCCTAGAGACCATATATCTGCCTGTTTCAACCCAAAATTATGATAGGTATTAGAAGGATTGCTGTAAAGCTTATCCAGAACAGGGCAATGAGACCTAGGCTACAAATAGAGGGGGAGAGAGTGACTGATATAAGACATACCTTCTCATTGTATCCTTCAGTGTTTTGAATAACTTCCGGAGCCATCCAGAATGGTGTTCCTACAAAAGTCTGTAACTTTTAATTGCATTAGATTGAGATCTGATGACTCCTTCAACAGTTCCATCTCAGCTTAATGAAGAGTACAAATTAGACCACAGATATCAAACTCGTCTTAATTTTTTTTCTTTTTTTTAAAGGTCAGACTTGTCATTCTGTTCACTGCAACTATCCACATAAGCAAGAAAGCAAGAAACAATGTCAAAACATTCCAAATAAGAAAGTAATGAACAAAAAAGAAGGGCCGAGGGAGTAGGAGGCTTATTAAATAAGGACATAATAACAAATCGAAAGAGGGGAGTGAGATTGTCAATGTGATTCTCAAGTAAGAGTCAGAATTAAAAGAAAAACAAAAATTGCACCTTTCTTCTTGAAATTGTCCTTGTCAATTGAGCAGAAACACCAAAATCTGCAACCTGTATCACATGAAAGGAATAGAATGAATAAAGATATTAACACAATTTACCATCCAAAGATCTCCAAGGTATCGTAAATTTCTGTAACCAAGATAATAGTACCTTTACATCTCCATTCTCTGTCAACAAAATGTTTGCCGCTGTCACATCATAACACATGAGAAATTATTGTATTGAAAAATGAAAAAAATAAAAAGATGAACATCGTCAAAAGTTAGATGCATTGTATACTGAGTTCACAGAGAGATTGAAGACTATGTTGAGAGGTGTAGAAATATATTATAGAGGCTTTCTTTATCTTTAGAACTTACTACAAAGCATCACGTTCAAAATTTGGGAAAAGCTCTGATTTGGCCAAAATAAATGATGTTGTGTACCTTTAATATCTCGATGAATTTTTCCCTCGTTGTGGAGATACTCAATTGCATGGAGCAAATCACGTAAAATCCAAGCTATGGAAACTTCGTCCAATGGCTGATTTGGCTGAATCTGTAGAGCAATGAAACAGGTAACTGTATGCGAATTCACACAGAATTATTAATCAAGGGTGAAATTTCTACAGAGATTGAAATATATAAAGAAGCAAATAGAATATATTTCTAGAGATGACCTACCAGATCAGCAACAGAACCACCAGCCATGTATTCCATGACTATCCACAGTTTAGTTTGATGCAAATAAGAACAATAATACTCTGTAATATATGGAGATCGACATTCTGAAAGAACCGCAATTTCCTATTAAAAAAGAAAATAGAATTATTAAAAATGCAAACCTATAATTTCAATCAAAAAGGTTTATACAAAATATCAAAATGTACCTTCTGGATGTCCTCTATCTCATCCTCCCTGGAAGAGAATAAGTAAAGTATAAGGTCAAAAGAAGAAGGGCTTATCTTCAGGTTCAAAAGAAGAAATTATTACTAACTACTGTTCACAGGACGTGCATTACTTCACAACTGATTATAGTTATAATGGTTATGCAAATTCGCTAAATTTATTTAATGAGACATATGTAGAAAATAAATTTTTAGATTTCATAAACATGAAAAGGCACATCCAATATTGTATTGTAACAAATATAATTCCAGTTTATGCACTCACGATTCTTCCAAGTCAATGACCTTGATGGCAACATCCTTTTTTAATTCCTTATCATATCTGCAAAAGCAAAAAAAGGAAAAACATTAAATTATTCAAGTAAGGAATTATTTACAATTAAATTTGCAACCACATGTAAAGAAAATAAAAGCAACGCATAAAGTGTGGGTCAAAAGATTTGCGTGCAAATATCATAAATCAGAACTCACAAAAGAGACAGAAAATGAAATCTAGGTATAAGACGAGGATTTCTCTGCACTCATTAGCTTTTAAATCCTAACAAAACAACGTCCTAAATGCAGCCACTAACTTAGAAAAAAATGTAATCTACAAAATAAATAATTGATTGAAAAAAGATAATAAACATACTTGTAAGCAAAAAATGACCTTAAAATCATGTTTTCGGGGTAGGAAACTTCCCACGTGCAAAGCCAATACCAGTGAATTAAGCTAACAATTTTACTAGAAGTACGCCATAAATGCTGACCATACAAGAAACAAATTTCCGGTAAATCTACAAAGATGGCCACTTGTCACACAAAGATTTGAAAGGAGGCAAAATAAAAAAAGGGGGGAAATATATCAGATTGAGATAATTGTGCAAAATTCGAGGCGTGTAGAATGGTGCACCGAAAAGCGGGGCGGAGTATATGCATTAACATTTGTTCAAACACAAACAGTTATAAATGTGATCATGTAATATCATCCCCATTCAATTAAGCCAATAGCAATCTACCTTTTGCCACAATTTTGTTTATCTAACTGAATCATCTATGTTTGATAAATAGCAACAGATAAACCAGCAATTATGCAACTAACATAAAAGTCGGTTGAATATTCACATTTTCATGAAATAATATGCTTCAATATTACCATAAGTGCTTGTGTAATTTTATCTGAATCTGAATTATATTCTGTCCTGATCAAACAGATAAGCAGATACATGAAAAAAAAATCTGTTAAATGTGCATATCCTACATAATTCCGAGACAGTCATCTGCTTCATAAATTTTAATGGGGTCAAAAATCCTCAAGTTGCAGACAATACTAGCTAAGTTAACAGCATTTCAATTAAACCTGAGCAATAAAAAACATATGAATTGTATTGCAAATTTTACCCTTTATAGACATCCCCAAAAGAACCTCTGCCAATAAGCACCAAATCGCTAAATCTGGACCCTGAGGCCTCTAACAGAGCTTCTGCATCCGCCATTATTGATATACTAAATAAGATTCTCTTCCTTCTTCATACCCTCACCGGAGAAAACAAAAGCTCCACCTAACACTGAGGAATTCTGCAAATATCATATCATGGGCCAACTGAATTCCATTTTTTTTTTCCTTTCAATTTCCAAAACCACTCAAAATCTGCAGAAAAAAGCATTAAAAACAACCAAAATTAACAAAGCTGAACCAAACGTGAGATCCGACGAATAAATAAAAATCCAAAATCCAATCTAAAACATGGGAGTGCAATGGGACTCTTATATATGCTGAATATATTCGAGTTAGGTGAAGTGGGAATGGTAAATTGATTGCCCAACAAATCCCATTCAATTTTTCACATAATTAATATCCTTGAACCCAAAATAACAGAAGGATTGCCAAACAAATACGCCAAACAAATACTCCAGCAGTAACGTCAATGCGAGGCATAATTATTTCCGCATAAGAAATCAATTTTAAAAAATTAATTAAAACCCAAAAAATATTAACCTTGGAAATGCGGATTCGAGAAATGCTCTCAAAATTCGCAGCTGTAAATGGGGAAATTTTGGAATTAAAGAAGTGGAGTGAAACTCTAGATCCTTGTATATGATTCAGTATGCACAAACATGCATGCAGCCACTCTTTTCTTCTTCCCTTTTCCTATTCGTCTCTGGTTTTGCAGAGTTAAAAGGGATCGAAGAGAGGAAATTACTGTTTGTGCTTTGGCTTTTGATGCTACGAATTGCAGAGGAAATTGCTAATTATGAGAGCATGAGCAAGAAATTTTTGGATTGGGCCGGGCATCTGGTATGGGCCTGGACCGCCTGGTTGGGCTGAGATGGAAGTCTTTTTTCTAAAACATGCAATTTTTTTCGTTTTTGTAATAATAAATAAAGAAATACTAGTTTGTTTAAGACCCCCGTTGTTTCAATCAAATTCGTTGTGGAGGGCAAGTTATTGTATATAGCCTTTAGACTCGGGTGATTTATCTCTCACAGCCTCTCATGCGAAACTTATTCATGGTATAAAATTGATATCACTACTTTTATAAATTAATAACACTTAATATTATAATTTTAGTTTTTTTTTTAATAATTTGGTACTCGGCCCAAAGACCGATTAATCAGGAGATCAGAAATCACCGTCCACTAGCGGGGGGCCGATTTCGAATCTGAGACCTAGAGAGGAGCATACTCTTAAGTCTCAAGTCTACACTACTTGACCAACCCTTGAGGTTTAATACTATGATTTTAGTTTATAAGTGTAATGATATCTGTTGGTCCCGGTGGGAAAACTCATTTTGCGCGTGCGGAAGCAAACATGACAAGCGATGCATATAAAAACAGGGGTGAAGGAATGGTGATTCCAGATTTTTCTCTTTTAAGCTCATGTGTTGTGTTTTGCCTTATGATGAATGCATATGACAAGATAAGAATGTAAAACAGTAAACAACACAACAATGTATAGTGGTTCGGAGACTCAAGCTCCTACATCCACTCTCCCTGCCTCCTGGGAAATTCCTTCAAACACTTCCTAAGGCTTTACGACTACCTCGTAGTTTACTAACCTTTCTACTTTGAGTTTTCGACTACCTCTGTAGTTTACTAACTCAAATCGGACTTATCACCCTCTCGGGCTCGCCTCGGACTTATCACCCTCTCGGGCTCGCCTCTACATGTTTAACGAGTTCACACTCAACGGGACTTATCACCCTCACTCGGGATTGCCTAACAACTACCTCACTTCACCACTAGTTATCTCTTTACGAGAATGGGGTTTGGGTTTGGTGTTGTCTCCAACTATGGTGAGATTTTCCCTTACATTTGTTTAAATTTCAATGCTAAGGTTGGGAAAAATCTCTCTAAGCGTCAGGATACATCGTGGGTTGCTTAGATTGGGTTCTAGAACACTCTTTGAATATATTTGTATATCTACGCACTTGTGTTCTATGGTGGGAATGCTTGGGTATATGTTCTCTTAGCTCAGAGCATCGTTCTTTATCTTCTCCGCCAAGATCCACACGTAATAATGTAGGAAGAACTTGTATTTATAGTGTGGATTTGAATGTTACCGATTTGGAGAGAATCACATTCAAATCCATACTATTCTTTTTGTAAGTTCTCCGCAGCCTTTTTTCAGTTTGGTTGTCTTCCTCTCATTGGTCCACGTCACCGGATTCCAATTTATATTCTTGAACTTCTTTCGCCGGAACATTCAGGATATCTTTTGAGCATTCATTACATTCTTCGAGTCTTGATAATTATCGTGTCTTCAATATCCTTTGTCTTGATCTTGATATCTTGATCTTTGATCTTGTCTTGAGACTTCATGTCTTGAGAGATATCTTGATTGATATCTTTGAGTCTTCATACTAAGTCTTGATTCTCGATCTCATCACCGAGTCTTGATTCTCGATCTCATCTTGAGTCTTGATTCTCGATCTCATCTTGAGTCTTTAAACTCTCGGTTTCATCTTGAAACTTTCCAGTTTCTTGAAACTTTCTTGAGTCTTGAAATCTATCTTGATCTATATCTGGCGACTATACATTGTGCAGATAACATCCTGAACACTCTAAAACTGAATCCTGACTCATCTATCAAGATTATCCTGAACATGTCATACTCAGGGATTTTATCCTGAACATGTCATACTCAGGGGTTTTGGGATCTAATCAAAATCTTCTTTATTAAATTCATTTCCCAACAATATCAATTGATAAATGTCATGGTATTAATTTGTAAATCTAATGATGAAAATTTTATAATATGAACATGTTTCACTTACTTTTTATGTCGTCGTGTGAATACCCGAATAGCAACTGCACTTAGAATTTTTTATTTTTTTTTAAACTTTGATCGTAGATGAACTTTATATTGGGAATTGAATTTTAGATAATACAATTTGAAATAAATATTACTTCATCCATTCATGAAATTCCTGCTTAATAATTTAAGTACAAATATTAAAAAAAATAGATAAAATAAGAATATTATGGGTATTGTGAGTAAAGTATAATATTAATTCAAGCAATTAAGTAATTGTTGATAGATAAAACATAAAATGTTTGTTTTCATAAAGGCTCCGTTTGCTTGGGTCTCTCATATTGGGCAATATTAAAAGGCCCGATATAAAATGGGCCAGAATCAATATTAATATTTTTATTAACCTGTTTGGTTGATTAAAATTTGGTCCAATATAACATCTTTTGTATTTGACATTTGTGTTTTGGTTGCTCATTTATAAGTGAGATTAAAACATTGATAGACCAATTTACCCCTTGGAAGTCACAATTTTTTTATTCACTACCAACACATTTCATCGTTCTTCATCACAAAACCCGCAAACCCTAGAATTCACCATAGCGTCGCTAATTGGTTCGGAATGTAAAAGTGACTCATCTCCTGTCCAGAAAACTTCTCGATTTACAAATTTCACCCATCTCCTGTGGTGAATATTGCTCAACACTTGCGCGATTTCAGCATCGATCTTCTCCAACGGCGCGATGGAAGTTTTTACTAGTTCCCCCTCGACTAAATTCGTCTCCTTCTTCGTGAAAGGTGAATAAAATTGATTCAAGCTTTAATTGGGTGTAGAATTAATATAAAAATTGGGGTTTTACAATTTCCATTTCTGTAGTGATTTGCTATTTCAATACGAGTCGTTTATTATTGCGAAATTGGGGTGAATATAAAAATTGGGGTTCTTCCGAAATTGGCGTGAATAATTAAAATCAAAATTGGGTTTAGAATCAATTTTAAAATTTGGCTTCATGCGATGATTTTTTTTTTTATAATAATGAGGTTCACTATTTGTTTACTTTTGATTATACCAAACCTTGTTTATAACTTTTCCAGTTAAAAGTTTGTGTGGTTGGGTTCCAGATTGTTTGACTGGGTCAAAATTTTTTGGGTTCCATTTTGTACAAATTTTTCAGACATATATAGAGCTCATATACTGGTGCTTTGTATAAAGTTAATTGTTCCAAACCTTGTTGACCACACCTTGTTTATAAATTTCCAAATTCAGTTTTCACTATTAGTTCCAGTGTGAAAATTGTTTATTTAGGTTTACTATTGAATTATTTGTTTCTTTGCAAAATTTTCAGCTTGTTGAGATAACAGTTCCAGAGTTGATAAACAAGAAGCTCGGAAAGGTGTATAAAGAGTTTGGTGAACCAAAGTTTGGATCACTTCATGCAATATTTCATATTGAGTAGGCCTTTATAAATCTGTTGTATTAGTTTCTAGAAATATTTATATTGAGTAGGCCATATTAAATCTGTTGTATTAGCTTCTGACTAATTTGAACTACCGTTGTTTAATGGATGCAACAATTGATGCAAGAATTGATGCATTACTGTGTAATTCATGTGGAAATTGACTCAACATTGTTAACAACAATTTGACTACCATCTTTTTATATCCTACATACAAATTTTAAATCTAACAGGTGTACATCATTAGCAGGTTTATAAAGTTATACCCATAGACCTAATGTGATTTTATTCAAAACATACCAATAAAATATCACCAATCACCCATATAACAAAACTGACTATATAAACAAATATCAACAAGAATTTAAATGCATCCATATCACAAACATATTATTGACACCAAATAAGTCCGTCAACATATCCAAGCATATTACACATTTCATACTACAATCAAAAGCAAAAATACCAGTACCATAACATGTTCAGTTCGTTAGACTACTAAAACATAAAACAAGAGACCATTGTACGTGGTTCGATTAACATAGTTTCATAACAAAATGATAGAGGTAGCAAGGGCAATCATAGCAATCAAACTTCATTTCGAAGCAACATCATAACCAACTCCACCCGATCAGCATCAGGCAATGAAAAGAACACATCGGTATCTTCCACTCTACGTTTTATAAGGGCAGTGGCACGTAGCACTCTGCCTTGGTGATCATGGTCATCACTGAGACAAATTTGTAGATCTCACGCCTTACAGTAGATATGTCTTGCTCAAATCCAATCCTCTGAACGATCTCACCGAGCCTTGCTGTTGTCGTGTCACAGAAACCTTGCATCACAGACATAAAAGAATCTGGAATTACACGACTCTTCCTTTTCCTACCACTGCTAGTCTTACCCATCTCAAAACTGCTTTGAGTGTTTCCAGTTGGAGTTTGGCTTTCCCCTTAATTCTCATCGTTCACCCTTGTAAACACGTCATCTTCATCCACATCTGGATTATCATCATTCGGAGGAGTGCCGGATTCAGAAAATCAGCAGCTCCAGCACCCGTGGCCCTAGACACTCCAAATATCTCACACCGATTAAATCAGATGAGGGCCCACGACTTATGCTTCATTAGTCGTGCATTAGGGTCCTTCTACAAACCAAATAACTACATGTTAGCTTGCATTTAATAGATTCACAAAACAGTTTAGAACTAACAGTTTATCAACATTATAACATCATTTTAGATGCATTAAATATGGACAAGTAGTTAAGAGAAAAAAAAGGCCTTTATAAACCGAACAAACTGCTAAAAATTAGGGTTATTTGAAAAGTGTAGTAATAATGGGTAACATCCAATAATCTATTTACAAATATAAATCCAATTCAGTTTAGAGATTTTCAACCCCATTTGAAAAGAACTTTCACCATACAATTAGACTACTTCAACTATGTCACAATTAGACTACAGTCAACTAAGACAATAACACTTTGAAATAGCAGATGCATCTAATATACCTCAACATTCCAAAAAAAAAAAAGATTTCATTAACTACTGGTGCATCTACTAACATTAGATAGTATTAAAAAATAAAAGAATATTTTACCTTAACAATCTCAACCCACTGCTCATCAGTTGCTTCGATCATGTTGGTGGTCGAATCCAATCCAACTCCAGTTCTAGACAGTATCTCGAAGATGGTATGGTAGTTCTTTTTCCAGACGGTTATTTGTGATGTGATATGGGGCTCAGGCTTGCTATCAGTGTTCGGGAATATCTCTTTAATGTTGTTAGCCAAGACTTGAAGATATCCTGTCCGAAATCCGTTCTCCGACTTCCATCCTTCTCTTACAATCTTCTTCATCGCTTCAGATAACACCTTCTCCTCCTGGCAGCTCCATCCCCTACGACCCTTATCAACCCTCGTGCGAATGGTAATACAAAAAAACAAATCAACGGGTATTGTAAAATAAGTACCCATATCATCAATTGAAACATAAAGAACAAGTTTTTTAACAACCAAGTTTCTTAATTAAATATGTTCAATTCTCATATCATCATTTGAACCATACAAAACAAATATTTTAAGGCACACCTCCAATAAAATAGAAATGAACAGGGGGGGTTAACATATGGCAGATATCAAGAGGTGTTTAAGAAATTAATCTCAACCTACAACAGATTGTAAGGTTTGAGTGGTTTCTACCTAGGCTGATGTTAACACACATTACATGAGTTATAGATATAATACAAATAGCTTTAATTCAGTGAGCACGCAAAATTCTTGTATTCCCAATAATAAATACACATAAAACCATGTTGAATACCCAATTCAAATACACACGTCGAAAATCAATTGCTGAATTAGACAAACACCTCCAGATTGTAAAACTCATTTTTTTTTATTCTCGTGCAAACACTACAGATTGTAAAATACAACCCCAAGAATCAAGCTTTATAAACTACCATAACCCTAACCCCCCATAGACGAAAATCAGCGAGCAGATACGATTAGCGTGTTAACCATAACACAACAACCCAAAAGATGAAAATCAGCGAAGACAAGCGATTCGCGTTGTAACCATAACACAAAAACCCAAAAGATGAAAATCAGCGAAGACAAGCGATTCGCGTTTTAACCATAACACAAAACCTCAAAAGACAAAAAAATACAGCTTATCAGAATGTAGTCATACCTTCCGAGTGATTCTTGTCGAGATTCGAGAGTTGACTCCACCAGATCTTATGCCAGTCGCCGACGTTGCACGCTGTAACAACAACAAAAAACAACGATTAGCACTTATTTAACAATCTTCTGTGTAATCAATGTATATGAACCCGTTTTTTCGCAAGAGCAGATGAGAATTCTGAAAGCGACGGAATTGTGTCTCAAATCTAGGGTTTCCTTGATTTTTTGGCCAAAGAGGAGATATATATACTTGAGGGGTATATGGTAATTTACTTATTTAATACCCTTCCCTTAATCGCACATATTATTTATCGGAGGGGTTATGACGGATTCACAATAAGGCGAGCCGTAAAATTTGGAGCGGGCCACTATTATTTCTCAGGCCCAATCTAAACCAACCAAACACATTAATTGGGTGGATAAGCCAATAAATCAGCTCTATTATGGCCTATAAAGCCCAAGCAAATGGAGTCAAAGAGTATGTGAATAGATTTGGTGGACCCTAAACCCTAATCAGATAAATAAAAATAAATTTTGTGGATGGAGCGAGTATTATCACTAGTTTATATATACGTAGCAGTGTCATTAGTTTATACTTAGTTGTACATCATTTGCACCAAATCAATTTGATGCAATTTAATTTTAGGAGTTATTTTTCTTATTTTTTTCAGTTTTAGTTTTTTTTTTCTTTTTCAATTTCAGTTTTATTTTAACTTTAATTTCAGTTTTAGGTTTTTTTTTCCCGACCCAGACCCAAACCCAACCTGAGTGGTTCATGGTTCACTCGGCCCAAGTGGTTCATGGTTCACCCGACCCGAATGGTTCATATATGATTTATGGTTCATTGTTTAGGGGTTAGAGTTATAGTTCATCCAAATTAAAATTGAATCAAATTGCATCAATTTAAATTGGTGCATGAGTTGCACAAGCAGAGTGACTCGTGATAAGAAAGATACATGGTTCAACCATTTTTTAATAAGAAATGACAAATGATAGATCATGATGCCAAAGGTACAACTTTTCCATCTTCATTGTTTCTTCATTTAATTTTTCTAATTTTTCAATTCAAAACGTTTTAATTTGCGATAACAATTCGGATTCGACATGTTATTGGTTACCTCTTTCTGGTTCGAGGATAACAATCGGAATCAATATGTACTAATTCACTCCTTTTTTACTTCGAACTTTGTTAAGTATCAATTTTCGTTTTTCTAAAATTTATAATATTCATTTTCTAATATATACAAGTGATTATCTAAAAATTATAAAAGTTTCATATCAAGACCTAATTTTTAAATTGAGTCTTAATTTTTTAGACAAAAACTTGGGTGAACCCGAGTTCACTGTGAGTCGATTTTTTTAATATCACTGTTATGTATAAAAGCTATCACTATTATGTATAAATATTTTACTGTTATGCAGAAAAATTATCACTGTTAAAAATGTGTTATTTTTTTAAATAGTGAAAATTTTTCACATAACAATGATAGAATTCATGTATAGACTTGGTTCACATAAGTGTTACTCTTTTTTTTTTTTAAATCTCAACTCAAGGTCCAAAAATAAATTCTATTTTAAGTCATACAGAATAAAAAGAAAAGGAATACGTCATAAATTCAAAATAAGTTGGGAGAAAGAATTGTCATTGATTTTTTAGTCAATGATGTATGTCTATAATTTTTTTTTTTTAATTTTATTAAAATTGGGCCTTAATATGTAATTTTATGATTATAATTAAATTTACTAAGATCTGTTTGTTTACAGTTTTGAGAGGATTTGAAATCCTCTGTAGGGAGGAATTGGGTATTTAGTGTAAAGTAAAAAAAGTATTTAGATTTTGTATATATTTGGGAATGTGAATTTTGTAGGATTTTATAAAGTAGAATTTTTTTAAGACAAAAACTTGTATAGACCTGATTCATGTTATGAACTCGGTTATTTAAGTATAACCATGGTTACAAAACTTGGCCTAGGCGGCCGCCCTGACTTTTCCAAAATCGCTCAAAAAAGGCATTCTCGGAGCTAGGCGCCGTCTAGGCGGCAAACCAAAAATTCAGAAAATAGAGAAGAAAAAAAATTATGGAATTCGTTCGCGACGCGGAGAGAAAGAAGGAAAGAGATATTTTTTTTTCCAAACCATAAATCCACTGCTGCATCCGCCGCGCGCCTCCGCCGCACCCGCCGCTCCCACCGCCCAAGGCTCACCTGCATCGCACAACCTATGATAAGAACCAAAACCGGCGCGACTCTTGGGCTGAAGCAACCAATTTGGGTGACGTCTGCACTCTCCTCTATCATTCTGAAATCTCTCTCCTCATTTAATCAATCTTCCCCTATTCCATTAATTACTCAAATTGATCTCAGAAACCCCACATTTACTCCTTCTCCCTGATTTCCTCATCCAATTTGGGCGACGTTTGACGAAGAGGAAGAGGGTAGGGGTGTAAGGCATGGGTATCTGGAATTCTGGATGTATGCGGTGGGTAAAAGGGTTTTTCACTTTTTCTTATGGTGAAAATATTGCCCCCAAAAAAAAAAAAAAAAAATTCGATAGCCTAGGCGCTAGGCGGCCATGATCCGCCCGACTAGCGTTTTCCGACTTCTGCACCCTTGAGTATAACAGTTTCATACAAAAACTCTCACTGCTATGTATAAAAACTATCACTGTTATGTACAAAAATAATCACTGTGTAAAAAATGCTTTATATTTTTAAACAGTAAAATTTTTTGTGCATAACAGTGATAGTTTTTACACATAACAGTGATAGAGTTCATGTATGAACCTGATTCACATGAGTGTTACTCAATTTTTAAAAAGTAGATGATAGAAATAATATTATATTCTAAAAAGTAATGTAAAAATAATTGAATGATTATGTAATGATTAATTATAGTAGTATATATAATATATATATATATATATATATGATGATAATAAAGTAAAAAAAAAAGAATTATTGAGTTGGATATATAATAATGGTTGAAAAATGTACGATAGATAATTAATAGTGTATTGAAAATTACGTTTGAAAAAAGTAAAATGTATTATAGCTATTATAAAGTAGAATTTTGAAGGATTTAATATTTTATACTAAAATCCTGATGAGCAAATGGGAATTTGTGATTTGAAATTGTAAAAGTCATTTTCCAAACTATAAACAAGCAATGCCTAAGTTTGTTTTTCTTCCATAATACATTTAAGAGTAACACTCATGTGAATCAAGTCTATACATGAACTCTATCACCGTTATATATAAAAATTATCACTGTTTAAAAATATAAAATATTTTTTAAACAGTGAGAGGTTTTGTACATACTAGTAATAGTTTTTATACATAACAATGATAGTTTTTACACATAATAGTTTTTATACAAGTTTTTGTCTATATTTAATTAATGATGTAGTTTTCTATTTGTCTTTGAAATCACACAGAAAACTTTAAAATAAAAATAAAAAAAGTAAAATATTCTACTAAATAGCTTTTTAGAGAATTTCTCCTAAATGTTAGATAAAAAATACATCTACCGCGCTCATTGAGGGAATGAGTTATTATAACTAGTAACCAGGTGAAGTAGTGTATATAAAAATTTAAATGTTGTAAATAAATATTCATTCTTCTCAAAGTTTCAAGACTTCATTTGCTTTTTAAAATGTTGTAAATAAATATTCATTCTTCTCAAAGTTTCAACACTTCATTTGCTTTTTAAATTATATAATATTGTATTAAAATAATACATTAATTTTTTAATGAATACTACCTATTAAATTATGTGTAAATATGATTAACAATACAAATTATTATAATTCTTATATGTAAAAATTCTATTTGTCCATACCTTTTTTTTACAGTAAAAATTTTTATTGTAAAAATTAAAAGACAAAAATTTCTATAAATATGAGTTCATGTATTTTTTTTTTAAATATCACTATTCTACCTATGTACTATCATTGTTAATAAAATTAATTATTTTTTAAATAATAATAGTATTTATGCATACCAGTGACATTAAAATGAAAAGAGTTTACATGAGCTCAATTTGACATACCTATTCAAATTAAAATTATAATCCATTTAAATAGACAACCCATACTACTAGTAATTTGCTAATAAATTATAAATAAATGTCAATGCTAATAAATTATACTCAATCTGTTCCAATTTTAATGGACATACACTGTGTGTTCGGAGTTTAAGAAATATTTGTTTATTAATATTTTAGGTGATAAAGTGATAAAATGTTGAGGGTAGTATTGAAAATTCAACTTTATTGAAGAGTAGAATAATATTTATTAAATGTGATAAAGTGATAAAGTGTTAACGCTGCATTTGCTTATAAAATAGAGGTGATAGACTAAATATTCCGGCCCAATCCGCTGTTTGCTTCGAGTGACTAGAGCCCATGATTAGTTTGCAGCCCGGGACCAAAAATTGAATTATCAGCCCATCAAGGGATAATGGGTCACAGGGTAGGGGCCGGAATAATTCAATCCGGCCCTTTTAAGAAAATGTGCAAAGACTATTTTGCCCTCGTATATTTTGCCAATCTACCGTGTGCAATTTCACACATTAGTCTGTGTTTTTGTCCAACTCACGCACATCGTCATTTCAACCGCACCGCCGCCGCCGGCTATGGTCGCCTCACCGTGCCCGATACCCCCCACAATGCCTGCGCCCTAGATTACCCTTGTTTTCTCGAAATTGTTTGAAAAACTCTCGAACCCTGCAATTCACGCAGCCCTATTCAACGACGCGGGCCGCCCCGCGACTGCTTCCGACCTGCGCACGCCTCCGATGGACTCGCCTGAGGTCTCGACGGTCTTGGCGACATCGATTCACCCAACCCCCAGCCCGGAGATGCCGGGCCTTCATACTTCGCCGAATCGCGATTTAGCGCGGAGGGCTAGCCCTAGTACGGCGTTGCGAGTGTTTCCGGCATTACTGGAGGCGTATCCCGCTGCTGGTGCGTCTACCCAGCGACTGATTGTAGGTAATCCCTCTGGGTCAAATGTAGAACATCCTGGGAATTCTGGTACTCCGAATTTTGGGTCTTTTGTCTCGAATTTGGGGTTTGATGCTAGGAGTATTGAATCTAATTTGTTGAATATTGTTTGCTCTGGGTCTGGTAATGTTGGTTTGTGTGATTGCTCTGGGCCTGAGCCCTGATGGTATTGAATCAAAACAGTGCAATCCATCACTAATCCTATCATCCATATCAATCCCCTCCATTAAACCAAATGTGGCCAAGAATATGAGTGAGTGACATGTTGTAAATAAGTGTGTGTTTGAAGGGTGTGAGTTAAAGTGAATATTTCCATTTAAGGAAATGTTCAAATAAAATTGGGACGGACCGAAACGGAATATGTCCAATTAAGATTGAGACGGAGTGAGTAAATAATATAAATGCCAGGGTGAATGGATCAGCGGGTCTAATATCACATATCATGTCCAATTATATTGTGAAGGGTCCGATTATTTATACCATCCAATTAATAAATACTCCCTCCGTCCCACTATATTTGTCTCACTTTCCTTTTATGGACGTCCCATTATATTTGTCTCAGTCCATAAAAGGAAAAAGTAACACTCCACTAACTATTATTTTAATATTATTCCCCTCACTTTTCATCCCAACTAGTCAAATACCTTCACTTTTCATCTATTAAATACTCCCTCTGTCCATGTATATGTTTCTTGTTTCTTTTGGACACTCAAATTAAGAAAAACTAATAAAATAAGATATGGTCGGCCAAGATGGTGGTATTAGGCTGAAAAGTAAAGGACAATATTGGATATTTGGAGGGAGGAAAAAAGTGTTTTACTTTTTGCTAACCTTAATCTCTCCCTCCCAATTCCAAATCTGGTGCTTTATTTTTGGGTTTGTGTAGGAAATTTTTTGAGTTTCCCACCAAATACCAAAACTTGTTCAAATTTAAAAAATTTCAACAAATAAAAATAATCCAAAAAATTAAAAAGTACAGATTTAAGTATAGAAGCAGTCCACATCAAATAAATAACTCCAAGTTTTGAGTTTACAAGTCCATGTTGGGAAATTAGGGGTGTCCGGATCTATTCGAGGTGAATTTAAATACATATTTAAATTAATTAATTAATTACCAACATGAATTAATCTTAAATCAATTCAACATAATAATTAATAAGCAAATAAACAACATGCGTACACATAATCCACGTAAATCATAAGCATGCGGAATCTAGGAGTTACGAGATTACATACCTCTTGTAGAGACAACCGTTGAGACGATGGATCTACCCAAAGTGTCTTCTCAAATATGTCCCAAGTCCACGAACGTAATCCGGTGGGAGGATTCTCAACGAACGATTTTAATTCCAAAGGAGAAAAATAAAAAATTTTGCCACCACCTTTGTGGATTTTTAATTCTTCCAACACATGAAATTGCATTGGGGATGAAAAATTCATCCCCTATTTATAGGACTAGGGGGGACGAAAATTTGGGCATTATTGTGCATTGAGAAATTTACTTGCTTCTTCCTCAAGACACAATCTAGAATATATCCAATATATTTTATTTCTCAAAATATCTCCCAACAAAATTTCCTCCTCCTTTCTTGTCCATTATTTTCGAAAATATCATATAAAATAGGAAGAAATAAGATATTTTTCCTTTCTTGAATTTATGGGATAAACTTGTATCTCAAGAATACTTATTCCATAAGATCTTTCTAAGAAAATCAAGGAAAAATCTCTTCTCTCTCCTACTCATATTTTTCGAAATTAATTAGGAAAAATAGGCAAAATATTTTCTTCTCCTTTTCATTAATTGGACTTTAATTTGGGCTATTTGAGGGGTCTTTAGGAGAATTAAGATTGGACCTCCAATGGGCTATGAAGCTTTAATATTTTGCCAAAATATTATTCAAGCCCATTAATATTAATTTACTCCACTATAAGATTAATATTGAACTATCCTTCTTAACCCACATTACGGCTTCACAATAATATGGCTCCCGGTCATTATTTCTCGCGTTTAAGATTGTCTTAGTCAATTAATTAATTAAGCCACTGAACAGACTTTATATTAATTAATATATTTGTCCTTGGAGTAAAGACATCTCAATATTATTATCCATACTGGTAATAAATTTCCACTTGCAAGATTTGGTATGATAAAGATTTTGAGCCCACCAAGGGGACAAATCAAGCAAGCCGTACTTGCACGCGATTCTCCGTATTAAATCTTAGCAATCGTCATGTAATTAATAGTATTGTCTAAGATACAAGGTATCGAATCGCATTGATTCTCTTCCCATCATAAGTCAGAGCAATAGTTATTAATTTCACACGATCCTATTTAAGGGACGAAGATTAAGAAATAACGAACCACTGAGGTCTAATTCTTGTATATTCAGTACCGAAGAATTTATCCTCATGTAGGTCCTTTTCAGCGCATTATAATGCACTAGTGTAATCTCTTGGTCAAGACAAGCCAATCTGAGCCTTACACTTCAACCTTTCATGATGGATTGCTCATTTCCATCTGGGTTGTGAATTTGTACTTAGTCACGAGGAACTGTTAATTTGATCTTATGTGATCTGGTATCACCAAATTAACTACAATGTAACACGTACTGCCTTATCGATCGGGTATGCAGTAAATATATATAACATTCATTCATATTTAATGCAACATGTGATTAATAATTTATTTCAGTAAATAAATAAGGAATTCAGTTTGGTTATACAAAGTAAAAAACATACTTTAATTTTCAGTATAACCCCAACAGTCCACAACTTCAGCAATAAATACAACAACAAAGTGACATTGAATAACTCCAACTACTACAAACAAAAGACATAATGGTGGGGAAGAAACCAAATTTAACTAATGATGAAAGGAACAAAATAGTACAATTTCTTCTTCAAAATAGCACCAATGAAAAGCCCAACAAGGGGAGGATGAAGGAGGCAGCAACAAAATATGGAGTCACAGGAAGAACAATCAGCTACCTTTGGGCTGCAGCAAAGAAACAGATGGAACAAAGGTTACCAATATTCTTAAGCTAAAAAAAAAACAGGTTCTGTAAAATTGAAGAGAAGAATTGAAGTACCATTGGAAGCAATCATGGCAACCTCCATTTTCCACATGTCAACAATTAGAAGGTTAGCCACAAGTATTAAAGTTGGTAAAAGCACAGTGGGGAAATGGGTTTTACTAGGTCTCATCAAAGCTCATTCCAATGCAATTAAACCTCATTTAACAGCACCCATCAAGTTTCTTAGGTTGAAATTCAGTTTGAGTAATCTGCAATTTGATAGACTACATGGTGTGGTGAAGTTTAAGAGCATGCACAATATCATGAATATTGATGAGAAGTGGTTTAATCTCACAACTACATCGAGGAAGGTATACTTGACTCAAGGAGAAGAATATCCACATAGAACAATCCAATCAAAGAAGCACATTCCAAAAGTCATGTTTATGTGCGCTGTTGCAAGACCTTGTTTTTCAAGTGATGGTGAACTACTTTTTGATGGGAAAATTGGCATGTTTCCATTTACCAAACAAGAATGAGCACAAAGAAACAATAAGAATAGGGTCAGAGGCACAATGGAGACAAAACCCATAAATTCAATCACCAAAGATTTCATAAAGCATTGTCTCATTCATCAGGTACACTCTCAGATACATGTTTTTTTTTTTTTTGAAATTTTTGTTACAACTACTACATAAATATGCATGTTCATCATTGAGTCAGATTATACCATCCATCAAGGAGAAATGGCCTCTTAATGCAAGCAAGGACATAATAATGCAACAAGATAATGCTAGACCACATATAAGCAATGAGGATCCAGAATTTAGAGCAGCAACAAGTTCTGATGGCTTTAACATTGTTCTAATGCAACAACCAGCTAACTCACCAGACACCAATATCAATGACTTGGGCTGGTTTAGAGCTCTCCAATCATTACAGATGGAGACTGGTACATACAATATTGATGAACTTGTTAATGTTGTTGCTGACTCATTTGAAAAGATGGAACCTAGCAAACTCAACAAAGTTTTTCTTAGTCTACAACAATGCATGCTTGAGATTATGAAGGTGAAGGGGCATAATAACTACAAGCTTCCACACATGGGAAAGGACAAACTTCAAAGGCTAGGGTTACTTCCAATGGTTTTGGAAGTGGATGAGTTGATAGTTAGGGAATGCATTGAATACTAGGTGCAAGCTGATCTTGTTGGTGGTTCTACATATGATCTGACCAACTTATTGGCAGACTTGGGCTACTAGATTGATGGGTACAACTTTTTGTTCATTTTGGCAAGTAGGAAGTGCATGTTTACAACATAAACATAGGCATAAGTGCAGTGTGAACTATCAGATTACCTTTGTTTCAATTGTAAACTTCAAATACTATTTTTTGTAATATGTTGCACTTTTATTTAAGTTCACTTTTATTTAAATATTGCATTCTCAGTTGCACTTTTATTTCAGTTCACTAAGTGACAAAAAATAATGAACAAATTATGCATTAGACAATCAGATTTTATCAAAAGATGCATCAAACACCAGCTCATGGTCATCCATTAACACATTCATAGCATTGAGTGCTATGAATATGCAACTCTCAAACTGGAATTAACAATTTATCATCATAAAGTAGGAAGTGATGTTTAGTTCACTAAGTGTCAGCCTCCTAAACAAGTAGTGGTTGCATGACAAACAATAATGAACAAATTATGCATTAGACAATCAGATTTTATCAAAAGATGCATCAAACACCAGCTCATGGTCATCCATTTACACATTCATAGCATTGAGTGCTATGAATGTGCAACTCTCAAACTGGAATTAACAATTTATCATCATAGAGTACGAAGTGGTGTTTAGTTCACTAAGTGTCAGCCTCCTAAACAAGTAGTGGTTGCATGACAAGCAATAATGAACAAATTATGCATTAGACAATCAGATTTTATCAAAAGATGCATCAAACACCAGCTCATGGTCATCCATTTACACATTCATAGCATTGAGTGCTATGAATGTGCAACTCTCAAACTAGAATTAACAATTTATCATCATAGAGTAGGATGAGGTGTTTAGTTCACTAAGTGTCAGCCTCCTAAACAAGTAGTGGTTGCATGACAAGCAATAATGAACAAATTATGCATTAGACAATCAGATTTTATCAAAAGATGCATCAAACATCAGCTCATGGTCATCCATTTACACATTCATAGCATTGAGTGCTATGAATGTGCAACTCTCAAACTAGAATTAACAATTTATCATCGTAGAGTAGGATGAAATGTTTAGTTCACTAAATGTCAGCCTCCTAAACAAGTAGTGGTTGCATGACAAGCAATAATGAACAAGATATACATCAGCTCATATAACCAATTAGTGGTGGCATGACAAACCTAGAAACAAGAAAGATATGCATCAGATTTTACCAAAGTAAATAAGCAAAACAGAAAATAGAAACACTTATGCTCTACTTATGAAGCAAAATAGAAAACAAAAACAAGCATTGCTGCATTCACAAGCAAATTACCAAAAACAAGCATTGGGAAACATCAAGAAATAAAGCTTTGGGTTGACAATTGTTTAACTACCTAATTCCTAGTTCAAGTGTCTTTGAATATTGGAATATAAGCAGACAAACATCAAGAACTCTCTCAGGGGCATTTTGTCAAACAATTCTCATGTTACTAATTCGTTTATGAATTATTGAAACAATCCCATATAATCCAATATAGACAAACATCAGAATCATCAACAATTATTGTGAAGGAAATAATTACCAAAACACTGGATCATAACAAAGGCACATTGAGATCTACATGCAACAGTGGATCATAACAAAGGCACATTGAAATTCAACAAAATACAGAAATTAAATTAAGGGTTTAGATTTAACCTCCCATTTAATGGTCGAAGTAGTAGAAGGGAACAACATCAGGTAACAAAATCTTAAGCATCGCCATCGATCCTGGCCATTTGGTTTTGGTTGGTGGTTGGCCAACCATATCATCCTCACACTCAAAGAAAACAACAGTCTCATCCGAGTCATTGAAGTGGTATACGGGAACAGTCTCAAGAACATCAAAGTCGGATTCAAGCTTCACAGCCCCAAGAACATCAATTTTAGATTCAAGATTCGAGGCCCCAAGAACACCCATTTCAGATTCAAGCTTCACAACCCCAAGAAAACGAATTTTAGATTCAATATTCGAGGCCCCAAGAACACACATTTCAGATTCAAGCTTCACGGCCCCAAACAGCCGAGTCAGAACCGGTGCACAAAGATTCAGGCACGACGATTCAGAATCCGACATAGAATACAGACAAGTAAATGGAAGAGTTGGATCATACTCTCCATTAGATAAAATAGCCGGAGTAAATGGAACAAAGGAATTTGTATCGGTGAAATCTGAATCGGTGAAGAAGGAGTCGTGAAAAGAGAAGATCGGTGAAGAAGGAGCCATGGAAAATAGAGAGAAGATCGGTGAAGAAGGGTTTGAGAGGAGGAAGGAACGAGAGAGAGAAAGTAGAGAGACTGATGGATGGAAAATTATGAACTAGGGTTCGATGATTTGGGTATTTTTTGTGGGTATGATTGTTGGGTTGGGTTTATAATTCTGTTGGGCTTTTTTAATAAAGGGAGGGAATGGTTAGATGCAAATTCTGACTTAATTAGTGTTAAACTGGGCTGCTTGTTTAATTTACCCACAATTAAATTTAAATAAGCAGTGATAATTTTGTAATATAGTGTAAAAAGTGAGGATAAATATGTTAGTAGTGAAGTGTTGCTTTTTTCTATTTATAGAAACAGGAAACTTATTGTTGGACGGATGTAAAAGAAAAGGGAGAAACTTATAGCTGGACGGAGGGAGTACTATAAAAGTTCACTATCTGTTATTTTAATATTATATTTTTAACAAGTCAACAAAAAAAAGTGAGACATATATACCGGGGACGGAGGGAGTAGTAAACTATAAAATGTTGGGAAATAAATTTAATAAAGAGGATTTTGATTAGATCTCAAAACCCCTGAGTATGACATGTTCAGGATAATCTTGATAGATGAGTCAGGATTCAGTTTTAGAGTGTTCAGGATATTATCTGCACCGTGTATAGTCGGCAGATATAGAACGAGTTAGTTTACAAGACTCCAGAAGAAATCGAGATCTCAAGACTTCGGAGGATCTTGAGAATCTCAAGACTCGAGAGAACTCAAGACTCGAGAACTCCGAAAGACTCGAGAGAACACAAGACTCGAGAGAACTCAAGACTTCGAGAAAATACTAAAAGCACGATAATTATCAAGACTCAAGAATATCTTGAATGCTTTCGTATATATCCTGAATGTTCCGAGGCAATCGTCGAGGAATATAGCCGTTGGAATCCAAATTGACGTGGACCAACGAAAGGAAGACAACCAAAGATGAGAAAAGTCGCGGAACTTACAAAGAATAGTATGGATTTGAATGTAATTCTCTCAACGGTAACATTCAAATCCACACTATAAATATACAAGTTCTTCCTTCATTATCAAGCGTGGATGCGTGGAGATCATGCACAAAATGCTACAAAGCCAAAGAAATATAGTCAAAGCATTCCCACCCTAGAACACAAGTCTGTAGAGATACAAATATATTCAAAGAGTGTTCTAGAACCCAACCTAAGCAACCCACGATGTATCATAAGCTTAGAGAGATTTTCCCAACCTTAAGATTGAGGCTAAACCATTGTAAGGGAAAATCTCACCATAGTTGGAGACAACACCAAACCCAAACCCAAAGGTGAAGTGAGGGTAGTTGTTAGGCAAACCCAAGTGAGGGTGATAAGTCCCGTTGGAGTGTGAACTCGTTAAACATCTCAGAGGCGATCCCGAGTGAGGGTGATAAGTCCCGGGGAGTGTGAACTCGTTAAACATCTAAGAGTTTGAGTTAGTAAACTATGGAGGTAGTCGAAAAGCTCGTGGCGGGTTGAGTTAGTAAACTACGTGGAGTAGTCAGAAAACTCAGGGCCGAGTTGAGTAAGTAAACTACGAGGTAGTCAGAAAGCTCAGAAGTTGATAAGGAATTTCCCTAGAGAGGGAGAGTGGATGTAGGACTGGTTGTCCGAACCACTATATATTGCTGTGTTGTTTACTGCTTTATGTTTATACTTGTCATATGCATCTAGTTATAAGCAAAACACAACAAATGAGCTTAAACAGAAAAATTGGAAACACTCTGCCTTTCCCCTGTTTTATATGCACCGAAAAAGAAACGTTTTGCTTCCGCACGCGCAAAATAGGTTTTCCCACCGGGACCAACAAGTGGTATCAGAGCAGGTGCTCAAAAGATTACTTCTTCAATGTAATCGCCTGAGCAGATCTATTTTTTTTAAAAAAAAAAAAAAACCTGTCTCTGATCTGATACCAACAATTGGTATCAGAGCAAACAGAAAGTTTTACACAACAATGGAATAATAGAACTTTTCATTGATAAAGACCCGAAGGTCAGGTTACATTACAAGTTACAAATGCAAGAGAACCTGGAGGTCAATACATAACTCTAAACCCTAAACCCTCAAGCCATAACCCTAAACCTTCATCCAAACCCAAACCCGATCTACAGGGTGGTGATTAAGAGGAGGAGTGAGAGAGATTTTAAGATCTCATGCTCTCATTTTCCCCCACTTAACAGGGTGAGGGAGGCTTGAAAGGTAATCCTATGCCGCAAACTGATGGACTCTCCAATGGAGTGAGAGCGGCCTTGATAGGATTTTTAAGCCAGGAGCCCTAAGAAAGAGTCAGTGGGCTCTCCAGCTGTTAAATGGTGAGTTTGATATAGGAAGATCAGTCGTTGTCTGATCAAGTTCGCATATCAAACTCACGTTCATTTTCAGACCGAAATCAGGAATCTTTGGTTACGTCATCCAGAAAGACACACAAGCTGCATACGATTAGGAGAAGTGTCTTCTCAGTTGCGACAGCAGATCCGCCACCCTGATGGTAGAGAAGCTTAGCAACGATTGTATGAGAAATCTTTGATGACGACGAGAACCGCAAAAAGGGACACACAGGGTTGATTTGAGAAGATGAAATCATGGAAAAAGGGGTAAAAGCGTTTGCCGGAAATCTCACCGGAAACAAGGGTTCACCAGGATACATGATTCTACAAAAAGAAGATAAGTATGGTGAATGAGTTATGTTGTGTAAAATATTGGTCCAATTTATAGAGGCCAAGCAAGGGTGCAGATGCAAATTTGAGTTCTCAAAGCCTTTTTAGAAAAATTTGCATCACAAGGACAGCGTGTAGAAATCACGCGACCGATAATTGGAAAAAGTTACGGCGGATTGACATATCGAGAGTGTCAGACGATATCTACGCATGTCAAATCGCACCAACTTAGGGAATAGAAGCTACTATTCTAGACTAAGTTTTGGCAGTAACACTTTCCAAGAATTAGCTTAATCTGAGGAGAATCAGATTAAGTCAACAAAAATCTGATTACATACAAAGCTGATCAAATGAAGAAAATCAGCTGAGCTTGAAAGCTTCACCAAATCAGATATATCGGTCTATATCAGTTGAAAGGGGGACTTCAACTTGAGGGGGAACTCATAGAATCAAAAGTAGATGATCAAGATCAGACGCGGCTGCAGACAAGACTGATCGAGATCAAATGAGTTAGTTGAGTTCAACTGATGAAATTTGGCAAATCGGTGAAGAAAAGCTAAAGCCAAAGAAATCGAAAGAGAATGTTGCAAATCAGAAGATGAGCAAAAGAGACTGATCAAGATCAGACGTGATCAAGATCAGATATGATAAACCTGATATGCTAACCTGATATAATGACCTGATGCTATTCTGATATATTGATCTAAAGATGTGTTGATCTGATTAGTCGAGCTAAACAGATCGAATAAAGAAAAATCGATATAGCTTGGGTAAAGTGATCTCGAGGCTCGATAAGTAAAGAAATCGAGACTCGAGATAGGTCAAAAGACACGAGGATCAAGATGTCTCGAAGTCGGGAAGAAATCCGAACTCGGTCGATGAGTGTCGATATATCCGATCGATGGGGTCCATTGAAGAAGAATGAGGAGCCGAAATAATACGTAAGATCAAGACCAAGATCAAGACTTGTAATTCTTTATGTTTTTGTCTTTATTTCTTTGATAAGTTCATTGTAATCTGTAACTGATAACATACAATCAATGAAACTTTTATCTTTATGCTCAAAGATAATACCTCATTATCTTTTTTACATGTCTTTTATTTTGATATGCCCGATTGAATGTCTCGATCCGATTATATGCTCATATAAAAGAGAAACTATATCTTTATGGGAGAAATTGCTTAAGTATTTAGTAATGATCTATTTAGGAAAGATTCATTCTTGAAGAAATCATTGAATGATTTAAATTGATTAGAGATTTACCATTCTTGTAATAGGAAAAACCTGAAACCGAGTATAGGTTATATGTTTGTAACAAGATAGGTTTTGCATCATCAAAAAGGGGAAATTGTTGGGAAATAAATTTAATAAAGAGGATTTTGATTAGATCCCAAAACCCCTGAGTATGACATGTTCAGGATAATCTTGATAGATGAGTCAGGATTCAGTTTTAGAGTGTTCAGGATATTATCTGCACCGTGTATAGTCGGCAGATATAGAACAAAGTTAGTTTACAAGACTCAAGAAGAAATCGAGATATCAAGACTCGAGAGGATACCGAGAATCTCAAGACTCAGAGAACTCAAGACTCGAGAACTCCGAAAGACTCGAGAACTCAAGACTCAGAGAACTCAAGACTCGAGAGAAATATCAAGGCACAAGAATTATCAAGACTTCAAGAATATACTTGAATGCTCAAGATATCCTCGAATGTTCCGAGGCAATCAAGTCGAGGAATATAGCCGTTGGAATCCAAATGGACGTGGACCAACGAAAGGAAGACAACCAGCCTGAGAAAGCTGCAGAACTTACAAAGAATAGTATGGATTTGAATGTAATTCTCTCCAACGGTAACATTCAAATCCACACTATAAATACAAGTTCTTCCTTCATTATCAAGCGTGGATGCGTGGAGATCATGCACAAAATGCTACAAAGCCAAAGAGCGTTATAGTCAAAGCATTCCCACCCTAGAACACAAGTCTGTAGAGATACAAATATATTCAAAGAGTGTTCTAGAACCCAACCTAAGCAACCCACGATGTATCATAAGCTTAGAGAGATTTTCCCAACCTTAGCATTGAGGCTAAACCATTGTAAGGGAAAATCTCACCATAGTTGGAGACAACACCAAACCCAAACCCAGTGGTGAAGTGAGGTAGTTGTTAGGCAAACCCAAGTGAGGGTGATAAGTCCCGTTGGAGTGTGAACTCGTTAAACATCTGTAGGCGATCCCGAGTGAGGGTGATAAGTCCCGAAGGAGTGTGAACTCGTTAAACATCTAAGAGTTTGAGTTAGTAAACTACGGAGGTAGTCAGAAAGCTCAGGGTCGGGTTGAGTTAGTAAACTACGTGGAGTAGTCAGAAAACTCAGGGCCGAGTTGAGTAAGTAAACTACGAGGTAGTCAGAAAGCTCAGAAGTTGATAAGAAATTTCCCTAGAGAGGGAGAGTGGATGTAGGACTGGTTGTCCGAACCACTATATATTGCTGTGTTGTTTACTGCTTTATGTTTATACTTGTCATATGCATCTAGCTATAAGCAAAACACAACACATGAGCTCCAAAGTTTAAAAAATTGGAAACACTCTGCCCTCGCCCCTGTTTTATATGCACCGAAAAAGAAACGTTTTGCTTCCGCACGCGCAAAATAGGTTTTTCCACCGGGACCAACATAAAATATACACATCTCCTAAAAATTATCGTTGGAGTACGATCCCAAAGGTTTGCAGTCAATCAACCTCCACGCACAGCCGCTCCGACGAGACAGTAAAACAAAGAATTGGAGAAGGAATTTTGGATTTTTGAAGAATAGGTAAATATAGTAATTTATTAATTAAGGGGGTGAATCCAAAATGAATGGATCTCATATAGTGAATCCAACATGAATTTATTCCCGCCCCAAATCCACAGGATGACATTGGCTATCATATATATATAATGTTGAAACAACTAACCCATTTGTAATCTTAAAAACTACTGAGCTTCCTTTATTACATTATAGCCTTTGAATTACATCGTAGAGTACATATTTATTCTGAAAATTATTCTAAGCTTCCTTATAATGAGGTGAAACAATTGGCTTCCTATAATTGGGCCATCTTTATAACGTTAAAACGAATGGGCTTTCTATATTGTAGTTTTGAGTTACATTGCATAGTATGTTTACAAAAGTATAAAGCTAAATGTCACTAATGCCTACTAAATTTTATACTTACGATGACGACGAGGAAAAAAAAAAGAAATGATAATGGTATAATTAAATTAAGATTTAAATTTGATCAATATGGAACTAATAACATACTTGTAATAAAATAATTACACGGATCATATGTTAATCAAACTTGGTTCCTTCAAAAAAAAGAAAACTAAATACTAAGTTAATGAATATTTATTTTAGCTTTGCATTTGCTTCACCTCCCTTCGTATCAAGTTCTAACAAAAGACTAATTTGAATTAAACTCAATTCTTTTATGGTGTGATATTATTTGATTTGGAATGTTTACATATTCTTTCTAAACGAATTGATGACGGTTATTTAAAAATGATAATTCAATCTTGTGTAATATTAAGAGTGATAAGTTCACACTAAAATAAATCATTTGTAGTGGACTATAAATCAGTGGAATTTGATTGTAAATGATGATCACCGTGAAAGATAAGAGAATATAGACATAATTTAATACATATGTTATTGAATTTAATTATATTTTGATGTGAATTGCAAGTAAGAACTTTGTAAAGACTCAATCGGACAATATATAATGTTAGGTAAATTACAAGATCTTTGCGTTCATAAGACGGTTATATATTATGGCGGATCAGAATATAAATTTTTAGGCAACGAGAGCTTAGTAAAACACATATTTTTAGTCTTATTAATAGGCAAGTGGTGTGGTGTTTTGGTGAGCGCTTTCCTACGCTCAATGTTGGTGTGCGAAGGCCTGAGCGATAAGACGGGGATTGCAGTACGCTCGTGACCATGGGATACGAGATGTTGAGGTCGAGTCCGATGTTCAGATTGTTATTTATGATTTAGTTCGATCGAGATAGGATTTGAGCTAGGTGGGACGAGTGATACATGATATTATGGAGCTTGGGGCTGTGTTCGATAGAGTTACATTTGCATGGACTAGGCGAATTGGTAATTTTGTAGCTCATTGTTTGGCTATTTTTGTTTTTTTATGTGTTTCTCATTTTTTTTCTATCCACATTCCGGACAGTATTGTTACTACGGTTAAAGGCTGATTTGTTGGCTCTCAATTAACTTTTTTTTTTCCCTTAAAAAAATAGGCATCAAGACTTATACATTTATAATTATATTCATACATACATATTTAGCTAAATAAGAAAGAGAAATACAGCAGCCCCCCACCCCCAAACACCATCACAACATCCGTCATTGATTATATATTTGTATCTAAGAAGTGATAAATCACATTTAAAATCATTGGAAAATATGTACTATATTTTCACAAATTCTAATTTTAAATTGGGAAACAATCTTTGAAATAAATATTAATAAATTATAATGAATTGAGAAAAATATTTGGAATAAATTTGCACGGAATAAACATTAACAAATTATGACTGACTGCGAAAAATCTTTAAAAAATTATGTGATATTTCCATAGAAACTGGCCTATATTTAGAAACCGTTGAATTTTCTCACCAAAACTATTGTCAAATTAGGAAGCAAATATTTAAAATAAATATTAATAAATTATAACAGATTGAGAAAGATAAGTTGAATATATATTTATTTCTCTTATCTCAATTCCCTACAAACCTAAAATTTTATTTGAATTTTCTAACAATAACAAATGTTTTTATTTTATATTAACTTTAAATTTTTTGGGAGATTAATATTTTTTCTATAAAAAATATCATCGAATACTTATATAAATTAATTACTAGTATATATTATTTTATATAATAATGTTAACCGTTTTAAAATTACGAACCATTAATGTTTTGGTAGGGGATAAAGAAAGACACATTGGCGTTACTTATTAATGTTGCATATAAAAGGTGCGATTTAGGTGAGAATAAGATTAAGGTTGGAATTATGTGGTAGGGTGGGACCCACAAAGATACGGGTCCATCGAAGCGGTCAATGCGGAGGAGCTCATCAACACTGGGGGCTTAGATTTATGTACCCATTATTTTATCTTTAAAAGAAAAAAGGAAAAGAAAAAACCTCTACATTTCCCATTCCACACGCGCTAAAAATTAGTTGCAAATAAGGTTATAATTAGACTAAGGGCGAGTTTTGAAACACTTAAAACAGTTTTCAGAAACACTTATTTTCAAAAGCTATGAGAGGGAACTTTAAAAATAAGTGCTTCTGAAAATTGTTTTAATTGTTTCAAAACACGCTCTAAATCGTTCGCAAATTATACAGGCTCAACTAAATAAATATTCATTTGAACTTATTTAATAAATTTCATCAATGTATAAAAAAAAGTTTAATAGTATTCGAGTTGTTAACTCGTGAATAGGCTCGTGACCTAGTTCAAATAAATTATAAAGAGTAACTTGATTTATAATTTTCAACTTTTCACATTAAATATATGTAATATATATAAAAATGTGGAATTAAATTTATTTAATTAAATAATGTTATAGGACTTAGTAGAAATATATGATTTTTAGAAACACATAGTTCTATCTTTATAATTAATTGATGCATAACTTAATTTTTTTTTATAACACGGTATTCGGCTCAAGGGCCGACTAATCCGAGGGACTAGAACCCACCGTCCACTAGTGGGGCCCCACTTAAGCCAGAGCTAAACTCTGTAAGGGCCGACTAATCCGGGGGACTAGAACCCACCGTCCACTAGTGGGGGCCCCACTTAAGCCAGAGCTAAACTCTGTATGGACTGACTCATCTCAAGAGTTAATCGCATCTGAAAGGGTTCGAACCTGAGATCTAAAGAGAAACATACTCTTAAGTCTCAAACCTACAACCACTAAGCCAACCATTGGGATTAATACACAACTTAATTTAAAGTATATAAAAAGCCCGTTTAGGTTTGTATAGGCTTGATTAATAAGCTCGAGAAATCTCGTGAATATTCGATAATCAAGCTCGAGTCTATTCGATAGTAAACAAATCAAGTTCAAACAATTTGAAAATTAGCTCAAGTGATTCAATTATATCCCTAGGTAAGAAAATTGAAAGTGGCTATTTTAATGTTGTTTGTTTTAGATCAACTGTTTATTTTAAAAAAATATTATAGTGAAAATATTTGATTAAATTAATTGTCATAAGAGTTGGTCATATCCACGCACCTGTACTTAATTAAGTTTATTAAAATTCTCGCCTCAAATTATGACCTTACTATATAGGTATTGATGTTAACTATTTAGCTATTTCACTCTGTTAAAGAGCAAATCTTCTTAAGCTATTTGCGTATTGTTAATGGATAAAAATGGACATATGATACTTCAATGAAGGTAATAGTTATTTTAACTATAAATATCAATTGTGTAGAACTATGATGTATGTAAAAGAAAAGGATGCTACTCTAATTCTTTCTTTGATTAGTGAGAGACTAGAAATTTATCCAACGGTGTTGTTGGTCTCTCAATCGGGTGAAATTCAAATCGAAGAATACGCCTAAGTAATAGATACATATGTCAAAGGGGCAATTGAATTTTATTTCGTGAACAAGTCTTTATAATATTTTAGGGGAACACACAAGGTTCGAACCTGCATTGTTCTGGAGTTTCTCCTCACATCACCCCCACACGCTTTATCCTCTACCACATGGCATGCTACAAAAACTCATATAAAATGGTCTCATACATGAAATGTGTATAATTTATTATAAATCACATTCATTCAACTCAAAATATTAAAGCGTCAATGTCCAATTAATACTCTGTTTCACTGTGAAACTATCTCAAGCTAAGTGTGCATTATTCTTAATTAGTGTTGGACACTTGGACTTGACCACACGCGCGGGGAGTGAAAAGTGGAGATGCTGAAGATGAAAGGATACAGTGGTCCGCAATTCGTGCGCTTCTCATTTTTTTTATGAGAAACGATGCACCGACTCACTGCAATCTCACGTGCTCACGTGACTCCTTAATCTTATATTCTCTCCATTCTATTCTTTAATGTCATATTATTATAGTAGTAATTATTAATTAATAATACAACTTGCTTTCTTTTGATTAATCTTCTTATGTTGATGTTTCCTGCAATTTCTAGTAGTCCTTTGTTCCGAGCACTACATTCCCTTTGCAAACGTCGCACCCAAATCTCCTAAGCCAAAATGTGGACATTCAAATGATTTTTTAATATTAATTAATACACTATAAATAAATTCAAGATTTTATAGCTTTTTTTACTTTTTTTTAAGGACGGTTTCATTATGAGCCGAAACTCCATTTTAAAATTTATATATTATTTCTTTAAAATATGATTCATATAGAGTCATAAATTCATTGATCATATAATATACTAAAATCGTCTTGTACAAATTTTATCTCACATTTTTTAATTATTAAAACATCATGATTTTTTAAATTTTATTTTTATAGTTCAATCACGAAATTACTTTCCAACAACTTAATTTTAGGGTCACCATTGATATTACAAAATTAAAATGTTATGGTATTCATTAGAATATCTCAAAGGTAAAGTCTCATATATATCAATGCATCATTATAATTTAAGTACATTTTTAAATCATTCAACTTATTTCCCTCAACCATTAACGTATTTACACCAATTAATTTGGACATATTTTTGACATGTCCTGGTGCACAACATACAAATTCTAATGCTTTGCTCCTTATTTCGACCTAGTTTTCTTTAGTTCAAATCTCTTGAATGGAAGATGAAACTTCGAATAAGAAGAAATTCTAAAATATTCACGAGTAACATTCTTGTGAACCAAGTATATACATAAAATCTATCAGTATTGTATACAATTTGCACGAAAAACTATTGTTATTTAAAAATATTTTATTAAAATAGTGATAGTTTTAATACATAACTAATATTTCACCCGAGCGATGCTCGACAGATCTCACTTACTATACTATATACTCCTTCCATTTAAAAATATCGTTTTAACCTTTTGAAATATTTGTATAATAAATGTCGTTCTTGTATTTTCTCCTCTTTTATCTCATATGTACCATTTATCTTACAAATGTGTTGTGCGTATAATTCTTTAGCCAATAGTAATTATTGTTAAGAATATTTGAATAATATTAACTACGGGTAGCTTTGGCATAAAAATATATCCTTTATTTATCTTTAAAAAAAACTAAAAATGACATCTAAAGACAATGGAGGGCGTAGTAAATTAATTATGAATTTATTCATTTTCAACTTAATGAGAAGTATGACCCAAATATCAAGTGGAAGTTTGTCTCACGTGTATAAGATGGTTTTACACAAATTCTCTTTTAATATAATAATCCTATACATAATTTATTTTTCTTATTTATGTATATTATTATTAGATTGTTAATTCATTATATATAAGATAATGTTTAGTGTGTTGAAATTTTAGTTATATATTACATTTTAAAAAAATTATATGTAATGTTAGTCAACATCAATAATGTTGTTAGCTTATAGCAAAATATTTTATGACTATATATATAATATTAAAAAAATTGAATATTTGAAGAAGAAAAGAAAGTGAAGTTTAATTAAAAAAATTGTCTTAAATCTACTTAAATAAAATTAATTTAAAAACTAATTATTTAATAAAATAGATAGCAAAATACCATTACATTAGTCAATTATGTTGTGTCATGAGAATAATAATTATAAAATCAATAAAATTAAGAAAAGATGCACTATTTTAAAGCTATCAGGTTGATTAAAAGAATTTACATTAAGAGTTTTCTAAAATTAATGATATATCATATTAGTGTTGTAAAATTAAAATATGTTTATTTAAGTTTATACAAAAAAAATAAAAATAAGACCAATAAAATATTAATTCAAAATTTATTCGAATTAATTAGTAATTTAATTAATTAATTAGAGAATGTTAAGATAGAGAAAATCACGTTAGAAATAAGGGTGAACAATATTGAAATTGGAGAGATTGAGAGAGGGCTAAATAAATGGGGAATATAGTTATTGAAAAGAGGAGAAAGAAGAAATGAGGTAGAAATGAGTGGGAACAGGTTTTTAGAGGACTATTATGTTTTTATATATGTATAAATAGTAATAACTTTTAAATATAACAATGATATTAAAAAAATACAATTCACCGTAAACTCAATTTACACAAAATTTCTATCATATTATTAGTGAAGGGTACACTCTCCATTAGAAAAAAAAATGAGTTTAATGTGCATTCAGGTGTACATTGCACTGTTCAATATAAATAAATTATATTTTTCAATATAAAAAATTATATAATTCAAAAATACATATAGTACACCTAAATGCATACAAAAGTTAGTCTTATGAAGATGCATTGCTATAAATATCCAACTGTGTAAATATTTTTAAGTAGACACCTTTTGTTGTTGCAACGTATGGGCATATTCTTATTTAATGAATATACAAACAGAAACACAAGTAAACAAGTCGGCAATGAATTGGAACTTTTAGCAAAGTGTGACATCAAATTTTGCTAAAATGAGTGGGCAGAGAGAGAGAAAACTGCCTTAGCCTTGAAGCTAGGTTTGGCAAAATTAAAAAGCGTGCCCCAAAAATCTGAATTTTCTGACTTAAACTCTAGTCTTAAACTATGACCGTACAAATAAAATTATGATTACCCACAAGTTTTCCATCTGACATTTAATAATAATTTTATAATAAGATACTAATAATCTTATTTTTTTAATATTATGCGCTCAGGGTCTCCTACTAGCTTTTTGACTGGCAAAGATTCTGTTGAAATCTGTTTAAAATGCCTATAATTTTGTACCTCCATGCTCTTTGTCTAGAGATAGAGCCAATACCTATTTATCTAGATCATAGTATATGTAAGCCCACAGCATATATTGTTGACTGATGCATTGAAATAAAAAAAATGATAAATTGTGTGTAACACGAGGTGGTTGTTCTATTTCAAGATTATTATTTTAGTTTTATGCATTTTGAAAATGAGGTTTAACAGTACATAAAATTACGTTAATTTTAACAAATTTGGTCAAAGTGTGAATGTTTTAAGTGGTTAAAACACCATTATTTAAGATTTTGACGTCATGGGTTCGACACACGAAGCGAGAAAATTTATTCCCCTTGTAGTGGGGTGCTGGACCCCCTCTCGTGATGGTTGTGGTTTCAGTTGCGTTTTTTTGTTGCAGTTTCGGGTGGTCTTCCCCCCCCTTTCATAGACGTAAAAGATGTGACATGTGCTCGATGGTGGAAAGAACTATTGTAATTGATTACTTAAAAAAACAAATTTGACATGACCAAAACTAAAATTTAACTTTGATATTTTTCAATTTTAACATTAAAAAAAAAATCACCATTGCAACTCGAATTACCAATGCAGTTTTTTGGTGATCTTTAATTGTTCACATTTTTGGGAGTATGTCATTCGTTCTATCAATTATCACATGTACCAAATCCACGTCATTTTGATCTTTTTATTTATTTTGATTTATGTGAATAAACGACATCATATTGGATTTGTGGGAAATAATTTCAAAAAATAAAATTTGCTTGTAAGATTTTGTTACTTAAAGAATTAAAATATTATTAATAAGTAATATTAGTGATGTAAGAAATTTTAATATATAATGTGCCGTGGTGGCTAGGTTATTTACAACAAATAAGGTTCGAGATCATTAGAAAGAAAGAATGTCTTCACACATCTAGGACATAACACTTGTTGAGATAATTTTGCGAATTTAATAATAATAATAATAATAGTGGGAGTAACTCTAAGGTACAAAATCATCTCCAAATGACTCTAAGGTACAAAGTAATTTTATTTTGACTTTAAGGTACAAAAATATGATTAAAAAATCTAAGTTGACCTTCTGGCCGTTTTCTACACTTCTGACACATTTTGGAGTGCTGTTTTTTTAATTTTCTGCACTTTTGTCTTTTTTACTCCACTTTTTATTAGTTGAGAACATGATGTATAACCGAATGGGATTGCATTTTTTATATTTTGTGTACTCTCAAATTTGTTTAGAACATCTAAGTTGAGAACATCAAGTATATTCGAATGGAGTGCATTTTTTTGTATTTTGTGTACTTTTAGACGATTTTTTGAGTGCATTTTTTTGTATTTTGTGTACTTCTAGGCGATTTTTGGAGTGAATTTTTTTTACAATATATAATTATAGAAACTAAAAAAATATTTACTTTTTCAATTAAAAAATGTACTTTCCCAATATAAAAATATAATTAAAAACACATAATGTTATAGAGAGACGATAAATCTGCAAAAATAAACAAAATTAAGCAACAATACAAAAATCAGCACAAAATAAAAATGAATTAAGAAACAGAACAATAACAGGGGTCTTCTTCATCATTAATTGACTACAACCGCCTTTTAACACCACCAGATCCGTTTCCGCCTTCGTCGGATCTACAAAATCAGAACCCACTTCTTAAAACTACATAATCCACTTCTTAAATCAGTACCCAAATCATACAGAATACCAAGGAATTAGAAAGAAAAGCGGGGAAAATATGCAAATTGTTGCATATTCAACACAAATCGAACACCACAAAATTATAATTCGTCAAACGCTAAACATAAATCAAAACATAAAATCAGTTCGTCGCCCCCAACTAGTTCGTCGCCCCCAAATCATCACAATATCATGCACTACAAAAAACACGCGTTTTACCGACGGAAATTAGCCACGGTTACAAAAAACCGTCGCAAATAGCGACGATTTTTACGACGGTTACGGTCAAATGGTCAAAGTCAACAATTTTAGCGATGATCTAGAGAACCGTCGCAAATAGCGACGGTTTTAGCTACGGTTTTAGCGACGTTTTGGACTAATCCCTTTAGCGACGATTTTTGTGACGAATTTAACGACGGTTTTTTTAGCGACGGTTTTTTTTTAAAATTTTTTTTTTAAAAATATTAATTATGTATTTTTTTTTTTATGTTTCAGAATTATACAAGATTTTTTAAATTTTGTTAATGCACCTTACCGTATATTTAATTTATAGTCACTTGGAGAAGAGTTCCACCTGACCGTAGTCAGATCTATTTCGAGGAGTTTACAGTATAAAATTTAATTTATAGTATATTTAAATATATATATATTATATATTGACTAAAAGTAGTACTTGTTTAAATAGAAAAATAGTACTTATTTAAATGAAAGTATTACTTGTTAAATGAAAAAAATATTACTTAAGTTTAAATAGAAAAGTAGTACTTGTTTAAATAGAAAAGTAGTACTTGTTTAAATGAAAAGTAGTACTTGTTTAAATAGAAAAACATTACTTGTTTAAATAGAAAAGTAGTACTTGTTTAAATAGAAAAGTAGTACTTGGTTAAATGAAAAGTGTTGGTCCCAAAAAAATAATTTAATTTTATGAAAAAGGAGAGGGGGGAGAAACAGTGATTTTAAAAATTTTCTTTTAACCGATGTGTTTTGCTTATAATTGAATGCATATGACAAGTAAGAACATAAAACAATAAAGAACACATCAAAGTATATTGGTTCGGAGACTCAAGCTCCTACATCCACTCTCCCTTATCCTAGGGAAATTCCTTCAAACGGGACTTATCTCCCTCCACGGGATTGCCTACAGATATTTAACGAGCTCTCACTCAAACGAGACTTATCACCCTCCACGGGATTGCCATACAAGCTTTCTGACTGTCTAAAACAGGTTTACTCACTTCTTCTCTAGAGCTTTCTGGCTGACTCAACTGCAGCTTACTAACTCTTTACAACTCCAACAATCACACACAAACTACCTAACAATAGGGTTTAGGTTTGGTTGGTGTCTCCAACTAGGTTGAGATTTTCCCGTACAATGGTTTAACCTTTATGCTAAGGTTGGAAAAATCTCTCTAAGCTTAGGATATATCGTTGGTTGCTTAGATTGGATTTAGAACACTCTTGAATATATTTTGGATATCTACAAATTTGTGTTCTATGGTGGAAATGCTTTAAGATATGACTCTTGGCTTGATAGCATTTTTCCACACTTAAAATGATGGAAGAGCTTGTATTTATAGTGTGGATTTGAATGTTACACGGAGAAAAGTCACATTCAAATCCATACTATTCTTGAATTTTTTGTCGGGCTTTTGAATTTTTTCCTCCGATTTCAAAGAACTCGGATGATTTCCAACACTTCGGGACATGATTCCAAAGAACACTCGGGACATGATTCGGCAAAGATTTCCCAAAGACTCGAGCCATTCGACATTCAAATGTTTTGGACTTCAGCCTTCTTCCATTCAGGCAACTTTTCCCCAGGCCTATTTTCCATTCAGGACACTTATCTTCAGGCCTATTTTCTCGAAAACTTGGATCGGTTCCCCTCAACTTGTTCACTTCCCCCTCAACTTGTTACCTGTAAAAATGAACTTAAACAATACAAGTTGACAAATACATAATGTTTTGGCATAGATAATCAAAACTAAAATATCCCAACAAAAAGAATTACTTTTTAAAATTAAAAGTATTGTTTAAATAATAGAAAGTATTACTTGTTTAAATGAAAGGTATTACTTGTTTAAATAAAAAGTATTACTTGTTAAATGAAAAGTATTACTTGTTTAAATAGAAAGGTAGTAGTTGTTTAAATAGAAAAGTAGTACTTGTTTAAATGAAAAGTAGTGCTTGTTTAAATGAAAAGTATTACTTGTTTAAATAGAAAAAGTATTACTTGTTTAAATAGAAAAGTAGTACTTGTTTAAATGAAAAATAGTACTTGTTTAAATGAAAAATATTATTTATTTAAATGAAAGGTATTACTTGTTTAAATGAAAAGTAGTACTTGTTTAAATGAAAAGTATTATTTATTTAAATGAAAGGTATTACTTGTTTAAATGAAAAGTAGTACTTGTTAAAATGAAAAGTAGTACTTGTTTAAATGAAAAGTAATACTTGTTTAAATGCAAAGTATTACTTGTTTAAATAGAAAAGTAGTACTTGTTTAAATAGAAAAGTATTACTTGTTTAAATAAAAAGCATTACTTATTTAAATAATAGAAAGTATTACTTGTTTAAATGAAAGGTATTACTTGTTTAAATGAAAAATATTACTTGTTAAATGAAAAGTAGCACTTGTTAAAATGAAAAGTATTACTTGTTTAAATAGAAAAGTATTACTTGTTTAAATAGAAAAGTAGTACTTGGTTAAATGAAAAGTAGTACTTGGTTAAATTAAAAGTATTGTTTAAATAATAGAAAGTATTACTTGTTTAAATGAAAGGTACTACTTGTTTTAATGAAAAGTATTACTTGTTAAATAAAAAGTATTACTTGTTTAAATAGAAAATTACTAGTTGTTTAAATAGAAAAGTAGTACTTGTTTAAATAGAAAAATATTACTTGTTTAAATAGAAAAGTAGTGCTTGTTTAAATAGAAAAGTATTACTTGTTTAAATGAAAAGTAGTACTTGTTTAAATAGAAAGTAATACTTTTTTAAATAGAAAAGTAGTACTTGTTTAAATGAAAAGTATTACTTGTTAAATTAAAAAGTATTACTTGTTTAAATAAAAAAGTAGTACTTGTTTAAATAAAAAAGTAGTACTTGTTTAAATAGAAAAGTAGTACTTGTTTAAATGAAAAGTAATACTTGTTTAAATAGAAAAGTAGTACTTGTTTAAATGAAAAGTATTACTTGTTAAATTAAAAGAATTACTTTTTTAAATAGAAAAGTAGTACTTGTTTAAATAGAAAAGTATTACTTGTTTAAATAGAAAGTAATACTTTTTTAAATAGAAAAGTAGTACTTGTTTAAATGAAAAGTATTACTTGTTAAATTAAAAGTATTACTTGTTTAAATAGAAAAGTAGTACTTGTTTAAATAGAAAAGTAGTACTTGTTTAAATGAAAAGTAATACTTGTTTAAATGAAAGGTATTATATATTTAAATGAAAGGTATTACTTGTTTAAATGAGAAGTAGTACTTGTTAAAATGAAAAGTAATACTTGTTTAAATGAAAAATAGTACTTGTTTAAATAGAAAGTATCACTTGTTTAAATGAAAAGTAGTAGTTGTTTAAATAGAAAAGTAGTACTTGTTTAAATGAAAAGTAGTATTTGTTTAAATAGAAAAGTATTACTTGTTTAAATAGAAAAGTAGTACTTGTTTAGATAGAAAAGTAGTACTTGTTTAGATAGAAAAGTAGTACTTGGTTAAATGAAAAACATTATTTGTTTATATTAAAAGTATTACTTATTTAAATAGAAAGTATTGCTTGTTTGAATGAAAAGTAGTACTTGTTTAAATAGAAAGTAGTACTTTTTTAAATAGATAGTAGTATTTGTTTAAAAAAATAAATTTTTAGGACATATACAATTTTAAAAGAATATAATCATTTATTTATAATTTATAATATAAAAATATATATAATTAGTATTTTAAAGATTATTAGATAGTTAAATTAAATAAATGAAATAAAAAAATTAAAAAAAAGTGTAAAAAAACGAATTAAAAATAAATAAATAAATATATTTTAATATAATACAATTTAATTTAAATTTATAAATAAATAAATAAAAAATAAAAATTATTATATTAAAATGTGGTTAAATCATTAAATTAGATAATTGAAATAAATGATTTTAATTTTTTTTTTGAAAAAAACCGATTTTTAGGACATATAGAATTAATTTCATTAAGTAAACGCAAGAAAGTAAGTGCCGGAAGGTTTGATCCCCGCTCAGGCGCCCACAGGTCCCGTGTTCGGTCCCCCTTGAGAGCGAAAATTTCTCTCATTTAATTGGGAGACTTGGTGGTTGGATTCGACATGGTCCGTGGTTCGGGTGGTTTGGTGCCCACCCGGACGCCCCCTGGGCTCGGGTTCGAACCACAGTGAGCCATTTTTTTTCGTTAATTCGCGCTTTAGCTACGGATTTAATATTTTTTTTTTTAAAAATATTTTAAAAAATTATTAAAAAAAAAAAACCGTCGCTACGGTTAGCGACCCTCGATTCAACGTCGAATTTTTTTCTGTCGCCAAAACTGTCGCTAATGTCGTTAGTGACGATTTTTCTGTCGCTAAAACCGTCGTTAAACACCGTCTTTTTTGTAGTGATGTATCCACTTTGAAACTAAAATAAGAGATTATAAATAAAAATACCTTATATCCACTTTGAAAACCACCTCTACTATGCCACCGTCGCGTCTCCGCGGCAGCCCACCCCACAAACCAGATCGCCGTCGCCCACCGAACACCCCCATCTCTACTCTGCCGCCGCTGTCGTCACCCCCACAGTTGTCGTGCAACCCACCACCCACACACCGCACATGCGGCGGATCTGTAAAAATCACGCAATCCCCACCGCCCCGAAACCCTAAACACCAAACCTCCGCCATCTTCCCCAAAATCTTCTCCCTCAAACACGAATCCTCCGCCATCTTCCCCAAATCCTCAGCCCTCAAACACCAAACACGAAACCCTAGATCCGCTCAGTCACCCTCACCACTGCAACCAAGAAACCCGCTGTCTCCACACCCTCGCGAACCACCATCGTCGCGGCCCCCTCGCAAACCAGAAGCAGTTGCGGCCCCCAACGCCTCCGCCTCAACACACTCGCGAACCACCATCGCCGCGCCCCCCCGCAAACCAGAAGCGCCCGCGACCCTACAACGCCTCCTCCTTGCAAACCACCAACGCCTCCCCCTCGATTTTTCAACGCAGATTAGGGGTCGAATTTTTACTTTAGAGAGAGAGAGAGAGAGGAAAGAGAGCGGCGATTTTTGGGCTGAAAAATGAAAAATGAAAAATGAATTTGAGTTAGGGTGTAGGTTGATTTTGTGGAGAGAGAGTGGGTGGGTGGGGCCAATCCCTATATTGTAATATTGGAACATATTGGGGGTAAAATTGTCTTATTTTGTACCGTAGAGTTACTACCCAAAATTTGTGTACCTTAGAGTCACGTGACTCTAATTTTTGTACCTTAGAGTCATCTTCTCTAATAATATATATATGAATCCTTAAAAATTTACGAAATTTTCGGACCCGAGTCAATCGAATCATTCAACTCAAGAGTCGCATGGCCTGGTATCACCCAACCTTGGGAAAGTTTATTATTAGGACTTACAATATATACATATACATATACATATAACTAATGACAAAAATTCATATGAGACAGTGTCATGCATGAGATAGGATATAAGTAACTTAACACAAATTACACACATCTCTCCCAAAATATTAAAGCGTCAATGTTCAAATTATACCTCGTTTCTGTGAGACCATCTCATGCAAGTGTGCCTCATAACTAATTGTTGGAGTCACAATCATGAATAGATTTAAGGGGGAGTCAATTAGAATTAATATTAGAAATAAGAGAAAATTAAGAGTAACACAAAAACCAAGTAATATAGATGTTCTACTTGAGAAACTTTGTTTAAAGTGTTACTAATTATAGATCAAAGTAGTTGTTTTCCTCGAAATGTAGTGTCATCATCATTATGCAGTAAAGGTGAAGGATTAGAAGGACTAGTTCCACATTAGATTCCTAATCAAGTAATAAAAAATAAAATAAAATCTAGAATACAGGATTAATGTAAGAATAATAGAGTACCATTTTGGAGGCATTCTAGGTGGATGTATTTCTGGTCAGAGTGAAGCATTATTAAAAGTAACAGCAGCATACACTAAGCTAGCTAGCTTTTCTTTTTGCAACAATTTGTATACACCCGTTGCAAGCTGTATATATGTAATTAATTCGTTATTTTTTTTAATATTAGTCATTTAACAAAAAAAGTTATTAGAATCTAATTTTTTTTATTAGTAAGAGATCTCATTTTCTCGATCTTAAAATTCATATGATTATCGAGTGATTTTAATAATGAGTAATATGAATTACGTGCCTAATGTCTTGTCCAATCTAAGTTTTTTTTTTAATCCTAAAGGGTTTTTAGTATTACAAGAGGTATGATTAAGTGCCTGGTTTGGAACACAATTGGAATTATTAGAAATACTTATTTTTTAAGAAAAAATTTTTATGTGCACCACATGCATCAATAAAAATTTTATGAGCTCTTTTTCTAATTTTTTTCAGTTTTTTTTTTTTTTCTCTCTACCCGGACCCAAACCCGACCCGAGTGGTTCATAGTTCACTCGGCCCAAGTGGTTCATGGTTTACTCGGTCCAAATTGTTCATGGTTCAACTGACCCGAATGATTCATATATGATTTATGATTCATTGTTTAGGGGTTAGGACTTAGAGTGCATAGTTCATCCAAATTAAAATTGAATCCAATTGCACCAATTGCACATTGTGCAATTAGTGCACATGAGAGTAACTTTTTTTTAAGTTGGTAAAATTCAATTTTTTTCAAAAAATAAGTGTTTCTAAGGTGTAAGTGGAGTTTGAAAACACCACCTAAATTTATTTAAAAGAACTTATATTTAATATTTTAAAAAATAAGTTCTCGCAATATTTGAACGGCAACAAAAAAAAAAGGATTTCAATACCAATGTCCGAGAATTGATGAATTCGAATCATTTGTTTTACCAAAAAAAAAGAAGCAAAAGAAGAATTTTTATGTGAGATAAACTCATACTTCATACTTGAACGAAGTTTCATTAAACATTTTGATTATACTCTCCTTTAAAATATAATTGAATTAAAACTCATAAACACACAAGTTATATAATATAATAAATGAGACCTGATGTATAATTGTACTAGACAATCTCATACAAGTTTCATCTAATAAGAATTATGAAGTTTTTTTTAATAGACAAAAAACTTGTGTGAACCAGTTTATCGTGAATTCAATTTTTTTAGTATTACTATTATGTATAAAAATTATCACTGTTTGCATAAAAACTATTACTAGTATGAACAAAAAATTTTACTGTTTAAAAAATAATTTTTATTTTTAAACAGTAATTTTTTTTATACTTAACAGTGATAGTTTTTATACATAACAGTAATAGAGTTCATGTATAAACCTGATTCATAGGAGTGATACTTCTTTTTTTAGTAAAAGTAATGATTAATTTATATTTAAAACAAGGTGGTAGTAATTTGCAGTGCTAAATGATCAAGCACCTAACTTCAAGGGTTGATTAAGCAGTGTATGCTTGAAATTTATGAATATATTTTTTTCTAGATTTTAATTTTGAAACCATTAAGTGCGATCAACTCTTGAGGTGAGCTAGTCCATACAGAGTTTCACTCGGACTTGAAATGGGACCCTAGAACAATGATCTTTCTGATCTCCAACATTAGTCGATTTTTGAATCGAGTACCGAATTTTAAAAAAATAAAATGATGAAGCATCTAAAAAGCAGTGAAACCAAGCAAGTACAAATCTCCGCAATGCACGCAGTCATCATCAAAGCTCGTTCGACTATGTGAACATATGTACTATTATCCAAATTATTACATCAAAAAGAATTGTCCAGCTGATCAATTGTTGAATATTGTATGCAAATATCACATTACCCATGCAACTTGTATATGTAGTGTATATAGGTTATAAATTATACTCCATCTGTCCCGAATTCGAAGGCGAGTTTACTGTTTGCACACGTTTTTGTGAACGAATTTTGTATTAACAATTGAAATGATAAATTGATTTTTAAGGAGATGTATAATAGATAAGAGACCCATCTATCATACCCCTCCTTAAAAATCAATTTATCATTTCAATTACTAATACAAAATTCGCTTGCAAAAACACGTATGCAAAATAAATGTGACTTCCAATACGAGACGGAGACAGTAATTAACTTCATATGATGACTCTTAAATATGTGTCATTTCAAGTTGGTTTCCGGTTCAAATTATCTACGCAGATTAATAAATAGATCAAGTTCGAGATTTTTTTTTATTACATATATATATTTATATAAAAGGTCGAGCTCAAAATAATACTAACTTTTATAAAACATTATGTCTCAATCCAAGTATTCAATCCACAAACTCAAATCCAAACCCACCCTATCTTTACTTATCAGTTGTGCACTTGTACTTGCATATGCTTTGCTTCGACAGAAGAGAAAATATTGTATGAGGGTGTCTCATATATTATTTTGTGACATTTAAAAAAAATGAATTTTTTTTTTAATAGTATGTCTTATATAAATTTTTATATGTCAGGAAACATATTGAGGGACTTGTTCGTACACGATCTATAGAACTAATAAGACCGTACACATTATAATTTCACGAAAACATACGTGACACGATTTTAATAATATGCATTAAACAATAGGAAACATACGTGACACGATCCTTCTTCTGCTCGCATCTTCATCACTCGTCATGCTCAGTTTGATGAGGAACTTTTTCCCTTTTCTGGAAACTCCACCGTTCGTGCACCCTCGGATGATGTTGTTGGGTCTCTTGATGCAGTTCACGGCTCTGAGCCTTCTCCGTCGCCTGATTGTGCGCCTATATTTAGATCTAGCCCTGCTCGTGCACCACGACCTATCATTCTGACTGAGCCTAAACCACCACTCACGGCTTCGCCTATGCCTCAACTTATTCCGCCCGCTACTACCCAGCCACTTCCTATTGAGCAAATTCTCGTGGTTCAGCCACCTCCAGGGCCCGTCTCCCAGCCGGCCACTCAGTCCACTCATCTGATGTTCACTCGTGCTCATGCATGGGTTTTTAAGCCCCGTTATCCGGTAGACTTGGCGTCTACTGCTCTCTTATCTGCATTAGCCGCCTCCTTTGAGCCTCGTGGCTTCAAGTCGGCTTCTAAGCATCCTAGCTGGGTTTCAGCCATGCAAGAAGAAATTGATGCGCTTCGGGCCAATAACACTTGGGACCTTGTTCATCGACCTCCTGACACTAACATCGTTGGGTCTAAATGGGTCTTTCGGATGAAGTTTCATGCAGATGGCAGCATTGAACGTCACAAGGCCAGACTTGTTGCTCAGGGCTTCACTCAAATTCTTGACACTGACTTTCATCATACTTTCAGCCCCGTTGTAAAGGCTGCCACCTTTCGGATCATTCTTGCCTTATCTGTTCAATTTAAGTGGCCCTTACACCAGCTTGATGTGAAGAATGCTTTCCTTAACGGAGTTCTGCACAAACCTGTATTTATGGTCCATCCACCTGGCTTCAATGATCCTAGGTTTCTCGATCATGTATGTCTTCTCAAGAAGGCATTATATGGTCTTCGTCAAGCCCCTCTCGCCTGGTTTCAGCGCTTCAACACGTTTCTTCTGAGCCTTGGTTTTCATACGAGTTGTTCTGACTCTTCATTATTTTTTCTCCATCGAGGTACATCCATTATTTATCTTTTATTATACGTGGATGATATTATCGTCACAGGCAATGACCATCAACTGCTCAAAGATTTCATCTCTCGCACTAATCGCAAGTTCGCCATCAAGGATCTTGGCCGTCTGAACTACTTCTTGGGGCTGGAAATATCATACACTTCGGATGGATTATTTGTTGGGCAAGCTAAATATGCTCGTGATATTCTTGATCGAGCTAATCTTCTGGACTCTAAGCCCATTGCCACGCCACTCGTAACGGGAGATTCTCTTGTTCAATCTGGGGAGCCATTTCACGATCCCACTAATCGTTCTCTTGTTGGTGCTCTTCAGTACCTAACAATCACCCGTCCGGATCTTTCATATGCGGTCAACTTGGTAAGTCAATTTCTGCACTCTCCCACTGTTGACCACTTCACTGCTGTAAAGCGCATTCTCCGTTACGTGAAGGGCACTCTTCATTTCGGCCTTTCGTTTCGACACACTCCGGAGATTTCTATAGTTGGCTACTCTGATGCCGATTGGGCTCGATGCCCGGATACTCGTCGTTCTACTTATGGATATTCTATTTTTTGGGGGGTAATCTTGTCTCTTGGAGTGCAAAGAAACAACCCATTGTATCTCGTTCGAGTTGTGAATCTGAGTATTGTGCCCTAGCTAATACAGCTTCTGAGTTAGTTTGGGTTACGAACCTGCTTAAAGAATTACGTGCTTTTCCTTCTGGTACACCCATTCTTCTATGTGACAACAAGAGTGCCATATTCATGAGTCAAAATCCAGTTGCTCACAAGCGTGCTGAGCACATTGATCTTGACTGTCATTTTGTTCGAGAGCTCGTCTCTTCTGGCTCTATCCGTACACAGTTCGTCCCCTCTCATTTACAATTGGCGGACATTTTCACGAAGAGTCTTCCACGTCCTACCTTCGAGTTTCTACGTTCCAAGCTCTGCGTTTATCTTCACCCCACGCAACGCTTGAAGGGGGGTATTAGGAATAATTAGGATTAATTATAGAACCTTCTAGACTACATATCTTTTCCTTAATTGTAAATATTCTTTACTCTAATTATTCCCTGTAATTACTCAATCTGTTGTAATCCTCATTATTAATAGTGGGCTGACTCTCTCACCTAATCAATGGTGATCCAAATTTCACTCTCACATAAATGAAATGGTAAAAATGACACATTACATATATTTTTATTATTATTTAATGTTTTTCTTATTTTGTATGAAACATGCTTAAGTGACAAATAAAATGGAAAAACCTTTATCTACCATATACCCAGAAGTAGATTACTCATTCCTAAAATCACTTGTAAAAAATGATTTGACATTTTACTTAATGTTTATATCTCTCTTCAACTATCATTTCTTTTTATATATTTTACAAGTTTTTATTAGGTAAATGTAACATTTTTCAACGAAATGGACAAGCTGAGTATAAAAAATACGAAAGAGTATCATTCATAATGGTCCATCCAAAAAAATATTTTAAAATTAAATGAATGAAAGTTGATGTTTAAAATCATTGTGGATAATCTTTAAATTGAAGAGAGGGTGTCATCCATTCAAATATATGAATGAAGTGAGAAAGTTTTTTTTTTACAAAAAAAAAAAAAGAGATAAAAATGAGGTGATTGTGAGACTCATAAAAGGCTTATAAATGGATAAATAATTGATAACCGTTATGAGAGTGTGTTTAAATAATTGAATATTTAAAAATTAGTAATTTTCTATTTTACTAATAGAGAGTTTATTTTGATGATGTGTCATCTTGTGGTTCATTTGTATGATATGTCATTTTGAGGTTCATTTGGATGAATTATCACATTTATTGTATTGATGTGTCATTTTTCTATTGGTTTGTAGTTAATATTTGACATCCATGTGACATTTTAATGTGTAGTTTGATTAAAGAAAATGAATCAATTAAGGTTTGAACATTGCACCTCTTACATCATATTTATGCTTAATTGCACTAAAATCCACTAAACTATCACTGAAATTGTATCTAAACCACCTAACTACTTTTTGTTGCAATAAACTATACAAACTATTATTTTATTACATTTAAACCATCGAACTAATTATTCAAGCCAAATTTTTTCTCCATTTTATACATGTGCACTACACTTGATTTTTAAAAAGACGTCTTCGTTAATTTTCATATATTAAGCACAATCATTTTCTCCTCACCCATTCAACAATCGTTTTGCAAAAAAAATAAAAAATCCTCAATTTTTAATTTTTTAAGTCTGGAGAAAGATTAAAAAAAAAACTCATATTTAAATTTAGGATTCGTGAATCAATTGTAGAACTGATAGAATTTGACACAATAATTTTATTTCAATAATTGTTTAAGTAAATATATTAATATACACCCTAAAAAATTATTATTTCATGTTTAGTGCATTTATGGTCAAAATTATATTTTTATTATTAAATATATTATATTATGAATATTGTATTTTTAATTAAAAAAACTGAGTAATACGCGAACACTAAACTAGTATGAAGATAATGTGGAGGAGAGGAGGTAGATGGATGTTCATCCACTGTGGATGCTTTTATGCTACTTGTTGTCCAACACTTTTATATATGAATAATGCTCTTGTTTAGTAGTTATATTTTATTTAAAACAATTAATATTACTAAACTTAATAAAACAATTGAATGTCATTTAAAAATACACGTAAATTATATGAGGTACACAATTTATACAAAATTGATTAGGTGCACCGTAGAATTGTTGCATTAAAGTCAAGGGCGCAAAAGTCGGAAATCGTTAGGCGAGAGGATTATGGCCGCCTAGCGCCTAGATCGCCTAGTTGGTCCGATTTTTTTTTTAATTTTATATTTTTTAATTACAAACTAAATTAACATAAATCCAGACAAATAGTTCATCTTCAACTAGATAACTAATTAATTACTAAATATCAATATCAAAAACGAAAAGACATAACACTTTTAAAATTAACATAAATTACAAAAGAATCAATTGAAAATAAATTTACATATATTTATCATTTTTCTCCAACTCAGAATTTAGAATATGGTGCTACTCATCCGAATATGTTGTGAAATGTTTCAAATTTGAATTTTATTATTGAATGTTGGTTTTTTTTTTTTTTAAAAAAAATTAAAAATTTGCCTAGCAGATTTGGCAGCTTAGGTGGCGCCTAAATCTGCCTAAGCGGTGCCTAGCAGCAGAAATAATTTTTTTTTGCATCAATTTTGCTAAAATTGAGTCGGCCGACGGCTGTCTAACACTTATACAACTGCCTAGCCGACCACAAACAAATTGTATATTTTAATTAAAAAAGTTGTATAATTAAAATATACAATATAAAGTTCACGGTGTACAGGAGACTTGCTCTACAAAATTTTGTCTCCACATATATACACAAGGACAAATCCAAAGTGTGAGAACGAGGGGGTAAAAGCGTAATTGCATGGATGTGGGGGGAACGCCATCTTTCTTTCTTTCTTTCTCTTTTTTTGTTCCTAACCTTTCTCCCGCTGTCTGTTGGTGCTTTGCCAAGGGGGATAATAAAAAGAGGTGTCCCCACTTCCCCCTCTCTCTCTCTCACACACACACACACACAAAGAACAAAATCCTCAAAACTCCTTTCAATTTTCACACGCACTTTCACTCTCACTGCGCGTAGAATTTGATTCCTCTGTACTAGCACCACCCCTTCCCCCCCCCCCAAGTAACCGGGCGGTAAAATATTGCAAAAAAAGTCAGTGCGTGTGTTGTGTGTGGTAACAAACGGATGAATCCCTCTCCCTCTCTCTCTCTATGTGGTTGATATTTGACAAGCATTCTTCACTGCAGTTGTGGGCAAACTAGATAAACATTAATTAACAAAGAAAAACAGAGGGGGACACGACACATTTATCTTTACTACTAATACTATATAGCTTACTCCTCTGTTACTAGTGGGAAAAAAAAAAGCAAGAGAGAGAGAAAGAGATGGTGGGCTCAGGAGCAGGAGACAGGAGCAAAGAAGCAGTTGGGATGATGGCCCTTCATGAGGCCCTTAGAACCATCTGTCTCAACTCAGACTGGACTTACTCTGTTTTCTGGACCATTCGCCCTCGCCCGTATTTCTCTCTCTCCCTCTTTCCATTTTTTGATCTCATTTCTCATCTGGGTTTTTTTGTTTCCTCAACTGGGCTCTCATTTTCTTGAATTTTTTTTGCCCTTAATTTTTTAACTTTTTTTTTGATGCAGGAGAGTTAGGGGAGGCAATGGTTGCAAAGTTGGGGACGACAATGGTAGCTTGTTAGTATCATATACTCCCTCACCCTCTGTTTTAATTTTGATTGTCCACTTTTCGTAAATAGTCGTCCTAATTTTGTTTGGTCATTTCTTTTTTAGGAAGGAAATAAAACAACTTTCAATATTATTTAATACTATTATTTTTCTCCGTTAAACTCACTTTACACTATTTAATATTATTATTTCCTTCCACCAACTCCACTTTATCTACTTTATATCATTTAATACTATTATCTTTTTTTTTTTTAATCTCCGTGTCTATAATAATCGGATAATAAAAAATAGGATGAACGGAGTAACTTAATTCAATTTCAGTTTAATTAATTTAACTTGATAAAGATGAAGATGAAGAAATGGGGGGGTTTTATATTATTGAGGATAGGGGATTAAATTTAGTTATTATGTGCAGAATGTTGATGTGGGAAGATGGGTTCTGCAGAGGCAGAGTTGGTGCAGAGTATTTGGATGAAATGGAAGAGGATGCTGTCAGGAAAGCCTTCAGCAAAATGTCCATTCAGTTGTATAATTATGGAGAAGGGTGGGTACTGGGTAGGTGCTCATTTTGTGTGTGTGTTAAATTTCACTTTTTTTTTTTTTATTTATTTTGTGTGTGGGTCTTGTGTGATTGGGTGAAAATATTAATTGCAGATTGATGGGCAAAGTTGCTTCTGATAAATGCCACAAATGGGTATTCAAAGAGCCAACAGAATGTGAACCAAACATCTCCAACTACTGGCAGAGCTCATTTGATGCTGTATGTAATTGTAATTAGCATTTGTGTTAATTGGGAGTGATTTTGATTAATCAGCAAAGTTAAAATTGATTTTGGACCCTCTTGCCAGTTACTTTTCTGCTAATTTATGTATTGATGGTGGAAGAAAGTGGACTTTCAATGCCCCAATTATTGTTACTGATGAAAAAGTTAACCTACTGTTTGTGAATGATTGATGATTTTGTCTGATTTATTAATTGCAGCTACCCACAGAGTGGACTGAACAGTTTGATTCTGGTATTCAGGTTTGATATTTTCTAATTTGAAAAACCTCAATTAATCCATCTCCCATTTTAATTTATATTGAAATCATACTCTTTATGATAGACTATTGCTGTGATTCAAGCTGGACATGGGCTTCTACAGCTTGGTTCTTGCAAGATTGTGAGTTTTTTTAGTGATCCTTTATTTTAAATATTTGATTGGTATACTAGCACTTTGATTTGATTCAGATTTTTTATTTTTTTTTTAAATTGCATTCAGATACCAGAAGACCTTCATTTTGTGCTGAGAATGAGACACACATTTGAATCCTTAGGCTATCAATCTGGATTCTATCTATCCCAACTCTTCTCTTCGACCCGAAATGCCTCGTCTTCATCCACCGTTCCGTTAAAACAGCCCGCGATGCCCGTTAGGTCTCCTCCTCCGTTGTTCAATTGGGGTTCAAGGCCTCTGCCTTCAACCCCAACGATGCCGAGTTATCAAAACTCGGGTCGACTTGGGTCGATGAATCCGTCGAAAGACGAGACACACATGTTCTTGCTTCCCCATTCGAACGAGCAACGAATGGACGATATGATTGGCGATCATGAAAATGACATCAAATGGCCTAATGGATTGAGCTTCTTCAATGCACTAACTGCACGGGCCGATGATGCCAAGCTCTTGTTCAACTCGGATGGGCCCGGAGGCAGGCCCGACCCAAACTCGGATCATTCGGGCCTTCACGGGTTGAACCAGAACGAGTTCTTGAGCTTGGATAGCCATTCAAAGATGGATGGGAAGTTTAAGAGGAGCTTTACTTTACCTGCAAGAATGGCGACTTCTTCGTCTTCTTCGTCACTCAATCACCATACGCATAATCCCGGGGAATATAGGAATGAACCCGGGATGTACTCCGATGTAATGGAAACTTTCTTGGAGTGATTTGTATGGAGTGAGGATAGGCAAGAAGTTTGTACTTGGGAGAAACACAAGAGTTGTATTTTGTGATTGGGTTGCTCACCTTTGTTTGTTTTAGTACTCTTTCTATAATTTGTTCTTCTTTGATATGCAATATTAGTTATAGACTTTTCTTTTTTTTTTTTAAATCCAACCCCTCCCGTGATTCAAACTCATGACTTAACGGCCTATATAGTTATGGTCTTTTGATTATTAAAGAAAAATGGACCAACTTTTAGAATAAGTTCTCCACATTTCATGCTTGAGTTGACCTAATATGTCCAAGCACATGGGAAGAAAATATTCAAATTAATCTTATCAATGCATTTCATGTATTATCATTCTTAGATTTATTTCAAAAGTGGTCCTAGAAGAAATTTCTATCAACACTTTTTGGTACGAATGCTTGAAAATGATCATTTTTTGTGTATCTAATTGCAAAATTGGTCCCACGATTTTTTTTTTACACTGTCTAGATTACTATTTGTAATGATCTTATTTTTGTAGGATCACTTTTACAATGAATCTCATCTTTATATAGTCCTACTATCATACTCTTGACGAACATAATTTAATGTGCTCATTGAATTGTTGCATGCAACAAGACCTCGTAGGGGTGGAAGTCAACTTTCTCAATACCATTTGCCCATCTGAGTTGTAAGCGTAGGGATTATCAACTTTCTCAATACCATAAGAGCCCATTTGCCCATCTGTACACCTCGTAGGGGTTGTTTTTCATAATATTCTATTTTCTCATTTTGGTTGGATTATCAATATGAAAACAAATGGGCTCTAAATATGTACAGATAATATGAAAAACAAGATTAGCTTGAGAGAAATTAGTTGAGTGAATTGGATGTAGTTGGCTTGCACGCTTACAACTCAGATGGGCAAAAAATAATTCCTATCTTGTTGGGTTCAAAATAGGAAAGACCAATTCACGTTTGTATAAAGCACAAAACATAATAGTGATTCTAGAGCAGTATCTAGTGCTACAAAGAAAATCCTAGGAATTGACATGCTATTTTTTGTACTTATATAATTTTCATCTCTTTTTGAGTAAAATATGAAATTATAGTGGGATGAATCCAGTCATCAAAGGCCTGAATCCTAGTGCATTATTTCCCCCCCAACCCCTACAAAGATTGGGTCATCTAGTTGCCAATTTGATATACACTTGCTTTATTTAGGTATAAAAGTAGTCATTCTTAATTTTCCAAGGTGTGGCAATGTTGTCATCCTCTCAAGATTAGTGGGCAAGTAAATCCCCATCCATGAATTGGGCCAACCATTTACCTTTTGAGATGTATTTGTACCATATTGGTATAGGGGGTGTTGCAAACACAACTAGATTGGACAAAAACACTTTTTCTAAAGTTATTCTCTCGCAACTTTATTTTTACAAAAGTGTTTTTAAGTTGTTAGTAGAATTTGCAAAAACTCTGAATTTAAATCCTCTACAGTTACTGCACAATGCAGTTCATTGCAATGCCGAATTATGCTTAATTATGTGTTTTGTTTGATTGGTAAATATCACTATGCATCACCACCTACAAAGATGATGATCAATTGAGAAAAACACTATAGCAAAATTTCAGTCCATTATCAATTTAATTTTGCCATGGATACTTTGCTTTCGGTAGCTTAATATGCAAAATTTTAGTTTAATTAAATATATCGCGTAACAATTCAAAAATAAAAATAAAGGATGGATATTCATTATAATTTATTTGACAATAAGTTACAACCATAATCTCTGACAGCTTGGTATTTTGACAATAAGTTCTATTTATAACTAACAAAAAAAATCTTCAATGTCTTTTTAAACCATTACGATATTTTTATATTTTAAATATATAAACAATTTAAAATGTCATGGCTTTTGATGAATAAGCTCAACTTTTTATTTAAAAAAGTGAAGAAAAATAGTTGCAATGCCTATAATTTTAAGGTGACTTTTTCGTGAGGGTAGGACATGGATTATTCAACTCTAGTATCTACTTAAAAGTATTAATTTCTGAAATATGATGATTAATCAATTGGACTGATTGAATTAATTTTGCTCGTCCTACGTGAAATAATTGTACAAGAGAATAATTCGAATTTATATTGTCTGTTGCTTGAATAAAAATGTTAATGGTTGTGAAACTGAAAGAATTTCGTCTCATTGAAAAGTAATTCGAATTTACCCATTCATTGAGTGGACAATTTAATATGAGTAAATTTGCATTCCTGTGATTTTAAAAGGACTGATACCATGAAAGAATTATATCTCATTTAAAAGTCGAAATTTGTAGGTAGGTGTGAAATTATTTAATTTTTTAAACAGAAACTAACCTCGTATGACTGTATGAGGTCTAAATAGTTGGATTAATCTAAATTGCATAATTTATTTTTTTAATTACATAATAAGTTTTAAATGTTTTATCATGATATTAAAGTCCCCCACTATTAAATTATCAATTAATGAGTCAAAGGTAGGCTTTATGATTCGCATACGCAAATTCGAAGCCGATTTCTTGAATATTGGCATGCAACTTGGAAATTTGGAATATGATGTACATGCTTAATGCTTTAATGCTTGTTTCGAAAGATTTTTTCCGTATTTTATTATAGTATCAAAATTGTACATATGAAATTTGCACGTACATTAAAACACAAAAGATATTATTTTAAAATAAACAGATCAACACTGTTCCCAGTAGTCAATGAATGATGCACATGCTGACACGTTGTGTTTTTAACATACATTCTTAATTCAGTAACTTGTATCGATTGATAAAAGTATTATATTTAAGAATAGGAAAAATTGTTTATTATAGCTCAAGTTGAATAAGTGAAGTGATTAGAGCATCATTATCATTTTTTATATTTATTTTGACAGGATAGAGCATAATTATCATTATTTGATCTTTAAAAAATAAAGTAATAGTGTATTATTCAATAATTTTGTATGATTCCATTAAAAAATATTGAGTAATAAGCAAAATGGCTCATTTTGTTATATTATGATTGTTTTTTTTTAACTTTCCTTATATTTCTTGACAAAATAAAAACACTCTAATATATTTTCATGGTGCAGCGTCGACTAGTCTAGACTCTAAACTGCAGATGGAAGTTATGATTTCATTTAAATGGGCTTGACGATAGCCCTTAGCCCATTATAAAAATGGATCGATAGGCTACAAGGGGGCCCGAATGGTGATAATGGGCCAGTTATTAAATATTTTCTTGTTTAAAATTAATTTATTATACATTTTTGTTTAAATGTATCAGAAATTAGCTTTGATCCAAATATCACTCCACTAACTTGTCAAAAAAATATAATATATAAGATCTTCCATGCACTAAGAGTATTGTGTAATTCAAATACATTTTTTAAATATATAATTTATTTTTATTGACATGAGTTGCAAGTTTGAAAAAATAGTTCACCGTTAACTTGGTTCACATTTTTATCCTTATACAATTTTCTAATTAATAATTACCTCAATTAAGCCTCTTTTTGTTAAAATACTTGAATATAAATCGAAACAATATATGTTCAGTTACCCTAAATTGCTTTTTACTTTTATACCTGAAGTGTCATGATCCATGCAAGCATGCCCAATGTCCAATATTAATTTATGATAATTTCTTGAAATCAATTACAACAATTATTCACCTTTCAAAAAAAAAAAAAAAAATACAACAATTATTCAATTAACAATTTCATAACGGAACAATATAAATTTTTGGATGAGACAATTTCGCACATCACAATTAATAATATAGGGCCCTAACCATCATCCTCCATTATTCAGTATTCAGACTCGTTGTGACTAATTTAAAATAAAAATTCAATAAAATGGAGGATCTAATAATAGGAAAGCTTACGCAAAGCAAAACAAAACCGAATAAAGCACAAACACATATAACTACTCCCATAAAAAAGAGAAAAGAAACAACAAAAAAAGCAAAAGCTAATATGAGGTCGATTCTCCAACTTTATCTAATCAAATACTTAACTTCAATTCAACTCAACAAAATCCCACAACACAAAACCACCATAATCCCCTCAAATTAACATCTCCATCCACAATGGCTTCTCCATGCAACAATTTTCCAACCCTAATCTCTCTCCTTTCTCTCTCCATCCTTCTCTCTCTCCCCACACAAGCCAAAACAAGGCAATGTAGAACCTCATGCGGCCAAATACCAATCAACTACCCCTTCGGCATCGACGACGGATGTGGCAGTCCGTACTACCGCCACATCCTCGTCTGCTCTGAGTCCGAAAACCTAGTTTTTCGGACCCCATCAGGACGGTACCCCGTCCTGAACATCAGCTACACGGACCCCCACATCCTCGTCTCCGATCCATTCATGTGGAAATGCAGAGACGGGGATCGTTTTCGCCCTACACGAGCTTTCAGTCTCGACACAAGCACTCATTTCAAGCTATCGTCGCAGAACGATTACCTTTTTTTCAATTGCAGCGAAACCGACGTGATCATGGAGCCCAAACCTCGATTTTGTGAGACATCTCCTGACCAATGTGACTCGGCATGCGACACGTCGAGCTATTTGTGTCGGCACTTGCCGGAGTGCCCGTCCGCTTTGGGACGAACCTCGTGTTGCTCGTATTACCCGAAGGGGAGCGAGTCATTGAGGATGATGTTGAAGCATTGCGCCACGTATACTGGCGTTTATTGGAGGAATCTTGGTATTACTCCGGCGTTTAATCAGGTGCCCGAGTATGGGATCAGGGTCGACTTTGATATTCCGGTGACTACACGGTGCCTGTGGTGTCAGGACGAGGCGAGAGGGGGCGGCGCGTGCGGGTTCGACACGGAGACACAGGATTTCTTGTGCTTGTGTGACAAGGGGAATGTTACTACTTTCTGTAAAGGTAATGCCAACTAATACCTTTCAGTGAAGTGACTAATACTTTTTAAAAATACGCACCAACCGAACTCTGATTTGTGTCATTCTTGAAACGTAGATCGTAGCGGCGAGCACAACAGCCCTGCAGTGGTGGCTGGTGAGTCGGTTAAGAGATTCATCCGTTCGAAATAGCTTTTCATCTCGGTTTTACAACAAAAAAACGCGATTTCTCTTTCTGATATATATGGTTAAAATTGTGTTTAGGGACTGTGACCGCTGTATCAGTAGCAGGAGTATTTGTTGGAGCAGGAGTTTGGTACCTGAGAAAGGTGAGAGCAAAAGCCCCTGTCACACATGGAGTTCAAAACAATGACAACAGACTCTTCTGATGCTACACTCTATTCCAAGCAATGAATCTTAGACTTGTATCTTTAACTCTCCTTTTCTTTTTCTGATTCTTTTTAATTTTGTAGAATCTTCTTTTCTTGATTGTTACTACACGCCGAGTTTTTGACCTCCGTATATCCAGTTGCATAATATAAGAATCTCACTCGTTGTTCAGTATTAGTTGTTTTACTAAAAAGTATTAGTTGTTTTCATTGAACATTATTAATTGCTTTCATTTAACAGTATTACTTGGTGCACCCAAGTCTTACTAGTTGAAATTTCATGTTACACGATGATGTAATATCTTCTATTACACCTTTTAAATAAACAGCATGCAATTGATCTAATAAACCACTATTATCAGCAAGAATATGTGGCCCTTCACTCAATGTTACTGTAAACTAAGAGAAGGAAACAATCAAACAAACGATATATAATCAAAGTAATATTTGTGACATATTTTCACTAGAAATTCCATGTTTCAGTTCAAGTCCTAAAGAAGAAAACCTATATAAAAATAAAAACATAATATCAAGCTTTTCCTATCTCAATTGCTTCAAGCCAAGAAACAACTTCATCAATTGAGGGTCTTTTTCTAGGATCCTGATCTATACATTTACAAGTTATATCAAGCAACCCCATCAGTTCCTTTTCACAATCTCGGTCACGTATAGACGAATCAAAAACCTCCCACGCCCTCTTCTCCGATTTCATCTGATACATCCACCCCACCAAATCCCTGCAGTTCTTCCCTTTACAAACTTCAACGGGTCGTCTCCCTGTTAAAAGCTCGAGAAGAACGACCCCAAAGCTGTAAACATCGCCTCTGAAAGTGGCGGTCAACGTCTGGCTATACTCGGGCGGTATATAACCCAACGTCCCGACCAAATCCGTCGTCACATGAGTATCGTACGGGTGGAGCAATCGTGACAGCCCGAAATCAGCCAAATGTGCCTCGAATTTCTCGTTCAAAAGAATGTTGCTTGTCTTGATGTCTCGATGAACTATGCATGGCTCTTTGTGTAAATAGGCCAGTCCCTTAGCTGCCCCTCGAGCTATCTTCAATCTCGTTTCCCATGTGAGAAACGAGCCCCCGTCTACTCGCTCGTGCAACCAATAGTCGAGGCTCCCGTTTTCCATGTACGAGTAAATCAACAACCGATCATTTCCATAACGACAATACCCTTGAAGAGAAATGAGGTTCGCATGCTGAGCTCTCGACAGAGCTTCCACTTCGGCCTGAAATTCGCGTTCCATTTGCCCGCAATCCCCAGTCAGCCTCTTGATGGCGGCTTTCGTTCCGTCGGGCAGGTCAGCTCTGTAAACGAGACCGAATCCTCCACAGCCAACTATGTTCGACTGGCTGAAATTGTTCGTTGATTTCAACAAGTCCAGGACAGTTAGATCCTTGCAGTTGGCATTCTTGAAAAGAACGAGCTTCGGAGGTCCGAATGCAGCATTGGAAAATCGATCAATTTCCTCCTCCATATCTTCAATTGGGACCCCAACATCTCGTCTCGATAACCTGATCAAAATAATAGCAAGAAGCAGAGCAATCCCAACACCGATACTTATCGTTACTCCAAGAATACTGCCCCGGCCAAACTTCCGATCTTCCTGAGTGGGAGTCGGGGGGTGCAGCCCCCCCATATTGACAGCACATGGAGAAATTAATTTCCCACAAAGTCCAAGATTACCATCAAAGCTTGATGTGGGAAAGCTAAGAAATTGCCCCCCTGTTGGAATTGCTCCTCTGAGATGATTATACGCAACGCTAAATTTAGACAGGAAAGTGAGCTGATTGAACGATGAAGGAATCACACCAGACAGATTATTGTATGACAAATCCAATATCTCCAGGTTTACCATATGCGAAATCGAGCTAGGAATGGTCCCTGATATGTTATTCCTACTCAAATCCAAGACATGCAGCTGTTTCAGCTGCCCGATTTCAGACCAAATCGTCCCGGTTATCCTGTTATTACTCAACAATATGGATGGAGGAAAACTTGAAGCTTGATTATACTGCAATCCACTAGCAGTCCGATTCCTCTTCACAAAAAGTGGGACCCCAGTTGCTGTATTGAGACTTGATTTGTAACTCTTTGCAGAAACCAGGCTTTTAAGCTCGGTTATCCCCTTTGGAATTTCTCCAGTGAGTGAATTATTCGAAAAGTCCAGATAGAACAAACCCTCCATCTCTCCAATCCACGACGGAATGCTGCCTTCTAGAAGATTCCAAGACAAATCAAGAACCTGCAACTTCGTGCAATTTAGTAGCCAATTCGGAATACGGCCTTTTAATCCGCAGTTTCCAAGAGCGAAAATCAATAGACTCTCGAACCCACTCACATTTTCAGGAATTTCATCGCCGTGAAAATTCTTGGTGAGTATAAGTGTGGTGAGATTCTTGCAATGCTTGATAACAGATAAAGACCCTGATAAGTCTACAAGGCTGTTATTTGATAATGAAAGAAAAAGGAGAGACGAAAGATTGGCATAGCTATCAGGGATCTTGCCAGTCAAATTATTCTTGGCAAGGCTCAATATTTTCAGTTCTTGACTTTTGGATAGTGATTCGGGTAATGGACCGGAGAAACGGTTGCTAGCAAGGTCAAGAGTACATAAATTAGACAATCTTGAAAAATCAAGATCAATTGGGCCGGAAAGAGAGTTGTTACGAAGATCAAGAACCCGTAGCTTCGAGCAAATGGACAGGGTCGAAGGGAGCGACCCGGAGAAGAAATTTGAATTAGCATCAAGGTGTTCTAGTTCAGTTAAGCTGGTAAAAACATTAGGAAGGTAACTGGAAAACCGATTTCCTGATAAAATTAGGGTTCTAAGATTGGAAAGTTTACTAATTTCAAGACTTAGATTGCCAGAAAAGTTATTTGAAGAGATGGAAAGGTGCTGTAAAGATGATAACAAGTATAATGAGTTTGGAAGTTCACCAGAAAGAGAATTGAAATCCAGATGCAGCTGATTCAGAGATGTGCTGCAATTGTCCAAACCGTCGAGCACGCCGCTGAAATGATTTGATGATAAATCAAGAACTTGAATCCTCCTGGAAAAACTGCAGATGTTGGAGCTGATTAGGCCTGTGAACAAATTGTTACTTATGTTCAAATTTTCCAGATTAGGAAACACTCCAAATTCAGTAAGGTTTCCTGAAAAGGAATTGCTGGAGAGATTGAGTGATTGGATCGATTTCAATCCGAAAATCGCGCCAAAAACCGGTCCATCGAGCAAGTTGTGGCTGAAATCAAGAACTTGGAGATGCTTCAAGTTGGAGAATTCCGAGGGCAAATCACCATTAAGAGAATTGTGCGAAAGATCGATCAGTTTTAATCGATCCAATTTACCGAGAGAGTTTGAAATTTTGCCTTTCAACCCTTTTCCAGATAACTTTAACATGGTCACTCTACTTCCACCATTATCATCACACACAACACCTTCCCAATTGCAGCATTTCTGATCATTAAACCAAGATGATTTGATAGAACCATTGATCAATTGGCCCGAGAATTCCTTCAAGCCCGATAAATCATTCGGATTACAATCTTGAGACGAAGCAATACTCAAGAATAAACAGAGGTAACAAGCTAAGAATGCTGGGAATTTCATCACTGATGATCCCAAATGAGTTCACCAAACCATAGGATTATCACAAAATTTCGCAAGATCGATCAATCGGAATCGAATTATGAAGCTACAGAACAACCACACTCCAAACAGATTTCTTATAAGTAATCACAACCACCAACACCACATTTTCTGGTCTCCCACATGGCTTCCAATCCCTAGACACAATTAGAAATTCAACCCTTAGTTGAGAGCAAGGCACTGAATTTTTTGAATTAAGTACAAACTTGGACCCTCATTCAAAGATCATAAAAAAATTAAAAGAAAAATACTAAATTATCATCTTGTAGAAACCCCACCAAGATTTTTACTAAAAAATACACAATTTCACAGTAGGAACGCACTGTGTCTAATTCAACAACAGAAGCATTAAATATCCAAGAAAATTCAAACCCAGTTACCAAAACACTTCAAAGATCACTTAAAAGTTAAAAAAAAAAAAAAAGTTCCGCAAAGAACTTGTGACTGAAGCGAGGTGCTCATGGTTTCAGATCCCAAGTTTCAATTTCTACACTAAAATGAGTAAACCCCCTTTATTTATTCCAACCCCACAAACCAAAGTACATATCTTTGCAAAAAAGAGGTCATTCTTGAATGCACAATCACTTACAAATGAAGCAAGCAAAAGCCCAATAAACTAAGAAATGAAATGAAACCCTCAATAAAGTAAGCTCCTTTCCATAATAAAATCAGACACTAATTAAGAGCAGAAATAAAAGACAGAAAATAAAAAAGTATACTTACTCAAAATCCAGTGATTTCAAATCAAAGAAACAGGGAGGAAGAAAAGGACCCTTCTTGTAATAAACGACAGGGAAAAAGTGCAGGTTACCGAACATTTTATTTTTCTTGAGAAAAAAAAAGCCAATTTTAATTGTGGACAAAAGGGGCTGGTGGGAGTGTTTTGAAATGATGACACAAAGAGCTGACTTTTTTCCATGAAATAAATACTAAAATATTTATGCCCCCATTAAGTTTCTTTGGATTTATCTGTTGTCACAGTTATTTTGCCATATCACTAACTCTGACTCCATTGTCAAATTGTCATTGCCCAAATTTGTCTCTTTCTTTATCCGTCATTAGAAAACACTGTTTCAGTGGGAAAGTCGGAGATTTGATTAGTCTGGTCATTAATTTTAGGTGCGTTTCTTACTAGGACTCTCATCACTTCTTTCTTGCTACTTTTACTGTTTCACACATTTGTGGTGCAAGTGAACAGCACTCCTCAAATAGCTCGATAGTAAAAATTAATAAAAAAATAATAATAATAATCTAATAGTGTTTGCAAAAAAATATTTTTTAAAAAGATTTATAATTTGGCACGCCACATGAGTTTTTTTTTTTATCATAAAAAAATATCTTAAATAAAAGGATATAAGAAATACTCATAATGACAAGACATACATAAAGTTCAAGTATTTGGTAGGCTCCTTCACTAGAGTTTGCAAACAGTGGATTAAAATAAAATTATAATTGGTTGAGTTTACACCTTACACCAAGTGCAACAACCGTTACTCTAATATTAAATATCATTGTATTATAATCTCAAAATAAACATACATTACTACTCTTCATCAAAATTTCAAAATTAAAAAAATATATATATATTCAAGAACCTTCTAATACACAAAATAAACAAGAATTTTAATTTTAAATAATTAATTGCGCGTTAGATTCGAAATTGGGATCTTGTTTGTGTTGCAAATAATGTTTATTTGTTAAAAAAATTAATGAAGGGTCCAATTTGTACATAAGGCTCTAACTTAGAGTCCAAATTGTACCTTAATAATTCTTTTAAAGAAAGTTATATTTTCTTTGATTTTTTTTTAATTATCGGCACATACTTAATGAATCTATTTGTTCACTTCATCTATTCTTGTAAGACCGTCTTTTCTAATTTTTCTCTCTTCTTCTTTCAGGTTCTTTTAATGTTTTATGTTGAAAAATCATTTTAGGATTTGCTCGGAAACAATTGATCTTCTAGAAAAGGACGTTGATACATAATAGTGTCATGAATATGATTCTGAACCACCACTTTCAATTTATTGAGGCGACGGGTGCAGACAAAGGACAACGATGAATCAAGTGGCAACCACCAGATGCGGGAAGGTGGAAACTGAATTGCGACGTCTCGATGAAGGCGGGGTCGGGGTATTGAAAGGAGCGGATGGAGGAGTTGAATGGTGCTTTGCGGATATAGTTGATGACCGACTTGGTGTGGAAGTGGCGGAGGTGTTGGAGGTCTTGAAAGGTTTGATGTTGACGAGAGATAGAGATATTGTTGATATTGAGGCAAAGACTGGCTCACAACTGATCGTTTTTGCGCTCCGACAACCGAAGCCGCCTTATCGTACTTCGGTGGAAAAATACGGAATGTGCTTGATATTGCTACATCTTTTGAGAAGATTACGTACTCATGGACGCGACTTTCCTTATATGTTCTCTCATGTAATTCCTTTTTATTTTCACATCAAACTCCGAACGCAATGTTGTGTGATGTGAAGCCGAACTGGTGGCTCACTAGTGCTGCTATGCTTTTAGCCCTAGTAAAAAAAAATGATATTGTCTTCATAATAACAATTATATTATTTTTATACAAAATATAAGGTCCTAATTCTATTTTACTTTTTGCACCAGACCCCTCGTACCGTAATACCGACTCTGATCGATATTGTATTGAAATTTCTACATACTATACTATTTCATATCGAAATTTAAGTATATTAAAATTTGTAGTAAAATATTGATAGCATTTTGAAATAATATGCATATATTGTATCAAAAAAATGGCATAAATTTTTTTGATAAAATATCAAAACTTCAGTATATAAAAAAAAAATCAATTTTTTTGTTATTATATGGTTCAATAGGTGCAATATAGTCAAATTTTCGATATTTTCACAATTCCTGGCAAAAAACAGTGCAAAAGCGTGAACACCAGTTCTTTGAGTACGCGTGGTTGTGAGCATAGAGGTAGACTGTCAAAGAAATGAGATGCAATGGGGCACGTGCAATGTGTGAGCGGCCGCCGCCGGTAAGGATCAACGGCGCGTTAGGCGGAAGAAGTCACGGATAATAGCAGCTATTTTTGTCCTAATTAATTAAAATCAATTTGAAATTATAGAGGCCAAATTTATTACGTGTGAATCCACCAACCGCCTACCAATTTCAACTCGTATCCACTAAACCCATCACTCTCATATACTCAATTTTTTTTTAGATAACTAATTTTTTTTATAGAAGTTTGCAGATATGAATTTGTTTCCAAAAAATAAAAAATTATCCCGCTGTAAAACTTTAAATGCTTATATTTAATCGAATGGTTATTATCTATTTAAATTAATGATTTGTGGAATGAACAAAAATATTCAACGAATCATTGATATTTAATCTCATTTATAAGAGTGTCCCATATATGAATTTAGTGGCGGTTGTCTCATTGGATTTTTTAAACTTTTTATATTATATGTAAGAAAATTCTTATATTTTTTTTATTTAATACTCGTTAGTCACCATCTATTAATAATAAGCAAGGTATTTTTTTAATAAATTCGTTTTAATTCATAGTAAACTTCCACTTTTTCACTTATTCGCATAAAATTATGAAATAAATAATGAGAACTTTCTAAAATTAAATAAGAGCAATTTTGGAAAAAGATATAATTAATAATAATTGGAATGCAAAAAATATCTGTATAGTGAGAAATCTCAAAATTACAACCTTTGGATCACACGCTCACACCCATGTAAGTGTGTGGATCTAAATGTCATTTTTGCACATGATTCAAATTATGTAAATTTCTTTGACTTTTCAAATAAAAATAAAACTACAATCTCACCGTCACCAGTGTCTGATCGAGCTAGTCACCTACTTCATCAAAATCTGTCTTACGGTATTCTCAAAGCACTTGATTAATTTTATATCTCCTGCTTCACATTTTATATTCATGTTGGAAAATTATATACAACTCCCTCCCTCCATCTTCATATAAGTTTAGAGCTCTTTAATTAAGTAATAATAATAAAATAATAAATTATGAATACTTTTAAAAATTAGAAGAGAGGAAAAAAATATGTGTAAAGTAATGAATTGAACAATGAGTGATATTTTTATAATATTATATAAAAAATGAGGATAAAAATTATAGATAGTAAAATTATTATTTTTATTTATAAAAATTAAAATTTATTGTGAGACAAATAGAAAAAGAAAGTAAGAAAGTTATAATGAGAAAGAGGGAGTATATAACAACACGTCTATGTAAAAAAAAAGGATGAGTGCACTCCTTGCGTGATGATAGTCTAATAAAAAAGAATTTTATAAATAGTGTAATTGTGTAAATTAATTTCGTGGACAATTTCTTTTGAGGGGAAAAAACTATGATTATAAAGTAAAGGAGATAATAAACTTCATTGTGAAGCTTTGAAAGAAGCAAGTGGAGTCAAGAATCATATATGGTGCAAATGGGATGTTGGACACAATGATGCTTTGTGGCATAAATAGGTTGACAAATTGTTGAATGCATAACAACTTTTTCTAAAATAATTACCCCACTAACAATTTTCATTTCTTAGTCCTTATAGGAATTAATTAGCTAAAATAAGCATATATATAATATTTGTGCAAGTGGATTACATGTATAAGAATTAGGAAAAGAAAATTACAAGTACGTAACTTGCTTTATCAATGAATAGTGGTGCAACTTGATTGAAAAGTTTGATCGACTCACTTAATAAAGAAATGAGAAAAGATAAGATAGAATTACAAAAAGGTCCAAAACAACGTATAACAAATGCTTACTTCGATGGAAACATATTTTTTTTAATACCAAATAATATGGGCTATGTAATGATTTTTATTGAGATGTCATGTTAATATTGAATAAATGAGGGTTATTATGTCATTATTATATGACGTTGTGAATAATTAAATATATAGTGATTTATTTGAGACAATTGCGTGAGACCATCTCACAATGAGATTGGGCATAATTTGAGCGTTGACATTTTAATATTTTGAGAGGGATGAGTGTGATTTGTGCTAATTTATATTCCGTTTTATGTATGAGACCGTCTCATATGAATTTTTGTCTTATCTATATTGATGGTATATGTAAATAGAATAGGAAATGAGTAATAAGTGAAAGAGTTTGATTAAAGTAAGAGTTAGTGCAAGATAAAAGTGAAAATGAAGGGCAATTCTGAAAAAAAAAAGCTATAGTAGTAATAGTCTAATATATCCTTTTATGTCGATTTTAAAAGCCTAAATTTGTATTTGATATTCCTTTTTCTTTTTTTAATCGGGATTTGTATTGATATTCTCTTTGAATATTATTTTGAAGAAAATAATACTCTACGATATATCATTTTCTTTTTCCAATTCCAAATGGGGTTGGATTGTTGCAGCCATTCTTGAAAATAGGCCAAGGTTATTAGCACCCCCATTATTAGAAAATGCACCACTCATTCAAATTTAAAATCTCAATATACAAATAAAATGACAAAAATATCATTTCTTTTCTCCTCCTTTGTTATGACCACAAACACCCCCTTATACAAATATAATTCGAACAGTTTTTTTCTGCAGTACAATTTTACGGTCAAAAGAAACATCCAATAAGAATGTCAAAGGGTACTCACGTTTTATTTATGACTTCGCAAGCTTATTTTTCGATCACACGTACTGAAAAAAATTCGTACCTGATTTTCCGAAAGAAATTCGTACCTGATTTTTCGATCACACGTACTGAAAAAATTCGTACTGAAAAGAAATTCGAAATTTTAAGTAGATTTCGAAAAAGTTTTCCGAAAATTGGTATCATTTTCAAAATTTTATTACGAAAACTCTCAATTTTCTTCGAAATATTTTTTTTGAATGTTTTTTTCGAAAATCTTTGATAATTTCAGAATTTTTTTTCGAAAAAATATAGAATTTTCGAAAAAAATAAATAAAAAATCGACAAATAATTCGGTAAACCAGTTACGAATTCTTAAAATTGTGAAATTCGTTCATTTGATGGATATTTGAAGTGAGTTCGTTTATTTTAAACAAAAACCCAAAAAATTTTGTCCCATAAATCAAACATTAAGACATAAATTTTTTTAATACCCTAAACCTTTTTTACAATAGAAATTTGAAATCTAACCTCTTGCAATTGTTTGGGTGGTAGAGACGCGACTAGATTTTTGTGGTGGTAACGACGATGGCGGCTGGAGGCTTGGGTAGGATAGGAGATGAGAACGACAATTTCTCTATGTGGGAGTGTATGCTTTGGTTTTTTTAATTGCAGATGGAATGAAGGATTAAGAAGGAGAAGGGTAGTTTAAGAAGTTTATTGGTGGTATACTAATCTTATAAGAGGTAAACTCATCTTGGTGGTGTATTTCTTGAAAAGTGGGGTGTTAATAACCTGCGCCTTGAAAATATCAGATTACCTTTTCATCCTTCATATAATTGGCCCAATGAAAATAAACCCCACTCGTATAATTGGGCCAGCCCATTATTTCCTCCACTACTAATCAACTCTCCATAAAGTGGGCCTATATATTTATATATGAAATAGAAAAAAATGTTTCGACTAATTTTACGAAAAAAAATTGTCTTTTCTTATTCATCCTCCGAGTAATCTAAAATATAATAAAAGATTATACACATTTAACGTGAATATTCGAAACTCTGCCATAATCACACGATCATGATGACGTTGATGAGTATGTTCACTTATTATTTTAAGGTCAATATTGCCTATTGGGGATCTAATTTTTGGATTTTTGGGCCTCCATTTTTTTTTCTTTAAAAAAAAAAGAGCAAGTCTCTTGTTTGAATTTTGAACCAAATTCATGTGAATTCTTTTTTCAAATTACTCCCTCCATCCATGAAATCTATTATCATCTTTTTGGACTCAACATTTAAGAAAAAATTAGATAAATTAGATAAAATAATGGTATTATAGGGTATTATGGGAGGTTATTTACAAATAAAGTGATTGTTTGTGAGTAGAGTAGAATGACAATTGAATTAATTAAGCGATGATGGAAGGATAAATATAAAATGTATATTTCCATAAATAATATAGAAATAGATTTGATGGAAAGGCAAATAAAAAAAGTCAGAATAAATTTAGTGGACCGGGAGAACACATATCTCTCCAATATGTGAAGAACGAAGTATCTCCATTTAAAAATTATTAAATTTTATGTACTCCTTCTTCATGTGAAGTATTATATTTCTCAAAATCATTGAATAATGATAACCTAAACAATACTCCCTTAATATACTAATATATTCTCCATCCTTCCCATTGTAATTGTTTCGCTTTCTTTTTATAGACGTTTCACTATAACTTTCTCATTTCATATATAGAAAAAGTAACACTCCACTACCCTATATTTTTATTCCAATAAAGAAAAAAGGTCTACCATTTAATATATCACTCCTCACTTTTCATCCAAAAAAAAAAAGTCCACCAACTAATATTTTAATATTATTTTTTAAATCATTCAACCAAAAGAAATGAGACAATTCAAATGGAGATGAGAGAGTACTAAACAATGATTCTGACTTTATCATAAAACTTACATGAACCATGTCCGTAAAAGTTTTTGTCTTCCATATCACCTTATTTCTCAATGGAGCAAATCTAACCTAAAAAGAAGAAACTAATTGTTACCACACCATGCTGGATTTGTCAAATTAATTTATTAGCAATAAATAAATTTGTGAGAGAGTTTTAAATAAAAACAAAAACTCGTATGACACGGTTTTATGCATGGGACATGGCTCGTGAGACTATTCATCCGATCCTAATTGCTCACTAAATAAAACAATCTTATGGCTAGGATGAAAACCTCCATTAGTTTGATTTAAAATTTTTGACTATCTCACCATCTATATTGTTTGTCGGTAGTTATTTTACCATATTTATAACTTCAATAACTAATAATCATGTGTTGCACGATACCGTTAATACACAACTATTATTTTTTAATTAGTATTTATAGCTAGCTGATCTCCATTCAAATCCTTTCTAGTCTTTTTATTGTTTCAGAAAATATATGTATCATCACATGTAATTAGCTCTACAAGGTATACTCTTGTAATAAAATAAAGTATCTTCAAGGAAATTAAGCAAACAAATATCGAAAGTTTTATGATCTTGCACTGAAATTAGCTCATAGATAATTGCCAGGTTTTCAATTTTAATTTGGAAGGGTTTTATAATATCTCGAATCCATAACCTTCGGCTTAGGTACGTAGTGGTGCTGTAAGCCTGTAACCACTTGGGCTATCTCTCTTTGACCTCTCGGCCTAGAATAAATAATAATGATGTTGTTCATTTAAACACGCTCTCATGTATAAAACATGGGTAAATTTTGAATGAGACGGTTCACATTTTCTAAGTATTAAAAATGTTATTCACAAATCAACAATATTCATATCAATACAGTAGAAATTTAAAACGGAACAATTTAATGAAGACAATTAATTTGCTTACCATACAGCAGTGACATTATTCATTAGTTGTCATTATCAAGTTACGATATATAATTATTTTGGAACGTGGTTGTGTTCCCATCATGCCCCATCTCCATGCTTATAGGTAAAGAATTCTATCATAGGCTATTCAGCCCTTTTTTGAAACTTTAATTCCAAATGCTTGCCAGCCTATAAACCTTTCAATTTGAGACAAATAAATCAAACAAAAGTCCATTTTGGTGGCCATTTTATTTGCCCCACAACAGATTTACCCAATTTTTTGTCGGCTGATTTCCGATATTTACGTCTTCTATATAGTGCATAATTAACTTATTATTTGTACGAGTAAAATTTTACCTAATGTGTAACAATTTAGCGCACCAATTAGACGGATATATTTGGTGCAATTTTGATTAAATTTTTTTAACACTCTCTGTTTTCTTATTCAATAAATCAATGGAAAAAAACGGTTTGAAATTTTTTTGTTCATGTAAAGATCAAGAGTATCAGCTAATTTGATGAGAAGTATTGGTTGTATTTGTATATTGAAAAAGAGTTAATGGTGTCGCGTCTACAAATTAATACTTTATATAATATAAATTAATATTTTCTAATAAGTGTTCTTTTTAGCATTTTTTAGTGAAATTATGTGGCTCATTGCCTTTCTCGTTTTGCTTTTGGTTGTAATTTGCTTTAATTTTCGTCTACTATTCCTGTGATGATTGTGAACGTGCATTTAATTAATATATTTACTTTTATGTTAAAAAAAAAGAAGGGTATATATTGATAAATTTGCCCTTATTTAATGAATGTTCTTTTTATTAATTTTCATGATTTTTGCTTATCATAAAAAAAATTTGTTCACACATCTACATAGTTGAAATTCCTAAGTTAAAAATTATGAGTATCTTCTAAAATTAAAATAGAGCAAATTTAGGAGAAATTGTGTAAAAAATGCTAAAAAGTCATTTAATATTGAATTTAAAAAAAAGGCACTTATTACAAAATAGAGGTAGTATATTTCAATTTTATTTTGTGAATGAGCCAAATTACAATTATGCATATTCTTGATGAGGTAATATAGAATTTGCATCTATATAAACTCTCATGTGAAACTTGTTCATAGTATGATATTGATGATATCATTGCATAATTTTATTTATAAATTTATACTATTACTTATATAAATTAATATCCATAATATTTAGTATTATAATATTAATTTATAAATATTATAATATTTAATTTATAAGTATGATGACATAAATTTCATACAAAGCTTGATTCACAAAAGGCATACTCTTCCTGCTATAGTACATATCCAACGAAAGTATATATATCTAGTGTAAAACAGTAAAATTATCATCATCTGTTATTATCACATAATTATGTGAATCCGTTTGTTAATTATTTAAAGAATCTTATGTGACATTTACGAGATGGTGCCCATGCTATGCCATCCTCAATCGATAGCCACAATTATTAATTCCTGGGGGAGTTTCTCGTCTCATCCTCACAAAAAAAAAAAAAAATTAATAATCCCTGCTGTCTTCTTTCTTCTTTTGAAAGTGACTAAAATGGAATCCCATAATGAAAAGTAGAAAAAATAACATTTATTATAAATTTTTAAAAAAATTACTTATAAAAAAGCCTTTGCAAAAGCAGCTTTATCTCTCTAGACATATTAATTTGTTTGCTACCAAATCGAGAGAGAGAGAGAAATTAAGTGAGAAAGAAGAATGAAGTTTTTATTCCAGTGTCCTTGTTGCTCATGTTTCTGCTTTCTGAAGCCTCAGAAAGGCAAACCTAAGGCAAAAGAAGTTGTACCTTCCAAAGCTAAAGATGTACCCAAGGCAAAAGAAGTTGTACCAGCTCCCAAAGCTGCAGAAGAACCACCAAAAGCTGCACCAGAAGCTCCAAAGGAAGGATGAAAATGGAATGTGGAAGTAAATTTAATTATTAATTATTATTTCTTGCTGTTTAATTTTTCTTTGATTTAATTACCAACTTATATATAATTATATATTAATTATATTTTGTTGGTAAGAATGTTTGTCAAAAGAGTCCATGTTAATTTCTTGAATCACTAAACGCATGTTTAGCAATAATCAATCATGGATTATGATTATCAATTAAGGTTTTTGATGCGATGCAAGTTAATTTTACCAACTTTATGATCTTAAGCATTTTTTTAATCTCTTCTTTTCTTTTTTTCTACTATGAGAATTATATAACGACAGATCTTTATAAATTCAGTTAATCAATTCCAAGAATTAAACTGTTTATTGATCATAAAGCCAGTTAGGTACTTGTAATTTTCTTTTCCTAATTCTTATATGGCTTTGCAATTAAACTTTGATCATTTCTGAATTGTATTATTATTCTTTTGGTGCAAAATTAAACTTGGATAGTTCGAGCGGACGAAATTAATTATAGTACTTATATGATTTTTCATAAAGCATCACAATAATGTTCAAAAATTCATCTGAGACTACGTCTAGCGTGAAAAATTTTCATATATGAAAATTTATAAAATTGTCATAAATCAATCATCTACACCCTAAACACTAAATAATGAACCCTAAATTATGATATATTCGGGCCGGGTGAATCATGAACCACTTGGGCCAAGTGAACCATGAACCACTCAATTTTGTCTTACCTTCACCAAATTACAGAATTTGATTGTAAATTAAAAACTTTTCATATATGAAAATTTTCATGCTATACTTTGTCTTCATGTGATCCTCTCATATTGTGAAAATATAAATTTATTGCTAGGGGAATAAACGCTCGAGTAATCTTGATCTCAAATTTATATTTCTTTTCTCCTAATTGACGCAAGAGAGTATATCGACATCTATCAAAATTTTACAAGATATCACATTTTATTTGAAAAAGGTTTTTAAACAATAAAAATAAATTTATTAAACATAAAAGATGTATGACGGTAACTAATTGCAAATAAAACAAATAAAATTAAAACTTTCATCAATAAATATATTTATGATGTAGTAGCGACTATCTCCACAATTTTCATATGACATTCATAAATTCTCAACTAACTAACTTGCATTCATAAATTCTCAACTAACTAACTTTGTATCTTGAGAAAATGTTCTTGAATATTTGCCACAGTTTTTCTCATATTCCAGAGAGCACAACTCTGTTTGGGCTTCTTACATTTTTTAGTTTGTGGAGCTCACACTTTTGGGCCGGATTTGGGCCCTCCAATTTTTATTTTCCTTTCAAGTTCCAATAATAAAACTCATTACTCTATTTATTCTTCTACGTTTTTTTTTTCCTATGCAAGAAATATAAGGTTACTTGCACGAAAAACAAGTATTGAGGAGGTCATTCACAAATATTAGAGGCTCAAACCAATAATGAGAACTCTCATAGTGATGAGCAACCCTAGTTAAAAAATATACCTCAAGATTGACATTACGAGTTTACGACTAACCCTATTAAGGAATGATTGACCGAGATTTTTGTAATTAATATTAGTTGATTTATTTCCCTGTATATATCCCACGTATTGTGGGTAATCTGTTATATCTCTTGTAATATCACATTATATATAGCATATCTCTCCATCACCATCATTCAACGGTGATTTCATATCATTGTTTACATGGTATCACGCCAATCCGATCCTGGAACCCTATTTCTTTAAAAACGGCCACCGCTGCCTTTTGCTAGCCTCACGCTGGACTCGTCCCCTCCGCCTTGTTGCTCCGCGCACAGGACTCTTCCCCTCCTGTGTCATTCTCTCCTCTCTTTTTCTCACTCAAAACCCTAATTTCCTGTAACCCTCCCTCACATCTGCTCCAATGGCTGCTTCAATCAATGAGACATTGCCGGTCACGACCATGATTAACACGGTCTTTGCTATCAAACTCGGTGCCACGAACTACTTACCGTGGCGTCGCCAGATCATGCACATGGCCGAGTGCTTCGATCTGATGGGCCTTCTTGACGGTTCCATGGTTGCGCCATCGCCTACAATTACGTCTGAAGTGTTGGGATTATACGTGAAAGTATGCTTTTACTTTGTATAACCTATGCATTAAATACTTATTTACTGAAATAGATTGTTTATCACTGTTGCTTTAAATATGATTGAATGTTATATATATTTATTGCAAACCGTTCGTTGCACGCGTTACATTGTAGTTAACGTGGTGATACCAGATCACAGAAGATCACGTTAACAGTTCATTGTATACGAGTGCGTGTTTCACAACCTAGATAGATCCGAACAATCTATTGGTAGAAGTTGATGTGTAAGGCTCAGATTGACTTGTCTTGACCAAGAGATTACACTAGTGCATTCGATGCGTTGAAGCACCTACAGAGAGGATAAACTAATTCGCACTGACTTAAGGGATGAAGAGTTAGACCTCAGTGGTTGTTGATTTCTTAATCTCTGTCACTTAATAAGGACTGTGTGCGATTAATAGTTATTGCTTTGACTTATAAATGGGAAGAGAATCACTGTGACTTCGATCTACTTATATCTTTGGGCAATAATATTAATTGCACGACGATTCTTAAAATTATCTGAGAGAATCGTGTGCTTGCAAAAAGTCTTGCTTGATTGGTCCCCCGGTGGGCTTAACCTTTATCATACCAAATCTTTACAAGTGAATTAATTTTCCCAGATGGAATAATAAAGTTGGGTTGTCGCTTACTCCAGGATAAAGATATTAATTAATATAAAGCTTTTCAGTGGCTTAATTAATTAATGAACTAAATAATCTTAAACTCGGAAAATAATAATCGGGAGCCATATTACCGTAATATGGGTTAAGATTGGATAGTACAATATTAATTATATAATGGTATTAATTAATATTAATGGACTGAATTATATTGTGGTTCAATATTGGAATTCAGAAGTCCATTGGAAGATCCATCTTAATTCTCCTAAAGGCCCCTCAAGTAGCCCAATTAAAGTCCAATAAATAAAAGGTGTTTAAAATAAAATAAATTTATTGTTGCAATATTTTCTCAATTTTCGAAAATAATTAAAGAAAAGAGGGAGAAGATTTTTCTTGAAAAATTTTATGGAAAGGAGATAATGTATTCTTGGAATACAAGATTATCCCATAAATTCAAGAAAACTCCCACTTGGTTTTTTTAATAGGAAATTTTCGAAAAATAATAAATAAGAAAAAGATTTTTTTTTGATTTTCTGGAAAGATTTTATGGAAGATATGTACTCTTGGAATACAAGAATATCTCATAAATTCAAGAAAGATCCAATCTTGAAATTCCTCTTGAAAGTTTTCAAAAAAAAAAATAGGCCAAATAAGGGTGTGAGATTTTTGTGGAAAAATACACATGGAAAGAGGAATATATTGGATATATTCAAGATTTCTTGGAGATCAAGAAAAGATCTTTCCTAGCCCTAATTGTGCCCAATATTTTCGAACCCCCTCCTCTTATATATAGGGGATGAATTTTTTATCTCCAACTAGTGTTCCATGCGTTGGAAATATTAGAAATCCACAAAGGTGGTGCAACAATAATTTTATTTTCCTTGTTTTATAAATCGTTCATCGGAGAACCTTCCAATTATTGGATGAGGACTTGGGAATACTTGAGAAGGACTTTTGGTGGGTATCCGGATACTTGATCCTGTCATCTCGGATCGTCTCTCCAACAAGAAATGCGTTCGTAAACTCCTAAAATTTCCGCATCTTTAGATCTTTTACGGAAATATTATTTGCATGTTATTGTTGGATTAATTATTATTTGAATTCACTTAGGTAAATTTATGCTAGTAATAATTGTTAATTTAAATTTGTGTTTATGAGGTCATCCCGATAGATCCTGGCATATGTTATCCCAACATGAAGATGGAATCCAATCGGTTAATCCAGCCTACACTGCTTGGAAAATGAAAGATAAAAAGTTATTGAGCATCATGTATATTTCTTTGTCAGAGGATGCCGCGTCCGAGGTTATCGATTCGTCTACGTCGAGAGATACGTGGCTTACACTTGAGGGCGTCTTCGCCTCGGAGTCGCGCCAACATCAACTCTGGGAAGAGCTCATTTCTCTTCGTCGTGGTGACTCATCGGTTGAGGAGTATGGTAAGAAGTTCAAGCTTATTTGTGATCAATTATCTGCGATTGGTCGTCCAGTGGAGGAATCCGACAAGAGTCACTTGTTTTTGCGTGGGTTGGGTGTCCAGTTTGCAAGCTTTGCGGACACCCGTATGACCTTCACTCCTATTCCAGGTTTTGGGACTTGCTTAACCAGGCCAAACAGTATGATCTCATGATCCGATCCATGGAGGGCTCCTCTCCCCAAGCGGCTTTCACTTCTGATCATGGCACTCAGTCGAGCCGTGGGTCGTCGAATAACCGGGTAGCCCGGTGGTGGTCCTCCTCCTTAGGGCCAACATGGTAATCGTGGGCATAATTTTGATCGTGGTTCGTCTTTTGGTCGAGGTCAGAATTCGGTTCTCATGGTTCTTTTTCAGGGGGCTCGAATGGTGGTGCTTCCGGGGGTTCTAACAACGAGGGGCGCCGAACTTATATCCCACGTTGTCAGATTTATCATGGGGAGCATTATGTCAGACAAATGCCCTCAGTTCCTCGGTGCTCGTCAAACTGTCTCGACTGTACATTTGACTCAGGGTTTCACGTCCTCTTGCAATGTTTCGGATTCTACTCCTGATTGGTATCTCGATTCGAGTGCCTCTGCTCATATGACCAATTAGACTGCTGCCCTAGACTCTTACGAGCCTTATTCTGGTAACGGTTCTGTCATTATTGGCAATGACAATGCTTTAAATATATCACATATTGGTTCTAGTAAATTATCTGCAGATGTTCAGCTTTTGGATATTTTGGTGGTGCCACACGTCACCAAAAATCTTTTATCTATCAGTAAACTAACCTCCGACTTCCCTGTTGATGTTATTTTTTCTAATAAGTTCTTTGCGATTCAGAACCGAGTGACAAAGCAGATTCTGGTCCAGGGAAGGTGTGATAAAGGTTTATACTTGCTTGATAAGGGGGTTCCGGCTTTGGTGGCAGCAGTCCGGAATAAAGATTTGAAGGCTAGTTTTGATTTGTGGCATTTAAGCTTGGGGCATGTCCCATCTTCAGTAATTTCTTTATTGAATAAACTTGGTCATTTGTCTGTTACTTCAATTTTGCCAAGTCCTAGTATCTGCTCTTCTTGCCAGTTAGCAAAGAGTAAGAAATTATCTTTTGGGTTGAATGATAAACGAGCTGATAATGTTCTTGATTTAATTCATTGTGATTTGTGGGGTCCTGCACCCGTTTCTACTTCTGATGGCTTTCGTTACTATGTTGCCTTTGTGGATGATTACTTTCGTTCTTCATGGATTTATCCCTTACGTGCTAAATCTGAGTTCTTTGATATTCTGGTTCGCTTTCACACATTTGTATGTACTCATTTTTCACGTAAAATCAAGGTTTTTCAGAGTGATGGGGGAACGGAATTTGTGAATGCTAAAATTCGAGATTTTATGAATTCAAATAGCATACTTTATCGTTTATCTTGTCCTTACACTCCTCAGCAAAATGGTAGGGCTAAACATAAACATCGACATATATCTGAAACTGGTTTATCTATGATGTTTCATGCTAATGCTCCTACTTCTCTTTGGTTTGATGTGTTTGCAACAACTGTTTTTGTGATCAACAGGCTTCCTTCTTCGGTCTTGCATGACGCGTCTCCATTTCAGCTTTTATTTGGCTACACTCCGAACTATGCAAACTTCAAACCATTTGGGTGTCGTGTGTTTCCGTATCTTCGGGATTATGCTGCTAACAAGTTGGAGCCTCGTAGTCGTCCGTGTATTTTTCTGGGCTACAGTAGCATTTACAAAGGTTTTCATTGCTTTGATCCTATTTCCTCTCGGGTTTTCACTACTTGCCTTGCCCAGTTTGATGAACAGTAGTTCTCCGTCCACAACTCGAGAATCAGACCTAGACATTTCTACTTTTCTGGATGCCTCGGGTATTTCTCGGTTGTTGCCCAGCCAGTGACGCCTTGTTTCACATCTTCCCAAATTTCAAAGAACAGAAGCCAAGCACCCATGCCACTTCACTCGCCAACTCTAGATGACCTCGCCGAAAGCGCTTACCACGGTGCCGATTACTAACGCCAAGAAATGGCACTGCCGAGCGACCTCACCCTTAGCCCCATTTCGCTGCCGAGAAACCAGTCGGCCCTCACAAGCAGACTTGTTGCCCATCCACCAGAGTCCCAGCCCCATCCGATGATCACGAGGGCCCGAGCTGGGGTCTTCAAGCCTCGCTACCCCGTTGATCTAGCCTCCACAACCCTTTTATCTGCCCTTGTAGCCACATCTGAGCCTCGTGGTTTCAAGTCTGCTGCCAAACATCCTGAGTGGCTTGCTGCTATGCAGGAAGAGATTGACGTTCTACGTTCGAATCACACATGGAACTTAGTTCCCCATCCTTCTGGTACTAATATAGTGGGTTCGAAATGGGTTTTCCGTACGAAGTTTCATTCAGATGGGTCCATTGAACGCCATAAAACCCGTCTTGTTGCTCAGGGCTTTACACGAGATCCCGGTATTGACTTTCATCACACATTCAATCCAGTTGTCAAGGCCGCTACTGTTCAAATTATCCTGGCTCTTTCGGTTCAGCATAATTGGCCTCTTCATCAGCTTGATGTCAAGAATGCCTTTCTCAATGATGTTCTTGATAAACCGGTGTTCATGGCTCAACCTCCAGGATTCGTGGATCCTCGGTTTCCCGATCATGTTTATCGTCTGAAGAAGACATTGTATGGTCTACGTCAAGCACCTCTTGCTTAGTTTTAGAGATTTAGCTCGTATCTTACTAGTCTTGGCTTTCTTCAGAGTCGGTGTGATTCATCCCCCTTTCATTTTCATCGAGGTACTTCCATTATTTACTTAGTACTTTATGTGGACGATATTATTATCACAGAGAATGATTCCTCGTTGTTGCAAAATTTTATCTCTCGTATGCATCGTGAATTTGCTATCAAGGATCTTGGCCGTCTCAATTACTTTCTTGGACTTGAAGTTTCATACACTCCAGATGGTTTATTTGTTGGTCAGGCCAAATATGCACATGATATTCTTGAGCGTGCTGAGTTGTTAGACTCCAAGCTCGTTTCCACACCTTTGGCAGCAGGGGAGTCTCTTATCAGTGATGGTTCTCCATTCTGCGATCCCACGTTATATAGGTCTCTCATTGGAGCTCTTCAGTATTTGATCATCACACGTCCTGATCTTTCTTATGCAGTCAGCTCAGTTAGTCAGTTTCTTCAGTCGCCTACTGATGATCACTTCCTGGCAGTGAAGCACATTCTTCGTAATGTTAAGGGCACTTTGCATTTTGGTCTCTCATTCACAAAGCGTCCTGATTCCTCTATCTTGGGCTATTCTGATGCTGATTGGGCTCATTGTATAGAGACTTATCGTTCGACATATGGATATTCTATTTTTATTGGGGGAATCTTGTTTCTTGGAGTGCCAAGAAACAACCTACTGTTGCTCGTTCCAGCTGTGAATCTGAGTACAGTGCTATGGCGAATGCAGCTGCTGAATTAGTTTGGGTGACAAATCTTCTCCTTGAACTTCGGTCCCTTCCTTCATCTCGGCCCACTCTCTTGTGTGACAACAAGAGTGCCATTTTCTTAAGTCAAAATCCAGTGGCACACAAACGAGCTAAGCACATTGACTTGGATTATCATTTTGTTCGTGAGCTCATTTCTTCGGGAAAGCTAGCCACTCGTTTCGTGCCTTCTCATCTTCAGCTAGCGGATATCTTCACGAAGAGTTTCCCTCGTCCATCCTTTGAGTTTCTACGTTCCAAGCTTTGCGTGTGTCTTCACCCCACGCAACGCTTGACGGGGGATATTAAGGAATGATTGACCGAGATTTTTGTAATTAATATTAGTTGATTTATTTCCCTGTATATATCCCACGTATTGTGGGCAATCTATTGTATCTCTTGTAATATCACATTATATATAGCAGATCTCTCCATCACCATCATTTAACGGTGATTTCATATCATTGTTTACAAACCCATTGAATTACAAAATTAGGACAAAATGAAAGATGATAATTGCCAGCTTTAATATAGTCACCAAAAGGAGTGATATCCACCCCATTCTGAGCATATGCGTCCTTTACCCTCTTAGCGTCAGTTTCAATAATGACGTAATGAAAATCCTTCTCCCGAGCCCAAACAATCGCCTCCTTAACCCCCACGCTTCGCCTTCATCAACTTTCATGAAACTCCTCTTGCACAGGGATCTAAAGCAATAGCAGACCCTAGCAGGGTCACCAGAAACACCCTCCCACACCACTTGATTGCGAGCACGCCACATTGCCCAAGTTATCGACATAACCTTTTTCACTTCAGAGTGTTATTAAAATCAGTAACCATTCGGTGAAACAACTCGCTATGATTATTTACCTCATAACATATATAATATCTTCCCCCAAAGATTCGCAACCTCCCAACATTTTCTAGCAAACAGACAATCAACAAACAAATGTCATATACGAAAAATATTACTCCTACGTAGTACGATTACAGGAAGGTATAGGGCATGTTTTAGAACTCTAAAACGTGTTGTAGAAGCACTAAGGACCCACTTAGTTTAGTATGACTTAAAAATGATAATGAGTATTATTGAGTGGTCAATAAATATGAGTTTATTGATTGTATTTATATTGTTTGGTTAGAAAAAAAAATTACTTACTTCTATTCTCATTACAAGTGTATAAAAATTGGCAAGCAGTATTAATAAGAATAATTCTCATTACCTCATTCCAATACCTCCATCATGCGGACCCATTTTTTAAAGCTAGTAGACATAATTTTTTTTTTAAAATAATGCTTTTAGTATTTTAATTAGTTTGCAAATAGGTACAAAATCTTACTTACTCCGTCCCATTATAAATTTTTCATTTTCATATATGAAAAAAAAAACACTCTACTACCATTATTTTTAGAGTGAGTTACTTAGAAGTCCAAAGCCCACCCCAAACATACTCCTAAGTCCATCCCATTTTTTAATATTACTCATAGGTCCATAAGACACTACTAAAAGACTAATATACCCTTATTTTTGGTTGTATTGAAGCTGATGGTTTACGTTCCCCATGCTTTCTCTTACCTAATCCAAATCCTTCACCTTGCTTTCTCTTACCTGATCCAAATCAGTTTTTTTTCACCCCAGATTTCACCCAAAATTTGTTAATTTCATCAACAATTAAACTTTGAATATTTGTAAAATTAAAATTCTAACATTACAACTTCTTAATCTTCATGAAAAAAAAATATTAACGTGAATATTTCATATTAAAATTACAAAAATTACAAAAGTTTACATATTTAAAATTACAAAAATTAAGAAAATTTGCATATTTTGATCTAAAATCTCATAAATTAAATATCTTCGTCTTCATTCCAACATGAACATATTCATCACATACATGAATATGTTCATCCAAAATGGATGAACATATTCATCTTCATCTTCAATTCACTTGAAAAAATCCAACATCCTACATCCTTCTTCATCACCATCTTCATCCTTATGAATTACCCGAAACTCAGCGTCGAAAATGAACCCAGAAATTAAAAAAAAATCCAGAATTGGACGAACTCAGCACCAAATATCCTAAAAACAAACAAAACCAGAAAAAAAAAATCAAATTTCAAAGAAACACATGCTTACTCACAATCAATTTCATCAAATCGCATCAGATCCAAAATCAGATCTAACAAATTTCATCAAACCGCATCAAATTCAAAAACCCAGCAAAAATTTCAACAGAGCCGCTAATCTTACCAGGTAAGACGTCCCCAACTCCGGCGTCCGGCGTGGGCGGAGCTCATGTGAGGCTTAGCGGCGGCGGCACATCTTTTTTTTAGGGTTTCAAGGGCGTTACTTCGCGTCGGCGTCGTGGTCTTGGTCGGAGGCCGCGGTGTCGGGGTTAGGGGCTGGAGGTGGTAGAGGAAAAACTAGGGTTTCTTTGGGAAGAAGACGAAGGGGGGAATTGTGGTTGTGTTTTGGTGGAAGGGGGTAGAGATAGATTTGGGTGTTAGGGGGGGAACGGGGCCTACCCGATTCTGGTTTTGGGTGGATGGTGGCCCCAGGCGTGGCGTGTGGGCGAGGGTGGGGGTGCGGCGCCCATGGGGAGGGGGGCGATGAATGAATGGTGGAGGTGTGGCGGCGACCATGGGGGGGGGCCCGCGGCACGGAAAGGGTGGAGGTGTGGGGGCAACGGAGGAGATTAGAGTGGTGGCGCGAAAGAAGATGGCGTCGGAGAAGAAGAGTGGTGGGCGGCCGCTTCTGGTTGCAAGAGAGAATGTAGATTTTTTAGGGTTGAAGGAGAGTGGACGCAGATTTATTTGAGTGGGGTTTTTGATTTAATGTGTTTTAATTTGTGGGAGGTTATATTGGTAAAAGTACATACATATTATGGACCTCTTAATAATTATAAAAAAACATGGACTTAAGAGTAATACACCTTCTAGATGTGGACCTCCTAGTAATTCATTCTTATTTTTATCCCTTATTTTAACATAATATTATAAAAAAATATCCCTCATTATTCTACCTACTTTTTTCCTTCCCAGCCAAATTCCAAAAGTATCTTAGCTTTTCAACAAAAATAAGTCAGTATGACCCATATTTTCCTTAGCAACTGATTTTAATTTAGAACGTTTAAAAAAATATTAATTATTTTATTAAAAAGGTATTAAATAATTTATCAAAAAGTATTAATTGTTTTATCATAAATTTATGATAATTATTATGCAAAGAAATTCTCTCAAACTTGAAAGAGAATCAGCTTTACGGAATAATCTCGCCTTCAATTATACAATTGCTCCTCTTTGTCAAGGCCTGCAAAATTCCACTGATAAGCCATAGTCGATGGATCAAAGAGACCAAAATTGTTGAAGTCTTTTCACTGATGATGAACAAGTTTCAAATGCTGCAAGTGAAATTCCTCCCAAGACTCTCTTTGATCTCTCCCACACTGAAGGATTATTTGTCAACAAATGATTCAAAGAATCATCAAAATCGAGCAGATTTTTGACACATTTCTCCACATTTGAATTCGTAGACTTTTTCATGAGAGTCAAGCAGTATGTTGGTAGGTGGACTTTGAATGGTAGTTGGGATTCAGGATAATCATCAAAATTTAAAAAAAGGAACACCATTTAATATTTCAATTTCTGATTGATATAGTCATATTAAATATACACACAAATCTATCACGCAATACCTGTGTGGTCGTCAACAGCGGCTACCCCTTTTTCAAAATATTCAAAGGGGGAAGGCGGAGGAGATGGATTCTCGAGGCGGTGCAGCGGCGGCGCCGCTCCTTGAGAGGGAACCGCCGGCGAAGGGGTGGCTGAGCAAGCTAATCGACGTGGAGGAAGCTAAGGACCAGATTATCTTCGCTCTGCCGATGATTTTGACGAATGTTGCCTACTATTTCATCCCTCTGGTTTCAGTTATGTTCGCCGGTCATCTCGGAGAGCTCGAGCTCGCTGGCTCGAATCTGGCTAATTCGTGGGCCGTCGTCACCGGTTTCTCTCTCATGGTAACGATCTCTGTTCTCACCTTCACTGTGTGTGTTGAAATCGTTGATTTCAAAGTTAGTGCCATTTGATTTCTGCTTATTGGGGTCAATTTGTACTGTTTAAACGTCGATGCAATTTGTGAGGATAGACATTGCTTTCAATTCCGTAGTGTTTGATCCTGAATTTTATGCATCTCTCATTGCGATTTAGTATATTCAGCTGCTATGGAGCAAGTTTCAACCTTGAATTTTAGCAATCATTCTTCAATAACACGTGAACTTGGTTTCATCTCATATTTGACTAATTTACGAAAGGGGTCAAACAACACCTGTATATATACGATCCGTTTAGGGTTGTTGGGTAGAATGAATAGAGTTCACGAATCTCGTATGTGTGAACCAGGTTTGTTTTTATCATCATAACAATGTTAGTGTGGACTCCATGTTTCTGGGACACAATTTTGATATGTATAATACGAAGAGCAGGGGTCGAAGCATATTGTGATTTGTAATAACATGTTTACCAAATAGTATTTGTATGCATTTTTGGCATGTAAATTTCGAGACTAGCTATACACAGCCTCTGTCAATTCTAGTTTCCTGAACTTGTGTTAATTTGAACTAAATATCTAGGTGGATGTTGTCTCAAAGACAGCATTTCTGTGTTCCGAAATTCATAATTATCTTTGCTTAAATATCCATCTAAATCCAAGATTAGTATAATTGGGGACCAGAACAAAGAAGTATTAAGCGTGTGTTCTGGAGATAATGTGATATAAGATGAGGATGCTGTAGATGAAGAGAACGTAGATCCAAGTCGAGTTTACCAATAATCCCGTTACTAGTATTATAATTAAATGGCTATTTTATGAAAGTTAACAACCATTATACAGAATTAGATTGATCTATGTCTTGTTTTGCATCACATGCATTCCTTATCTCCAAGAAGTCATGACCTAATTTATGTTTTCGACTTTTGCTCTAGGTTGGCTTGAGCGGTGCTCTAGAGACGTTATGTGGGCAAGGATTTGGTGCAAAAATGTATGGGATGTTGGGGGTATATCTTCAGGCATCCTGCATTATATCAATCATATTCACCATCTTTGTATCTGTTGTCTGGTGGTTCTCTGACTCCATTCTAATTTTACTACATCAAGAACCTCAAATAGCAAACTCAGCTGGTCTCTATTTGAAGTATATGATTCCAGGACTATTTGCTTATGGATTCTTGCAAAATATCTTGAGATTTCTTCAGACACAATCTGTTATAGTGCCGTTGGTTGTGTGCTCGCTTGTCCCTCTTGTGCTGCACGTCGGCATTGCTTACTCTTTGGTCAATTTGACTTCACTCGGATTTAAAGGAGCTCCATTAGCCGCTTCACTTTCATTGTGGGTCTCGGTTATCATGCTAGGTATTTATGTGCTCAAGGCTAAGAAATTCGCACATACGTGGGAGGGATTCAGTTTGGAGTCCACCGGTCATATATTTACGAACTTGAAGCTGGCTTTGCCTTCTGCTGCTATGGTGTGGTGAGTCCTCACATATTGCTCTTCGCTTGGAAACGATACTACTTTGACTAGATTAACACTTCGGCACACCAGTCATACCGTGCAGCTAATGCAACCAATTTTGACTAAATACTTTTAATCAAGCTATTATTTTATATTTTTTCACAAATCATAGCTATTAGTTCATGTGTTGAAAAAGTATCAATTCATATAAGAAAAGAATTAGTGGTATACATTGAAAAGGTACTAATACTGTTCAGTCTACAAACTAATACTTTCTCTTGTATGAGCCAATTGTTTTCTTCTAATGAACTACTTTTATTTATACATTTCAGTTTTTTTGTGACGTCAAATTTGGTCAAAATTGAGTCAAAATTGCACATGCATATAAGTTTTTGCTCTTTGACGCCTGTGTTATCCTTTCATACTTGATTCAGTCTGGAGTATTGGGCGTTTGAGATTCTTGTTCTGTTGGCTGGATTGATGCCAAACTCGGAAATCTCTACTTCCCTTTTAGCAATGTGGTAAGTAATCGGTTATGCCAAATTTTCATTTTATTTGTACGCATGCCTTCTAATCATCTCAAAACTAAGTATTTCAGTGTGAACACGGAAGCCATAGCCTACATGATTGCATACGGTCTGAGTGCTGCAGCAAGGTAATAAGACGACACATCCCCCATGTCGAATTCTCTGTTTCTTGCTTATTCTTGCAACTACTAAAAACTTGTTAATTGATCTGTTGTTGCAGCACGAGGGTGTCTAATGAGTTGGGAGCCGGAAATCCTGACCGTGCAAAGCACGCAATGGGCGTCACTCTAAAGCTAACTGTTTTACTTGCAGTTATCGTTGTTGCAGGGCTATCATTTGGTCATAATCTGTGGGCTGGCTCCTTCAGTGACAGCCCCGTTATAATCAGTGCATTTGCTTCAATGACACCCCTTCTCGTGGCATCCATATCATGCGACTTTGTCCAAGGAATCTTATCAGGTTCGTGCGCTCTCCGTTATTTTCAAGTAACATTGTTGTAAATGGTGATCTTACCATCACGGAAGTAATATACCGATATCATCTATATATATATCCATGATATATCCAAGTTTTGTGATATCGATAGTAAGGAGAACGATATTTCCAAATATTCATAAATATATATCGATAATATATTGGTGTTTACAGGGGTCGCAAGAGGATGTGGTTGGCAGCATTTGGTCGTGTTTGTTAATTTGGGGACGTTCTACCTCATTGGCATGCCCATCGCTGCTCTTCTTGGATTCAAGTTTGAACTCTACGCCAAGGTCATTCTCTATTTCATTTTATCAGTGCACGTCACTTATATTCTGTTTCGATATAGGATCGAGCATCGTATTCATACAAATGTGTTGGTGCAGGGGTTATGGATCGGTTTAATAAGTGGTCTTGCTGCACAAATGATCGGGCTTCTGCTGCTTACAAAGTTCACAAAATGGACAAAAATGGAGCTCTCCCAGCATTCATCTTCCAACATTGCTGAAGCTCATGTCGTGTAATCATATGAGACGTGGTAAAAAGAACCAAATATCGGATTACATGGTCAATACTTTACGTGTGATAAAGAGCCAGGAAATTTTCTTTAATTATAATAAAGACAAATGAAAATATAGAGGATAATCCCTAGAGTAGGTCTCCTTATACAAGGTGCACCGTGCAGCTAAACTGTGTTTTTCTATATTCAATTTTTTTTATTAAGTTGCATGTTTCAGTAAAACTAAATTGTATGTTTTAAAAATGCAACTCACATTTGAGTTGTATGGTGCATCCATATACATAAGATTTTGCATAATCCTTATTCTAACGTGATCCTACGTTTGGTTTAAGGAAAATTATAAATTTTGTCTTGTAACTAGTTTGTTTTTGGCGGTGGAATTCATTTTTCTTTTTCTGTTCTGTATTTATGGATAATGCTCAAAATTTTAGTCCAAATTCGTTGAAATTTGAAATTTGGCAGATTCCTGCAAATTTTTGAATGTCCAGTGAGATTCTGATTAGATCAATTGGTGTGTGAGATAAATTAATATGTGAGGTAAATTTTATATAAAAGTACATCTCATAACAAAAAAGTTTTCAACCTTACCTGATTCATACGAATTCATGCAAAAGGACGAAACAATTCTCATGTTTGGATATCGGAATATTAGTTCGTGTGGAATCGTGGATAAAGAAGACGTCAGATAAAATACAAAGTGTTTCTGCAGGTTTATTTCGTGTTTCTGTTTGCTTTCCGAAATCGGCGATTCACTTTAAATTCTTTTCAAATATTAAATTTTCAATTAAATATAATCTGAAGTAAATTATCAATGAAAAATTCGAAAATAAGAAATAGTTCTCAAGTGATGGTCAAATTCACATAAAATCAACACAAACTTACGTGTTCATGCTATAAAATTGATATCATTACATTTATGAATTAATATTAATATTTTTATAAATTAATATTTAAATATTTAATGTTATGTATCAATTTAGTATAATGATATCAATTGATAAATATTGTGGTATTAATTTATGAGTGACTCTCATGCTTGCCGACAAGACTTCATAGTTCATTTTAGAAGCGTCAACTATACAAAACAAAAACATGCAACTATTCCAAAACGAAGCGTGCAACTATGTTATCATATTAACAAATGCACTTTTTCTATGTAAATAAGTCAAGACTTTTCAACATAACAAATCAGACACTTCTAAAATCTTATATGAAATAAGACTTCTTTCTGGAGTGCGATTCAAGACCTAAATTTAATTTATAAGTACAACTGTACAAATTTCATATATCTAAATAATGTCATATTTAGATCGATGAAGCATGTGCATACGTCATAAGGTGATAAAAAATCACGAGTTTGCTTACGTTTCTGCTATTTAACAGACGTTAATGTGATTTACATAGATATAATACACAGAGCCTGTAAATTGAGCACAGCCCGATGGGCCGGCCCAGCCAACCCGAAGGTAAGTGTGGGTTGGACTGTAAAATAATAGGCCCAAATTTTATTTGGCCCGACCCATGTGGCCATAGACCTAATGGGCTTGTGTCAATTTGGCCCGTGGGCTAATGGGCGGCCCGGTTGGCTCGACATCCTAATTTTTTTAATAAATAATTTGTTTTTTTTTATTAAGAATCAGACTTTGTATTTTATAAAATTGTGTTTTTGTTGAAGGATTTGATCTAATTGGATATTAATTTAAAATTTATATTTTCAAATATAAATTATTAATATGGAGCATTTGAAAATGTATTTTTAAATTATGTGTTTCGATTCAATATAATATTTGTGCGTGAGAAAAATATTCACTTGCCTTCTATTATGATATTATCAAGGACTTCAAATGACTATAATAATTTTTTATGCTAATTTTTTTCTTCAAAAAATTAAATTTAGTTCACATATATTTATTTAATAAAAAGTAAAAATTTGGACATTTGACCGGGCCGACCCGTTGGCCCACTAGCCCATATAAGGATTGATTGAGCTACATTTTTACAGGTCCAGTGAGAATTTGGACCGACCCGACCAACCCAAGAATATCAATTGGCTCGATGGGCTGAGCAGGGCAGGGGCCGCCCGACCAGAATTGCCTGCTTTAATAATACATATCCACCCCTAACAATCATAATATGCATATATAATTAAATAATGACAATGTCTATAATGAAAATTTTCATACATGAAATTTTTTTAAGTTACAACCAAATTCTGTAATTGGTAAAAGTAAGATAAAATTGAGTGGTTCATGGTTCACTCGGCCCAAGTGGTTCATGGTGCACCCGGCCCGAATATATCATAATTTAGGGTTCATTATTTAATATTTACGGTGTAGATGGTTGATTTAGGACAATCATACATGAAAATTTTCACACTAGACCTACTCTTAAATAATTGTATGCAAAAAGATAATTTTAAAAAATGATAAGATATTAAGAATCTATACTATATTAAAAAGTGGGAAGGGATAAGAAATTATTTTCGGACTGTTTTACCCTAGCCAACTTTTGTTTTGTGCAGTTTTATCCATTTTTATTATTCTTTTGTAAACTTATTTGATAATTTTTCATTTGAAACCTTTTAATATAATTTTTAATACTCTGTTTTGCACAAAGTAATTACTCCTCTTTCAATTTTTTATTTCCATGAAGCAGAACAGATGGGACGATCGGACTTGAACAGGCTCGCCACCGTTGTTCCTCTCAGCCTCTTCCGTGTGACCTGGGCGGAGCGACGGTAAAGGAGGGTGATGGAGGTAAAGAATAAAATGGAGATGGAGTGTGTGGTGGTGGAGTGAGGTGCGGCGATGGCAGCCCCTGCTGGATGTGATGGTGTTTGGCCTCAGATGATTGATGTTTCTATTTACTTGTTCAGTGTGACCCGTGCCTTTATCTTTTGCAATATTTTATACAATGCCTCAATTTTTTGTATTCTCTCCCCCTTTGATGTAGGCATTTGGAATTGATATATTATGTGTATTATATGACAATAGTTGATTGGATGAGTAAATTCTTCCCAGGAGATGATACGGGTAGTTGAACTTCTGTTATTCTATATTTAGCTTCCTCTACAAAATTACTCGAACTATTAGTTTATATGGTTAATTCTGGGATATTCTTGGATCTTCTAATTGTTTTATTTAACTGAAACCTTAACTATCCTGACAAAGTTTAGTGTGATAAGCTTATATGAATGGTTTCTTTTATGCAAGTGCTGTGGTGTTGGAGCTGGAATATGTGGAATCGGTGGGGTTGCACTTAGAGGAATCTAACTCGCGGCATTGCCTGAGGTAAAAGAAAATTTTAGGGAGCTGGGATTGAAAATTGTGAATGAGATGTTGATTGTGCGTACTCTAATTTGTTGTCGTTGCGGCTAAAATTCTGAAATTTGGTGGTGTTTATTAAGGAGATATTATGAATTGTTCTAATATATTTTAAATGGTTTCCTCTGATTGAAGTTATATATGATGGTCTATTACTTGCCCATTGGAATTGATCATGATCGTCCTTGTCATGCTATTTGAAAATTTATAATGCATAATGCTTATTCTTGATAAAATTTGATATTGTGTTGTATATCAGTATGTGGACTGTCGTAGAAGGAAAAATATTTCCTTTTTCCCCTTTCTTAATATTGATCGCCTATTTTGTGCTTTTGAAGGTGAGTTTTGAAACAGGGAGTGAGAACAAGGTTTATGAGTATCTCCACAAACTGAGACGGACCACAAGAGTGGTTGCAGAGTCAACAATGGCAAGCGCAGAGAGCTGATTCAGAGGCAGCGACCGTGAGCTCTGAAGTTTGGCATCAAAGGCTTGGACATGCCTCGAGTGAGAAAATTTCTTTTATTAGTCAATTTTCAAATAAAGTTAGTAGTGCACGGTTAAGACATTGTGAGCCTTGTATGAAAGCGAAACAAACCCGTTTGCCTTTTCCTAATAGTTCAATTAAAACTCGTTGTTGTTTTGAACTCATTCATTGTGATATATGGGGAGGATATAGGGCACCCTTGTTTTCGGGTGCTCACTATTTTCTTGCTATTGTTGATGACTATAGTAGGGGAGTTTGGGTTTTTCTCATGAAATTTAAATCGGAGGCTCAACATTATCTCACCACTTTCTGTAATAGGGTGCATACACAATTTAATACAAAGGTGAAAAGAATAAGAGTAGACAATGGGGGTGAATTTAAGTCAAAATTCATGTTAGAATTTTATGCTAATCATGGAATTTTGCTAGAGACTTCTTGCACTGATACTCCACAACAAAACGGAGTGGTCGAACGAAAACATAGGCACATATTAGAGGTAGCACGATCATTGAGATTTCATGCTAATCTGCCTATTCGTTTTTGGGGGGAATGCATCTTGACTGCTACTTACATAATTATCAATAGACTTCCCTCAAATGCTATCAAAAACCGAACACCTTTTGATGTTTTATTCAATAAAATGCCTACATATGATCATATGAGAGTTTTTGGTTGTTTGGTATATGCTCATGATAATAGTGGAAAAGGAGATAAATTTGGCGAAAGGGGGAGATCGGGTATTTTTGTTGGATATCCGAGTGGCCAAAAAGGGTACCGTGTGTACGATGCTCAAACTAGAAAAATCCTAACATCTCGAGACGTCACATTCTTTGAACACATTTTACCTTGGAGGGTTGATGATACTATGATTAATGATGATAAAGTCTTGCTTTTAAGAGTGAAAAATTGGCATTTAGAATTTGAGAGTGATGGAATTGGTCCATCCTTAGAGAACACGTCCACTGTTGCTTCACCATCAAATGAGGGGCCTGAACTCTCTACAACTCCAGCTGTAAATGAAACAGAAGGTGAGTCATTTGGAGTTCCTAGCACCGAACAACAATTTGAAATGTCAACAAGTCAAGGAGAAAAAAGGATGGGAACTAGACAACGGCGGCAGCCCAAACATTTTTCGGGTGATTGAGCTAGGTGGCGCGAGATGCAGGTGTTATTTGAAAAGAGAGGTTCAAGTTTGTTAATCTCAAATATTTTTGGATGAAGGATTCAGAGAAAGCATAGACGTACAAGAAAAATAAGGAGAAACCGGAGTTGTATATTGTCGAAAAGTTAGCAAAGGAATACAGGATCATGAGGCAACGAATGCGTGTGAAGGACCTTGAGGAGGAGAAGGATTATTTGGAGCCCTTGGATGACTGTGTCGAGCTGTTGACACTTGTCCTCAGTAAGCAGATTTTTAAATTCACTAGAAAGAGTTGATATTGTTTTTAAAGTTGATTCTTAAAGTTGATGCTCCACTTGCCAATATCGAGTGCTATTTTGCAACATTTATTTTTGTGTACTGGCCTTTGTAACATCAATAGGTAGTAATACTTTTAAAAATTGGTTTGATTTTCTTTGTGAGATGATCGTTTAATATTGATTATTTAATACATTAAAGAAAGTTTGTATCTATATAATCTGGCTATATGAGACATCTTGAAGAACAAAGATCTAATAAACTAACTAACTTGTCATGTTATCATCTTCAGCATAAAGTTTGAGTCTTTGCGTATATTTTTTGCTGATAAATCATAGGACAGACCATTATGCAATGAGAAGTAGAATGCCTCTATTTTTATTCTTTTTAGCTAAAGTTGGTACCTGATATAAGAAAGAAGATGATTAATGTTGCAATCAATGTAAGTCCCCAGAGATGAATGCATCCAGACCCAGTTATAAATAGCATAATATATCATTTAATCAGACGTGTCAATCATATTCACATAAATTCCATTCCAAAATAACCAGTAAATAGGAAAATAGTCATTGAATGTTGGTTCCAAGATTAGAACAAAAAATTAAGTAATTTGAATCTTCACTGTAATTAGACCTTTTCAGAGTATCTCACTCAAAATTGTAGACAATAGTATATATCCAATGTGGATTCCAAGATTCTTTTAGTTGTGCTTGATCAGCCCTTTGCACTATTGTTGCACAAGTTTAACACAAGCGCTGTAGAGGTTGATGTGACTTGCGAGTAATAATTATAGTGTAAAGTACGAGTAGAATTTTCTATGATTTGGTAGAATTTTTTTTGTGATAACTGAATTAATTAGTGATGCTAATTTTAGGCATTCTTATATCTATTTGAAATGCTGGTGTGATATATATTTTTCACAATTTCCACAACTTGCTTTTCAATTATAAAAGAGGAATGTTCATGTAGATTCTTGATTTTTACTTGTGATTATTCTGTTTCTTGATTATGATGGTTATTTTATGTTAACACCTGGTTAGAAATACATTCAGAGATGTATAATCTAAATATTAATATGGTGCAGAATACTGTTGAATTTTCTCCAAGAGTCATGCATCTGGGTTTGTAGAATAGAACCAAAGCAAAAGAAAGATTATGTCAGCTGGTTTGATACTTTGATTACCATCTACAAGGTATTCCATGTATTTTCTTTCTCTATAATGTAAACCAATTGTTTACAATTTTTCGGATACATAATTACTTTCAGTATCATCAAGCCAAAGATAGCAATGGATGGGTTGTTACCTTGTGGTTGGACATCAACATATGCGTTGCTAATTTGTTGTTTGTTTTATGTTTCAAATATACTTCTTAAAGTGCTATATTAACCTGATTCTTGTGTTACACATTTTGTTCTTTTAGCACTGTACAATTAGTTTTCTTTAAAGATGGCCCTCAAAATTTTAAAACCATATCCTGATGCTTGGGGTTGGCTACCCTGGATTAGAATTCATGTCCTATAGTGTTGATTAAGAGATTATTAGTTTTGGATTTTATCTGTCATTGAGTCATTCTGTATTGAATCTCAGTTTCAAGTTTAATGCTCTTAGAAAAAAATCAACTCTTGCAGAAATGTTTTAGAAAAGTTATTTTACCAACATTAGTTTTTTATTTTTGTTGATATATGTTATATTACCTTAGTGCAAATTCTAGCTTATTCAAATTTTTACCTGATGCTGGGTTCCCCATACTCCCTGGAAATGGATATGACCCTTCCTTTCTGATGCAGTTTACGTTGTGTGATTCAATATATACATATATAATGTTATAGTGTGAATTTTTGTATGCAAAAAAGTTTTGGGACACAATTCACATGCTAACTGTCACGTTGTTTACTAAGTGAGTCTATTCAAATTTACAGATCGGTTGTGCTTTTAGAAGAAATTATGTTGACTTCTATTTCACAATTAAAGATAATTGAATGAGTAATTATATGTGGAGAATAATGTATTTCTGGTAAGTATTGTGTGTCTGCACGCTTGACATTCCTATGACTGTTGTGTCATGATGTTTATGCTGTTAGATTGGATGGAGATGATACTTATATAATAGCAACTCTCACGGCAATGTGTGACCCCAAGTTGTTCTATCTGGCGCACTTAATGCATTGTTTATAATGTCTGCAAGTCGATATACGGTAGGACTAACTCTCCGTGCACCTTCATCAATTTCAGATTTAATAGATTTTTTGCTTTTCATATTTGCAGGGTTGAGTATAACGCAGAAGAATTCACGTTGGCCCCTCCGCCTGCAAGCGACGATGAACATTTTTTTCTTCCTTTCAAAATTTATTTGTTGGTGAGGGCCTCTTGCTCCCTTATCGTTTGAGTTCTTTTTCTGATTGTCACTGTCTTTGCTCTTTAATTTTGTTTCTTCCATTCATTTATTTGGTTGAAAAGAGTAATTCAGAAATTATACCTTATCTTTTAGGCAAACTCTTCACCTGCACATAGGATTTGAATGGGTTGGTTTGTATTTCTTTTGTAATTTGATTGATGCATTGCTCTGGTATAAAAGCAAAAATTTAAACTTGAAATGGGTTTACACCGAAAATATTTACTTTTTATTAGCCACTTACATGTGACGTGCAACGCACTAGTTCTTTAAAAAATCAAAACAAGATAAGGATTAAATATACATCAATGCTCCCACACCCTCTTAAAAGAAAGGTCTTTGGTGCACCTAGTGCATAATGTATTTTATAATTTAAAAATATAATTTATTACACTAAAATATATAATTTATTTACATTGAAATATATAATTTGTGTTCGTAAAACTAAATTACACGTTAATTGGTTGTATCTTTCAATACAAAACAATCATATGTTTCACAAATATTCCGTAAAGTGCACGATGCACCTATTACATAAAATAACTAGTCATATTTCTATATTTCATATTTTTAATACTTTTATTTCAATATTACACTTTTACCTAATATTAATACAAAATCGACTAACAAAACCAATTCGAACCTGGTGTTGTACTCTGCTAGCCTCGGTCTGCCTCAAACAAACAAAAATTCTCATATTTGAATATAACAAATAGAGTCCATAAAAAATTTTGTTAGAAAATCTTAGGTGATACTCCCTCATTTTTTCAATAGATGTCATTCTAGGTTTTATAAGATAAATTAATGATATATTTTTTTTCCAAAATTAACCTTAATTAACACTCCCTTCTTTTTTTATTTACATGTTTTTAGTCTTTTGAATTATTTATAAAATAGATATCGTTCTGGTATTTTATCCCCATTTATCTCATATTTACCCTTAATATTGTAATTTCAAATTTTAAATTTTCTACAAATGTGTTGTTTGTTTAATTTTTCAACCAACATTATTTATTATTAAGAATATTTAAATAATATTAATTAAGGTTAATTTTGGAAAATAATATGTCCTTAATTTGTCTTAAAACCCCATAATGACATCTATTAAAAAAAGGAGGGAGTATTATTTAAATATTCTTAACAATAAATACTATTGATTGAAAAATTAAACACACAACACATTTATAGGAAATTTGAAATTTGAAATTACAATATTAAGGGTAAATATGAGATAAAGGGGGCTGAAATATCAAAATGATATCTATTTCACAAATAATTCAAAAGGCTAAAACGATATGTAAATAAAAAAGGAGGGAGTATTTGTTTTGAATTTTAAGTGATTTTTATAAATTAATTTTGAAATTCATAAAATAGTAAGTGCTGTGTTTAATTTTGGGGTTTTTTAACAGTGTGATAATAGTAAATTTATAACATAAGTGGTGATTTTTTTTAACCAGTTTCCAAAATTCCTGAATTTGAACTGATTTTAAATTTTAATATCCAAATCCTAATTTTTTAAATTAAAAATAAACATCACCTTACGATTCGTCACAAAAAGAAAAGATAACAATATGATGAGTCGGGGGTGTGGACAGGGTGGGCTATTAGGAATTAATTAGGTGAACCGTGAACCACTCGGTCCAAGTTCGGATTGAATCAGGTAAAAAAAAATCCTAAGTCATAAACTATTCGGGCCGGGTGAACTATAAACCACTCGGGTCGAATTCGGATCGAATCCAGAAAAATAAAAAAAATGAACAAAAAACTTAAAAAATAAAAATAAATAAATAAATAAATATATATATATATATATATATATATATATATATATATATATTTTAAAATTGATGTAAAAGGTACATACAAATATTTGTCAAACAGAAATATTTAAATACGTGACATTTGACTATCATATATTATTGAGATAATAGTATATAGTATATACTACAACTTATTGTCAAAAAAATTTGACCGAAATTTTCTGTATCCCGCTAGCCTGATTTCTTTATGTACGTCATAACACATTTTTACAATAAAATTTTGAATTTTCGAGTGGTTATGTACTTGTGTTGGTATTTCATACTCCTCCGTTACATTAAAATTTATCCAAACTTTATGGCACACATATTTTTTTTAAAAAAATATAATAATGACATTTGATATAAATAAATAAATATTATAAGGATAAAATTTAATAAGACATTTTCTTTTTTAGGTATGCAAACATTTATGAGATATCCCAAAAAGAAAAGTGAACAAACTTTTATAGGATGGAGGGAGTAGTTATTTTTACGAAAGCTATATATCAATATACATAAGTGTGTATTTTGAAATACAACTAGAAAGGTAGAATTTTTTTTATTTTTTTATTTATTTTTTTAAAGAAAAGGGCGCGGCTATTGGTACCCACGAATTTGCTTAGTTCACCCGCTTTTTCTTTTTATTACAAAAATACCTATGATAAAAAATACAAATATTAAAATTTACTACACACCCACTTTTTTCACCCACACCCCAAAATGAATGGAAAAATGGAAACAATAAAAAAAGTTTTCAAAGAGTATAGACTTATATAATTGAAGAGTGTGACTTTTTAATATAAAAAAAGATATTAAAATGAAGGTGTGATAAATATTACAACAAAGAGTGTGATTTTTTAATTATTAAAGAATGTAATCGTTAATTAAAATGATAAAAATAAATCAATTTCGTGTGATAAATTTCACATTACCAAAGATAAATAGTTTTGAAATAATAGCTTAGAGGTCCATAATTCAGGGCCCATTAGCTAAGAGGTCCATACCCTTTTTCAATTGCTGAGAGGTCCAAAAATTAAGTACATAATACCTCTTATAATTAAAGTTAGGCTGAAAATAAATCGTCTAATTAAATATAGAAATTAAAGTACTAATTCTGCATAAATAATTTTGAAATAATTCTCTCGTTTCTTTTCCGGCGAGTCAAAAATCACCACCGTTTTTCTGGTTTTTTATGTAGAGGCGACCGTAGAGAATCCGACTGACCTGTGATATATCTTTTTTCACTGACCGTGAAGGTGATGAACCATACTGTAGATCTGAAGCCGACGGAAGGCGATGAACCCAGAAAATCGGCCGACTGTAGATCTGCGCCACTGAAGGCGATGAAGCCGCCACCACCACCGCATGCGCGCCGCCGCCGCCCTCCGATTTGTATATCTGCTCCTTTATTTGACAAGGTATTTGACAAATTTGGGGGTTTAGGTTTGATTTTGGTGTTCTAAGGTTTTTTGTTACAGTCAACTTTGTTCGTGAAATTTGGTGGATTATATCTTTTGCATTATATCTTTACAAGGTTTACAACTAGGATTAGCTTGGTTTGCTTTAAATTATTTATGTTCTTCCCCTTCCTGTACTGATTTTTTTTATATGTTGGGAAGTTCATTTTAATTCAAGCTTGAGTGGGTATGTATCTGAAATTATTTTGCGTTGAATCTGAAATTTGCCTGAAATGTATTTGAGTTTTTGAGTAAATTTGCTGTTTTTAGAGATTTGAATCTGAAATTTCTGATTTTTTGGCGTGAAATGTAGATTCGATTTGTTCAGATTCAAAAAGAGCTCAGATTCAATTTGGCGTGTATTTTTGAAGATTTCTACCGATTCAAAAAAGTTGGGATCCGACTTGGGGGCGATTTTTTTAAGATTTGTATTTTTTAATTGACAAATCTGTGATTTTTTATTTATATTTTTTTATTTTACAGATTCTGAAATCTGGTGGATGGACGAGGAAGAAGATGAGCATCAAAGACATTTGAAGATGCATAATCAATTGATGAACATATTTATGTTTTTGAGCATATATAGATGAATATGTTCATGTTGAAATGTTTTTGTGCATGTATAGATGAATATGTTCATGTCAAAATAAATATAACAATTATATGTATATTTTGAAATTGTAAATTTTTATCTTTTTAATATGTAAATTTTTTATATTTTTTTAATTTTAATATGTAAATTTCTATAATTTTTTTTTTATATAAATTTTGTGATTTTAGATATATATTTTTAATATTTTATCAAATTTGATGTCCAAATTGGGTCAATGACCCATTTAAGGGGAAAAATTTTGTTTACTGGGTTGATTACCTATTTGTAAATTAATTAATTATATTTAAAACTTTAATTAGTGCACTGAATCTCATTAAACACCACAATCTGCGCTCAAAAAAAAAAAAAAAAAAAAAAAAATAATAATAATTAGCATCTTATAATTTTAGTGATTTATTAATAAAAAGATGGTGACGTGAGGGTACAGTGTTGCAGGTGATTTTTTGGGAAGTGTGAGATGTCTGGTTTTGAACAGTGTAGCGGTAGGGGAAGTGGACTAAAAGGAAGGGTAATCAAGACATTTTATTACACATTTTGAAACTTGTTTGTTTACAGTTTTGAAGAGATTTAAATCCTATAGAAGGATTTGGAAGGATTTGATATAAAGTAAAAAGTGTATTTGTATTTTGTATATGTTTGAGAGTATAAATTTTATAGGATTTAATAAAGTAGGATTTTGAAAAAGTAGATGATAGAAATAATATTATATTATAAAAAGTAATGTAGAAATGATTGGATAATTATTTAATGATTAATGTGTTTGTATATTATATTATATAATGATAATAAAGTTAAAAAAGGAGGAGAGAGTATTGAGTTGATATATAATAATAATTTGAAAGTGTGTGATAGATGATTGATAGTGTATTGAAAATTGTGTTTGAAAAATGTAAAATAGGTTTATTATAGGTATCATAGAATAGAATTTTGAAGGATTTAAAATTCTGTACCGAAATCTTGATAAACAAATGAGAATTTGGAATTTAAAATTCTGAAAACCACTTTCAAAGCAGTAAACAAACTAGGCCTTAGTACTAGTTGAAATTAAATGGACCTCTTAGTTAGAAGGGGTACTAAAATGGACCCATAAGTATTTCACTCAATAATTTCACCCTTCATCTTTTTAATTTTTTACTCGTAAAAAGAAAACCTAAATTTTTTCAAAAACACTCGTTTTTTCCGTGCGGCTTTCTAGCTAATATATGTGTATAAGTATCATCATTAGAGAAGAATTACAATATTATATTGATGAATTAATCTGAGAAGATATAGTTGATGATTGCAATGCCCAATGGAATCCTGCTCTATTACTCCATTACACGACAAGAAACACACCCCCACGAAGCAAAGCATATGTTGTCAAACTAATTTCGCAACTAATTAATTCGTGATATATGAGATAATTTTGCCAACTTCCTCTGCAGAAATGCCCGTCGAGAGAAGGATATTGTTACGGATCAAAAATGGCGCCTGTCAATGAGATGTTGCTGAGATATTTACTGAGAGGGAGGGTGTGTAAATAATTACAGTTATTAAGAAAAAAATTGGATGTAAATAATTAGGGTTATAATTGTAAATTTTAAGGGAATAGATTAAAAAAATAAAAAAATTAAATTAGTAGTAAGTGTACTAAGTAATTTTGTGGGTGTCAGTAGTCGCGCCAAAAAAAAAAATTGGATCGTACCAATTTTTTTTTTAAAAAAAAAAACACTTCTACCCTATTAAGTTGTGTTTCAAAGCCACCCCTTATTAATAAGTTTCATATTTTATTCTACTTGATTTAATTACCACTTACAGTATTAGCCTTCTTTATTTAGTTAATTACATAATCCGACTTCTACTTATCTCGTGCATGCTCGTTAGTTCCTTACCTTTGTGGGTAATCTTTTTTTTTTTTTGAATGGTGGTGGGTAATCATTTAAATCACATGATTAGACAATGAAAAGCCTCTACTACCTACGATTAGGGGATTAGGGGTGTTTTAGAAAAGTTATTAATGTAGCACAAATTATACTTTAATATGCCCGTAATTCAACATGTTAAACTCTAAAATAAATAGTTGAGATGAAATTGTAGGATTTTTTGTCCTATTAAGTGTGGTTCTCTACTCTATAAATAGAGGATTCTATTATATTATTAATCAATTATTTCATAACTATTAATTTTATTAATTCTTCAAATATAATTTGTTGCAAACACCCACAGTCAAGGACGGAGCGAGGAAGGGTACAGGGGAGGCACTGGGCCCCCCTGAGATTTTAAAAAAATTTAAGGTATTTTTAGTAATATCACATTTATATAATATAAAAAAATATTTAATCACATATATATTTGAATAAAACTAAGTTGTTCTACTTGAACTTGACAGTCAATTAGAAAATTTTATTATTGACGTGAGTTTAGATGAAATTTTCTCTACGTTTACTGGAATATGAGGTCTTACTCAAAAGATGCAATAAAAATCATATTGCATTCCCATTTGTTTATTTGGTTGTTAAGTTATCATTTGTTTATATAATACTTATTTTATATAAATTTTATAGGTTTTTAACTCATTTTATTAAATTTTATTTAACCAAATATATTTTAAATTTTAAATTAATAATTATTTGGTTGTATACATGGTAAAAATATTTTTATTTAATCATCGTGGAACTCCTCATGCTATGCTTTTTAAATAAATAGAAATAGAAAAGGAATGTTATTATTTAATGTTATGTAATTACTTATAAATTTTGATTATTTAACTATAGATAAATATTTATGTTCGATTTTAAACTTTTATTTTAACTAAATTTTTATTGGATTACAAAAAAGAAAAAATGAATTTGGTGCATAGAATTTTTATAATTCATTTTTGATCCCAAAAAATTCCAACTATCTAATTTTGGTCCCATGGTTTTCTCAATTTCTTTGTTATCCCAATTAAATAAAGAAAAAAATAGAAAATGTTATCATTTTCTAATATCATTTCTCCTACATTAGTTGATACTTCAAGGGGGACTTTTACCTAAAATGAAAAAAAAAAAAATGGATTCAGGAGAAGTTTATTACCAAATCTAACTCTTTAAAAAATGGCATGTTTTTGATTGATAGTCATAATGAAGATCTATTGGTTAACTTTCAAGAAAGAAAAACCCTAAATTTTATCACGGATCTTGCCATGATGATAAAAAATGATAAAAAAAGATTAAGTTTGGTGAAACCGATTCAAAAGAAGGACAATTTATCGATTTAAGAGACAAAATTAAATAGTTAAATTTTTTTGGCATTTCAAAAAAAAGATTACACCCAAACTATAGAACCAATTTTTTTTTTCTCATATTAATTAGGCCCTCCTGATTTAAAATCATGGCTCCGTCAGTCTGATGATTTGGAGAACCATGGATTGAATCTCAAATGAATTTTTTTTATAAAAAATAATGTATATGTATTCTCAACGTTTTTTAATTTAATTGTTAGAATAATTCCCTGGTCTCATTTTAATGAGAAAATTATTATATGTGCTAAAATAATTATTTTATAATTTCAAATTTAATTATTTATTATATAATACTTATTTTATATAAATTTTATAGGTTTTTATGATTTTTTTATTAAATTTTATTATAAATATATTTTAATTTGTTGGTCCACTAAATTTATTTAATTTTGTGTGTTTTTGTTTGTCATGGTAAAATCTTGGTTTATTTAATTTTCATGGAAACAAACATTTTATTTTTATCCTCCAATAAATAGAAATAGAAAAATTGACTTGTTATTCAACATGAAATATATGTTCGTGTCAACCAATCCTAATAAATATCTAGATCGATTTGAATTTTTTATAACAAAATAAATTGGATTACAAAAAGAAAATATGAATTTAATAAAATAGAATTTCTATATGGCGTAAACTTGGATTCTAACCAGAACTTGTCTTTTGGAGTAGATAATTTCTTTGTTATTAGTTAATTAAATAAAGAAAAAATGCAAAAGAATAAGTTGGATGATTTAATGGAATTTCTCCTGCATTTAAAAACTAGGATAGAATTGGTAAAATGAAAAGAACAAAAATGGATTCACGTGGGTTTAATTAAGAAATCATACATAACATACGTACAGGTTCCGTCATTTAATGAAGATCACCGCCTTATGTTTCAAAAAGTTAAACCCCTCTGCATTTTATAATTGATACCACCCTGCAGCTCCAAAACTCCCCTCATTATCAAGTAACACTCTCTGATTCAACTAGAAATGCACATAAAAATGGGTGATCATCTGATTATAATTAAGTTTGGTTTTCAAGCGTTGGTGTTAAATTATAATTGGTTGCAGTTATGGGGTGGAGGCAAGTCAAGCCAAAAGGAGCCTTTGCACCTGCTGGTGCTTTGTGAACCAGCATTGGTTCTCAAATGATGTTTATATTCGGTGATTCTTCGATCATCAACGTTTAAACAACAACGATTCCCTTCTCATTTTAAAAAGAGATTATTATACTCCAATAACTACATTTATTTTGTATTTCAAATTCATATTCGTTACAACCCCCAACAGTTTGCGGATCTCTTTATCTCACCTAGTACACTCGGCAGCTCACTTTATTCTACAATTATTTGTTTGTCAAACAAATTTTACTACATTTTATGGAAACAAACATTTTATTTTTATCCAACTAATACCTTTTAATGGAACTACTAATACTGTTGCACACGCAAGACTTTATCTTTGTGATAATGTTTTACTACATTTCAACTTTACTTTCTAGTTTTTTCTTAAAACTAATACCTTTTAAAATGGAACAAAAATATTGACAGACACGCAAGACTTTGGCTTTAGAGTTATAATTGAACTTGTTATGATTTTTAATTGCAGATATGTACAATCTTGGTGCTAGGAATTTGTGATATCTGGGATCGGAATAATGGGGATGATTTAATTCTTGCACGGCATGCAATTAAATGCACTGATGATAGAATTAATAATAATTGTTGTTCCGTTTAACTCAAACACGATGAATTGAAGATCAATAATCTTACGCTACAGGTCCGGGTTCGAGATTTTCCCTCACCGATATTTATTAAATGTTTCACCCCTCTGCTTTGCAATTGCCAATGCTGGATCATATAAACTTGCTACCTTATCATCAACATTTTCTATCTTTATATGTTTTCTAATGTTTTATCATCATTATAATGATTTATGTTTGTTTTGGTTGGTGTTAAATTATAATTGGTGGTGAATCAAGAAGTTTGCTGTGGGATCCGGGAGGAATTAGTACCGGCCATGTTTATATTCGGTGATTCTTCCGTTTCAACGAAACACCGTGTTTCCTTCAGGAAAAAAGCTAACTATTTCATGAGATTATTTCAACACAAAATCACGTTCTTCCCAAATTTATAATTGTCTTAAAAGTTCAGCAATTCATGAAAGATACAATTATTGATCAAACAGTTTTATTTTTGAAATATGTATTTTTTAGTAAAATAATCACCAAATTTAATTTTTAATGGAACTACTAATACTGTTGCAAATGCAAGACTTTGTATTTTTGATAATGTTTTAATGTGTTTTTAACTATTTTTATAGAAAAATAACTAAAACCTTTTAATTGAACAACTAATATTGTTGAAGATAGGAAGACTTTGGGAGAGTGATAATTGATATTGTTATGATTGATAGTTGCAGAGGCTGTACAATCTTGGTGCTAGGAAGTTTCATTCATCTGGGATCGGACTAATGGGTTGTATTCCGAGCATTCTTGCACAGAGCAGCAACAATATTCGGATGAAGTGTAATTTAAATGTTCCGTTTAACTCAAACACGAAAGCCATGATCAATAATCTTAGTGCTAGCCTTCCGGGTTCGAGATTTTCCTACATTGATATTTCAAAGATGTTTCAAGAACTTCTTGCCAATGCTGGATCATATGGTTGCTACCTACCTACATTTTCTACTTTATATGTTTTCTAATGTTTTATCATCATTGATGTGATTTATGGTGTGATGGTTACCTCGGTAGTATGGTGAATCAAGGGTTCTGTGTTCGGGAGGAACAGCCGGCAGATTACGTGTCTTCCGTTTCAGACACCGTGTGCGGACAGGAAAATTACATATTCATGAGATTATCTCATACACAAAATCACATTCTTCTTTAAATATATAATTGACTTAAAACTTCATAAATTCATGAAGGGTGGGTCTTCTTAAACTCTCTTATTTGAAATATGTATTTTAGCATAAGAATAATCACCAAATTTAATTTTATACTCCCTCCGTCCCAATCTTTATGGTAAAGTACCCACTTTTTTTGTCTCAAGCTTTATGGTAAAGTTACTTACATTTTATTACTTTATCACATAAAATATTAATAAACAACACTTTCTACCCCCAATTACTCATCACTTTATCACTTTGATCATATAAAATACTAATAAACAACTCTTCCTACCCCACTACTTTATCACTATTACACTAAATGCTTATGAACAGTCACAATCCCACGAAGATTGGGACGGAGGGAGTATATTAATATTTTTTAAAATTACTATAATGACACTTTGTCTACTGTTATTCATCATAAAACTTCTGGTCAACTAAGTTCACAAAAAGTTTAAGGCATGTTTTAAAAACACTAATAAATTGTGAAAAACATTTAAAATTTAAAAAAGTTGAGTCTTGAAACTTAGAAAAAAAAAACTTCTAATCTATAAAATAGAGAGTGCAAACACACACTTAGTCATGATAAAATTCATCAATTTATACAAATACTACCTCCGTCCTAATTTTGTTTTGTCATTTACTGCAGACACAAGTTTTAAGAAAAGTGTTGTTTATTAATATTAAAAGTGTAAAGTGAGTTTAATGGAGGGGTATGAATGTCAATTCAATTTTAAGAAAAATATTATTTATTAGTATTAAATAGTGTAAAATAAATTTTGTGTGTATAATAAAGTGATATGTGATGTAAATAAATATAGTTTGTAAGGGGTATTGTTTTTAAAAAAAAAGTTATTTTATTTTCCTTTTATAAAATAATCAATTTAAATTAGGACAATTATTTTAAAATAATGTACTCTTAGGTCCAAATGCCCTCACTAGTGTAACTCTTAGGTCCCAAACCAAAAAAAGTATTAATCTTTGGTGCAAAACTCTATTTAAAATACCCATGACACCTCACTAATTTTTCCCTCTTCTCCTAAAGTGACAATCAGCCGCCCACCACGCAATCCCATTTCTCATTTTTCTTTTTTCTTCTTTTCTCTTTTCTCTTTTCTCTCTCTTCCTCTCTCTATCTCTCTAACTTCTCATCCCTCTCTCCCAAAATCAATACACAACAACAACAACATCAACAACAATAACAACACCACTTCTTATAGCAGCGTGCCGCCGCCGCACCACACATGCGCCGCCATTTTTTATGTATTTTTCAGAAGATTAATGTATGTAAATATTTGGATTTTAAATATAAATTTTGGTATGTTGTTTAATTTAAATTTGAATTTTTTTTTAGAGATTCATGATTGTTTTGCACATGTTCGTGAATTTGTTCTAGAATTTATGCATATGTGCATGAAGAATGATAAGAAAACTTTTTTTTTTTTTTTTTGTATACGGAAAAAAAAATTTAAATTTTGAATTTAAATATGTAAAGTTTTATAAATTTTTTAGAGATGATGAATTTTTTTCAAAATCTAAATAAGAAGAGAGAGAATATTGAGGAGTTTCTGGGAAGTAGCATATATATATATAGAGAGAGAGTTGTGTAATAATTGTGAGAGAGATAAAGGAGGTTGAATGTAATTGGAAATGATAAAAAACATCAAATCAACTGCGTTAAAATAGGAGAGAGAACGATGAAGTAGACGGTTTGCATATGCCAAATAGAAGGGAAGAAAGGGATATTAATGTCTTTACACCAACTTCTTTGGATCAATTAATATTTTTTTAAAGTGTTTAGACCTATTAATACTTAACAGATTTATTTTGAACCTTAAAGTCACTTACTGATTATTTTATGGTAGATGGTTAATTTAAGGAGGGAGGGAGTATTTCTTAGGAATAAAATATTCGAAGAATATCGTGTCATTCACTGAGATGTTAATGTTTTCCGCATACTACACTTTACAAAAACGTGGCAAATAATTGAATAGCATATCTGCATATGGGTCAAACTCAAATGACACGTACAAAAGATATCAATTATTGAATTCAATGGGATCTGATTTAATTAAATTCAACCGGAAGGATATAATGTAAATTTTCAATCACTGAATTTTCATTTTATTTTTTTCAATTTCTCTGTCTTGTGTAATTAACAATTTTGATGTTGTCAACAAAGACGCTAATAGCGAAGGGAGCGAGTGACACAGTTAATAGTTTCCGCAGTGAAATTTTTGTTGTAAATTATCATCTATGATTACTGAGGCACATAAAAGAAGGAGAGAGTCGATACAAACCATGTGCAAATAATACCACTAGTAAAGGCCATCCCATCTTGTGCAATAATTCTTAACTAATAATACTATATAATATGCATTAAAAAGTAAAAAATACATCATAATATGCATTAAAAAATATGTATTGGAAAATACTTTCTCCAACTATTCGTAAAGATGGATTAATTTTTAATATATTTGTATGATAAATATCATTTTAATATTTTTTTAAAATTTTATACATCCGCCTAATATGATGATTTCAATAGGAGTACTAATATTCAACAACAACAATAATAATAATAATAATAATAAAAAATTAATATTACAAAAATATTATTAATTTATTTTCAAAAAAAATCAGAATTGACGTTAAAAAAGAATTGAAGTTGGAGGAGTACTAATCGCAATGCAGACGGTTGGTTTAATCAATAAAAGATACTACCTACGTTCTTATTATTTTTTTTTATCGGACAAAGTTAATTGTTAGTAGTTAGTACACCAAGCACCTAAACACTCCACGAATTCACCAATCTACCATATAACTCCCATAACTCCAATTCGTTCTCAAAAGGAATCGAACCTGGGTCTCCCACTCAATTGAGGAGCCCAGTGACCAGGACCTCCGTTCTTATTTTATTTGATCATTTTCTGTAGATCCGAATTTTAAGAAAACTAAGCAATATTAGTATTAAATAATGTAAGGTGAGTTTGGTAGAATTGTATGGATGTCAATTCAACTTTAAGAATATTATTATTTATTAGTATTAAATGATGTAAAGTAAATTTAGTGTGTGCAGTAGAGTGACATGTAATGTAAATAAGTGTTGTTTGTAAGGGTGTTGTTTTGTAAAGAAAGATGTTTTATTTCTCTTTTAGAAATTATCAATCTAAATTAGGATACCTATTTACAAAAAGTGATCAATTTAAATTAGGACAAAGAGAGTAAGACATAGTTGTGTGAAAAAAATATACGAGGGTCCACCAATCTTATGTCTAATGTTTTTTGCACAAATTTTAAGAAAAAAATAGATAAAATAAGAGTATTATATTTATAGGGTATTGTGGGGTTCATTTATAGATAAAAAAATTATTCATGAGTAAAGTACAATGATATTTGAAGTAATTAAGTGATAGTTATGAAATAAAAATAAAATAACTTTTATTAAAAATTAAACGTGTATAAAATTGATGGACATACGAATAAGATAAAAGTGGATGGACATACGAATAAGATAAAAGTGCATGAAATTGATAGATAAGATAAGGGATGGTAAAACGAATAAGATAAGGGTACATGAGATTGGTGAATAAGATAAGAGTTCATGATTGGTGTGGGAGGGAGTATTAATTTGGGATAGTATACCCAGTCCTATATATAAAATCGTTTCACGCTGGTTTTTGTCATAAAAATAGGTTCGTTTAATTTCCTATTAATTGAAATGCAGTTTTCATGTTGCCGACTAATTAAGTTTAATTAAATTTATTAAAAACCTAATTTTCCAATTGTATTTCTTTTCTATCTCATTATTTGCCCACAGAAAACACTATCGTCCATGATTGGAGAGTCTCACCGACGCATCGGGTTATGATAGGGCAGTCTCTAAGTAACTGTGAAGCACTAATTTGCTCTATTCCATGGTGAATATTGAGATAAGTAATTTGAGTGAGAAAATATTAAAATTAGTCCCGTAATTTAGGCCGGTTTCAGTTTTAGTCCTGTAATTTTTATTTTTTTTCAATTTTAATTCTTTAGATGTCAAATTTAGTCATTTTTTTGCAGGAAAAAATTTAAATCGCTGGAAAATCACATGTGTGATTCACACGCTTATTTTGAATTGGGGCTTCTTACCAAATTGAACCCCTAAACCTCCAATACTACAAAAATTGCCACCTCATGTGCCACATCATATGCTAATTCAACAAATTTAAATATTTCCTAAAATATATATTAAACTGAAAATATTAAATACCGTAAAAATGGGCACGCAAACACTACGAACATTAAGAAAAAAAAAATCTCAAATGAATCTGCAACAAAATCTCAAACGAATCTGCAAAAATCTTGCCCAACAAATCTGCAAACAAAAAATATGCTTAATAAATTAGACCAATTTGTTTTTTAATTTTATGTCGCCAATTTGTTTTTTAATTTTATGATTATGGGTTTGGATTTACAGATGTTGTTTGGAATTAGATTTGTGTTTTTCTATTTTAAATAATTTTCCAGAATTTTTAAAATAATTTTTCAAATATCTTTTACCAAAGAGATGATGACGTAACAATCTTTTTTAATACAAGTGGATCCAACTTAGTGATTAGGTCGGAAACCCAATTCAAAATACGCGTGTGAGTCACACATATGGTTTTTCGGCGATTTTAAATTTTTCCGGTGAAATAGGATTAAAATTGACATCTACAGGAATAAAATTGAAAAAGATAAAAGTTACAGGACTAAAACTGGAATCAGCCTAAGTTACAGGACTATTTTTTAAATTTTCTCTAATTTGAGTTATGAATTTATTATGTTTATTGCAAGTAAATAATTTGAGTTATGAATTGGTTATATTTATTATAATTGTGTATTTATTTTATATATTGTAGGGAGTTTTGCAAATCGCTAATTTACACTCTGTTATATTGCAGTGAGTATTGAGATAAGTAATTTGAATTATGAATTGGTTATGTTTATTGTAATTGTGTATTTATTTTGTATATTACAGAAAGTTTCTTTATATTGCACGGGACTATTGAGATAAGTAATTTGAGTGTTGAATTAATTGTGGAGAAGTTTCTTCTAATCTGTTCATAGCTATTAATATTCACCTTTTGTATATATTGCAGGGAATATTAAGGTGATGTAAGTAATTTAAGTTATGAATTCATTATGAATGTTTATTGCAACTGTAATTATTTTCTATATTGCAAGGAGTTTTTTTATACTGTACGGAGTATTGAGGTAAGAAATTTTAATTTTAATTAATTGTGGATGAGTTTCTTCTAATTTGTTCATAGCAATTAATATTCACGTTTTGTATATATTGTAGTGAGTATTGAGGTAAGTAATTTGAGTTACGAATTCATTTATAATTTTATGAAATTTTTAATCTAATTTTGTGTTTTATATTTAATTTGATTTTATTATTTTATATTGAAGGAAGTATTGAGTCAAGTAATTTGTGTTATGAATTGATTATGAATGTTTATTTGAATTGTATAATTATTTTGTATATTGCAGGGAGTTTTTATATTGCACAAAGTATTGACGTGAGTAATTTGAGTATTGAATTAGTTGTGGGAGAGTTTATTCTGATATGTTCTATTTAATTTGATTTTATTATTTTATATTGCAGGGAGTATTGAGGTAAGTAATTTGAGTGTTCAATTAGTTGTGGGGGAGTTTTTTCTGATATGTTACATTTAATTTGATTTTATTATTTTATATTGCAGGGATTGTTGAGGTAAGTAATTTGAGTTAAGCATTGATTATGAATGGTTATTGCAATTGTGCAACTATTTTGTATATTGCATGGAGTATTAAGGTAAGTAATTTGAGTGTTGAAATTAATTGTGAAGGAGTTTTTTCTAATCTGTTCATAGCAATTAATATTCACATTTTGTATATATTGCAGGGAATATTGAGATAAGTAATTTGAGTTATGAATTTATTAAGAATGTTTATTGCAATTGTGTATTTATTTTTATATTGTTTTATATATATTGCAAGGAGTATTTATGTAAGTAATTTGAGTTGTAAATCCTTTTCATGATGATGTGATTTTTATATTTATATACATATTAATTAGTATAATAATTAGTTTTTTTAAAGAAAAAATTATATATCAAATCATGCGTAGATTTTTTTAGAGAGTTTGTAAAATATACAAACAATTAGATTTTATTTTCATAGATTTTATATAATAAATATTTATCTTAAAAAGATATGTATCAAATCTTACATAGATATGATGGACAAATTGCAAAAATAGGATTTATCTTTGCCACTTATTGCACTTTAAGGACCTAACTTTAGACTTTTGCAAGGTAGATACTTAACTCTCAATTTGTTGCAAAAAAGGGACCCACAATTTTTAGACAAAACAATTGTTTTTTTTTTTCTTTCAATTTGCATCTAACTTCTTTCGTTCTCAACCCTAAATGAAAAATAAGGTATTACGGCAATTAAAAAAAATCTCGATTTTTGTGTTCTTTTCTAAAATTCACTCCTTTATATTCACGGATAGGGGTGAAAAATTAATGAAAAAATTGGTATACCGCGCTTATCAAACTGAAAAATACTAAAAATATCGATTTTTTCAATATACCGTGAACTGCGGTACAATATGGTAATATGCATTCTAAAATTTTAATATTTCAATATACCAAAAAAATTCGGTATTTTGTCAAAAAAATTATGTATACTGATATTTCGGTATGACATAGTATATCAAAATTTTGGTATGGGACAATATATATCAATACCATTCGAATTTTTTATATACCGAAAACTTCGGTACGGTAGGTAAATATTTTTTATTTATAAAAATATTTTGTATGCCGAATTTTGGTATACAAAAACGATATGAATTTTTAAATATAAAATTTTATGGTACTGTATATGATATGTGCCGCTATTTTCGGTACGGTACGGTATGCCAATTAATATTTAATTAGTAGTTCTTTTTTTAATTCTTCGAACTACTTATTTGTATGTTCTGCTGTAAGGTTTTGTCTGTAATTATTTGAGTATTTGTACTCATTGAATTTAATAAATTTATTTACGTTTTTTAAAAAAAATATTAGCAACATTTATTATAATTTTTTTTTGAAATATTATTATTTTTTATAAAGTGGTATATAAAAAAATAAGTGAAAATACACTTTTTTTGTCTTAAAATTGTCCGAGTCCTTTTTTTGCAATAAAATGATAGTTAAGTACCTACCCTGCAAAAGTCTAAAGTTGAGTCCTTAAAGTGCAATAAGGGGCAAATATAAGGCTTGCTTTTGCATTTTGTCCAGATATGATTAGTTATAACTCTTTAAAATCTTTTAAACAACTAGAATTTTCAAAAAAATTGAATAATAAATATTTATCATTCACAATAGAAAAAAAAAATTAATTCATCTTTTGAAATTGCGAAGTCTAATTCATAATAAATAGATGAAATCATTATAATTTTTTTATAACATCAAAGTTATTTCAACCCCGCGTAATACGATTCATGTATTCCAATATAATTCCAATTTTCATATAAAATTATTGTGAAGAGAATGTTATAAAATACTCAATGAAAAACTTATCAAATTATCTTCCTTAAAATTGCTTTAGTAGTATAAACACATATTTGGATTAAACTTGACCCTTGTCTTAAAAGAAAGGTGAATTTCTTGTACCTCAGTTGGACAATATACAATTAGGGTCGGTTGGTTGGGGTAATGGAAATGGATAATAAGAATCACTTTTATTGATGTTGTTTGATAATTTTGATACACAAGTAATAGTAATAGAAGTAAGCAATTAATTACCCCAGTCACTCAACCCACCTCGCATGATACTCATTGTTCATGTTCTAAACAATAATAATACTATTAATAACTCTTAGTGATTCGAGTTGGTCTCCTATGAACCAGATCTATGCTATGAACTTGAATTATTTGATCAATTTCACTAATTTCCAACACATTTTTCTAAACCACTAAACTTGACCCGTATTATACCCTGGGTAGGGTCAAATGTCATGAACTAAAAACAAGTTCATAGCAAGGTCTATACAAGTTTTTATCTAGTGATTAACTCATCAATGATACTCATTACCATTACCATTCTCTACTCATACCAAGCGAGCTCTTAATACTTTTTAATAAAAATAATTAATATTATTCAATAAAAAAGATTAATTCTTTTCTATTAAAATTAATTCATATTATTTAAAATTGCATGTAAAATATAAATAGCCGAGAAGAAGAATTGGGCCTTTTCTCTAGGCAAGATTCGACTTTTAAGAAAAGCTGTATTTGGCCGAGGTTTTGTTTATCTTTTGTTTAAATACTATCAAGTGAAAAAAAAAACCATCAATCATAAAAAATATTATCTGTAGTTATATTTTGGAGATAGACCACTGACATGTCGATTTAACATCTAAAAAAGATGAGTATTGAGTAGGTCTACTCGCTAAAAATTATACTTATAGTGTATTTTAAAATTTCTTGTTTAAGCATTATGAGTAAATTTGCAACAAAAAAAATAAATCAAACAATTAGTTTTATATGCACTGGTGTGGAGCCTATTAACCACCATCTTGTCAACCAAATTAATTAGTCAAATATGGTTACATTTAGATTTAATTTGTGTATTTATTAGAGTTTTGTTCCAATTTGATGAAGCTTCCAATTTAGTCCACACACATGAAATGGGATTAAAACTCTGAGCAAGAGAAAGGACAAGCTCATGTCCGGCGCACACAATGCATTGACCACCAGTTGGAGTTGGGCGTCTGTTTCAACAATCAACTCATCAAGTCACGAACCACTCTGCTATTGCAGCATCACCGCCACATTAGTACAAAATTACAAAATTATCTTGCTATTGTATCCCAAAAAAGATAAAATAGTATACCATATTTTAAATTCTTAAATGAACATTGAAATTAATTAATAAATAAAAATATATAATTAATTTTATAGACAAATTTAGAATTCAAAACACAACAAATAATATTTTGTTATTTTGAGTGAAAAATGAAGGGGAATTATCATTTTGTGAGATATGAACTATTTAATATGGTTAGTATTCTAAAAAATTTCTCATTTCTTACCATTTAAATTTAATGTTCATTGAAATTAAAACAGCTTTACCCAGTAAGGTCGGTTTGCTTCATTAGAAAAAATTAATGACTATAATAATAATTCTCTACATACCAAAATATAAAGGGTGGGTCTCATGTGCATCATAATGAACATATTGCATTTTAGAATTGTGCAATTTATTATATTGAAAGATGCAACTTGTTTACACTGAATCATGCAATTATTAATGTGGAAAAATAGTTGCAGGTTTCAGTATAAAAAAAATGCATATTTCAATATAACAAATTGCACGATTCTAAAATGCATTATGAGTGCACAGTACACCTGAATGGATATATGACTTGGCCAAAATATGTAAAACAAATCCAATTGTAACTGATTAATTGTTTTTAATTACTAAAAGAACACTACTAAAATAACGTGTTTGTTAAAACCGCCTGAAACATGTGAAGGAAAACAGAATAAATGCTGGTAAAATCGGAATTAATTAGCCCAAAAAAGTAACTTTATTATACCCTATTAATTTCTTAAATATCTCCTCACAATTTGCAACGGTAAAGTCTACTATTAAACCTTTATAAATCCATTTCATTTTCACACCTCCCTCACAAATCCTCTACGTGTTCTTCAAGTCCTTTTCACACTTTTCTTCACAATCATCTCCACTTTCCGTGAAACTTTATCCATATATATCGTACGATTTCTGTGCTGTTATTTGATTCCTCAATGGCTGACAATCATCAGAGACGCGTTCTTCTGTTTCTCGCTCTGTTTTCATGCTTTCTGCGCTCTTCGTTTGGTTATCAATTTGTTGTTGGTGGTAGAGACGGTTGGATCGTGAATCCTTCCGAGAATTACAATCAGTGGGCTGAGAGGAACAGATTTCAAGTCAATGACACTCTCTGTAATTTAATTTATCGTTATTTCGATAGATCTGTTGGTTTTTTGGTTTTTGGTTTTTGGTTTTGAAATTGGGGACAATTTGTTGTTTCTGTTGTTTTGGTTCAGTGTTTCAGTATAAGAAGGGATCGAATTCGGTTTTGGTGGTGAACAAAGACGATTACGATAAATGCAATACGGGGAATCCGATCGTGAAATTGGAAGACGGAAATTCGGTGTTCAAATTCGATCGATCGGGCCCGTTCTATTTCGTCAGCGGCGATAAAGCCAGCTGCGATCGGGGTCAGAAATTGATCGTCGTCGTTTTGGCCGTCAGAAGCCCTCCCCAGCCGCGCCCGCCCACCGTCGTTTCTCCCCCCACCGCCTCCCCGCCTCGGGGATCCTCATCCTCGCCGTCTCCGGCCGGACCTGGAGGTCCTACCATCTCGCCGTCGTCCGGATCCCCTGCGCCAGCTAAATCTCCGTCGTCTCCGTCTCCGGCCGGTGGCGCTCCTTCACCAGCCACCTCGCCGTCGTCTCCATCTCCAGCCGGCGGAGCTCCTACACCAGCCAGCTCGCCGTCGTCTCCATCTCCGGCCAGTGAAGCTCCTGCACCATCCAACTCGCCGTTGGCTCCATCTCCAGCGGGTGGCGCTCCGGGACCGGCGTCGGACACTTTACCAGACTCGCCGTCGTCGTCTATAACGCCGGGAGCCCCTGGTTCTTCTACACCGGGATCCCCTGGCTCGTCTGCGCCGGGGAGCGGAACGCCGGCGGATGCTAATGCTCGTCGTTCGCCGACGCCGCGCTCGTTGGCAGCGCCGTCGGGCACGCCGTCGATCAGGCTGATGTCATTGGTGGTGAGTGTGGTTTTGGGAGGGTTTATGGTTTAACAGTAGATTACAGCTTGGGTGTGGTTTGAAATTTTATTATTTTCTTTATTTTTGTGAAATATTCTTATTTCTCATGTTGTGAGTTGATCTTTTTTTTAAGATTTGTTACATGTGTGTTTCATTGAACGGTTCCTTTTGGTATTTTCTTCTCTTTTCTGTTTCATAATAAAATTCCATAAAAAAAAAGTCGTCATAATGTATTAATATTTCTTGATATAATATGCTTGTCATGTTAATATTACGGTATACACGATTTTCGTAAAAAGTGATTATTGTATAAAATCATATTTCCAAGAAGGGGAAAAAATTAAGAATGAAAAAGACTATAAATATCCCTAATTTGGATATTAACTCGAAGTTTTAATTATATTTAAGATGGTATTAATGTCCGATTAGAAATTAATCTCTTCAGCTACTTGTATTTGATTGTATGATGATTATAGGTAAGTAGGGGGAACCATTTTGAAATTAATTCATCATATTAATGAAACTTTTAAAATTAAGTATCACAAAAGCAGAACATGCATATAAATTCATTTGGTACAAATTATATATTATAAATAAGTTTATATGCTTTTTCAATATGTTTCATCTTCATTTATTATTCTTTTCCGTCAACAAAATGAATTTTAAAAAGGATTAACAAGGTCAACAAACTATCCTATCCAAAATTATAATCCCGATAAATAGGGCTGACCCAACAATATAAATGGACATTCATCAGAGATTATCTACTTTATTTTTTTATATATAGCAAATGAATTAAATTGCTCATGATATTAATAATTAATTATGTCATATATACTACGTACATGTATGCTTGCTGATAAACAATAAACATAGATCAATTAATCATCAGTCCATTAAACATTTCTTGATAAAACACATAGATAGCTCATTGAAATGAAAAAGTATGAATCTAGTTTCTGATTAGTGATACAAGAATAAACATGCGAATGACACATATACATTTACTTTACGTATACGATTATACAAATATTTTTAAGGGATTAAATTTTTTATAGTCCTGTAACTTTGTATCATTTTGAAATTGGTCCCGATTGTTTTGACTTTTTTATTTTGGTTCAATAAGTTTCCTAAAATTTTTAAATTGATCATTTTAACCTGCTGCAACAGGTTACCAAGCAGGTAAACACCACATATGTAATTATTTTATTTTTCTCTTTAATTTCGAAGCGACACTTGAACTTTTTTAATCCTAATAATTTTGGTCGGGTTTTAGGTCGAGTTAAAAACAATTTGTATATTAAAAGACAAAGCGAACTCGGGTCAATTTACTGGGTCTAAATTGACAATAAATTAAATTAAATCAATAAATGCAGAAAACCACCCTCCCTTCTTAAAAAAATACGAAAAAAAATTCCGACACAAATTATTTGGATTAAAAAAATTTAGGTGACATTTCGAAATTAAAAGAAAAAATATAATAATTACATAGGGGATGATTACCTATTTGATGAGCTGCTACAACAGGTTAAATGACAAATTTAAAAAAAAATTATAATTTACAGGACCAAAATTAAAAAGCCAAAACAATCAGGACCAATTTCAAAACGAAACAAAGTTACAGAACTACAAAAAATTTAAACCCTATTTTTAATATCTCAATATTGATTAAAGGAAATTTGGATAGTTACGTTATAAAAGAAAACATATGAATGGTCGTATGATAACGTTGAAATTGAACATGTAGGGGACATGTGGATTGTAGAAAATGTAATGTGTATATATATAATATATGTGTGATTAATGGAGAAAGCAACTGATAGCCATAACTTCTTGGCCGACACACCTCCATTTATAATTTGATGAAACGTGGATTTCAATATCATTCTCCTAACTTCATTTAATGTTTTCAATCATACATATGGGAATAATTAAATTATCGTATAAGATTAAGATTGATACATACATGGAGAAATATTTTATTTGAATTTATTTCTCTAATCGTTAGATATATATTCGGTTAAACCAAATTTAAAGCTTGGGGTGTCGGTCACTGATCAGCGGGGACGAATCGACTATAGTATCTATTAACATAATTTTCGAGTTTTTATTTTATGTTTCACAAACCTTCATTTGAAACTTATTCGGGATATAAAATTGATATTGTTAAACTTATAAATTACTATCATTAAATATTATATATGATTTTAGTTTATATATATAATAGTATCAATTTATAGCATATTATAGTTTGTAAAAGTAATTGTATAAATTTCATATTATGAATAAATTTCACCGAAAATTTACTCTTAACAATTAAGAACGTGGAATACGAAAAAACGACACTGAAGAATTTGCACGATATCATTTGTTTTAAAAATGGTGTTTAATTCTATGTTCCATTATCTAGATTAATGATATGTGGAAGGAACAAAAATATCCAATGAACCATTATAATTCTGAGTTCATGTGTTAAAAATTCAAAAAATATAATAAATTTGGAACATTGAAAAATGACACATAAAAATTGATCTACTGCAAAAATTTTAACTCCCCTCCGCCGGAATTTTATTTTTGGCAAAATGCATCTCTAGGTCCCTAAACTATTACTTTTTGTTTCGAAAGGTCAGTAAACTATTTTTTTTGTTTTAACAAGCCCTGAGGTATTAATTTGTGTTTCGAAAGATCCTTTAACTATTTTTTTATTTAATGAAGTTCTTAAACTATTGATTTTTGTTTCACGCCGTCCTTCTTGACTTTTTTTTAATCCTTCTTGATTTTTGTTTAACGCAATCCTTCTTGACATTTTTTAATTATTTTTAAGTAAATGCGCACATCATCATTCTCAAAATTGTCAACATATACCATTGTTTTATATAATGTTTCCGTTAGATTGTTTAGAAAATTCCGTCAAGATTGATATTAGTATCCCAAGTACACCTCACGGTCGGGTAAGAGAACACTTCATCTCTTTCTCGGGCATTACTCATGGTAAAAAAAAGTTGTAGATTTGTTGTTTGTATATGGGAATGTGTTATTTGGACCAATTTGGAAGGCGAGAAATAAGATGATTTTTTAGAACTGGGAATTCACTTCGTCAAATATTTTGGAAGAAATCAAATGACGTCTTTGGAGTTGGTGTCTGGTGAAAATAGACAAAAACTCATATGAGACGAGGTACAACTTAGTACAAATTACATTCACCCTTTCAAATTAAGTGTTAAAACGTCAAATTTATGTTCCGTCTAACCGTGAGACGATCTCATACAAGTGTGACTCGTAAAAATTTATTCATTGTAATTTATTCATTGTAACGCTTCTCTAGTGTCTTGGATGGATAACCCCTTGTCTGTATTATGTCCCTACTACCATAATCTTGTAAATATATGTACATATCGACCTTAGCTTCTTCTATGAGCTAAGATTTTAATAAAAATTTTCTTTGCTTGATAAAAAATAAAAATAAAAATTTGTCAAGAAGGATTGCTCGAAAGAAAAATCAATAATTTAGGGAGTTCATTAAACAAAAAAATAGTTTAGGGACTTTACGAAATAAAACTTAATAGTTCAATGATTTTTTAAAATAAAAAAATAGTATAGAAACCTTTCGAAATAAAAAATTAATAGTTTAAAAACTTGAAGATGCATTTTGTCTTTATTATTTTTGTTTTTTTACTAATTATTATGCAAAAGTTATAATTATGATGACTTAAATATATTAAAAGAAAGATGTTCAAATCTAGATAAAATCTCAATACTATTTCCTATGTTATAAGTCAGAATGATTAAATTTATTTAAAGCATATTCAAAGCCTGGTCAACTTTTATTAATGAAATACAGTATATGTTTTGACAGTACCGATAATAGATTATATCGACAATTTTTATTGTAATTAATTTATTGGGCGATTTTTTGGGTGAAACAATTTCATAAAACTAATGTTCGAATAAAAAGATTTATTGTAATTAATTTATAATTTGGCAAGTACTAAATGTGGACTTGTTTTTGTATGTATCCGAGTGCACCGTTCACTCATAGTGCATTTTAGAAACGTGTAACTTTTTATGCTGAAAAGTGCGACTTATTTACATAGAAAAATGCAACTGTTAATATGGGAACATAGTTGCATGCTTCTGTATGGAATAGTTGCACGTTTCTGTTTTGTATAGTTGCACGCTTCTAAAATGCACTAGAGGTTGAACTTAGAAGAAGTAAAAGAGCTAGGGTAGAAAAATCTTTTGGTCCGGATTTTCTAACCTATATGCTTGAAAGTGAGACTCAAAGCTTCAAAGAAGTTGTAAATTCTTCTGAGGGTCCTCTATGGAAAGAGACAATTCAAAGTGAGATTGATTCCATCTTGCAAAATCACACTTGGGAGTTAGTGGACCTTCCTCCGGGAAGTAAACCACTAGGTTATAAGTGGATTTTCAAAAGGAAAATGAAAGCTGACGGGACCATTGATAAATACAAGGCGAGACTTGTAATTAAAGGTTATTGACAAAAAGAAGGTCTTGACTATTTTGACACATATTCTCCGGTGACGAGAATTATGTCAATAAGATTAATAGTAGCAATAGCTGCTTTGAGAAATCTTGAGATACATCAAATGGATGTAAAAACCGCCTTTCTAAATGGTGATTTAGTTGAGGAAATTTATATGGAACAACCTGCGGGTTTTTCAGCTCCCGGGCAAGAGAACAAAGTGTGTAAATTGGTGAAGTCTTTATATGGTTTAAAACAAGCACCAAAACAGCTGCACGTTAAGTTTGATAATGCCATGTTGGAACATGGATTTCGAATAAACGAATGTGATAAATGTGTCTACATAAAAGAGACAATAGATGGGTATGTAATCATGTGTCTTTATGTTGATGACATACTTATCGTAGGAAGTAACGATAAAATGATAAAATCCACTAAAAACATGTTGAATTCAAAATTTGACATGAAGGATATGGGAATTGTTGATGTAATACTTGGGAATAAAATCCATAAGATTTCAGAAGAATTGTTTTGAGTCAAGCTCACTACATTGACAAGATTCTAGAGAAGTTTAGTAAAGGCGATTCAAGTCTTACTAAAACTCCAATTGATCAGAGTCACCACCTAGTTAAAAATAAAGGTGAAAGTGTGAGTCAAGTAGAAGTACTCAAGAGTGATAATAGCCTAGCCTATCAAAAAACAAACTAATGTACTTAATCGAGGTAGTCTAAGGCATTTAGAGTTGTACTATTTAAGACATACCAGATATAGCCTATCCAAATTGTAATAGAAGGTTTCAAACAAACTAAGTAGATACACTAGTAATCCTAAACAAACAAAGAATTTGCAAGATCCACTATGAGAGTTTATAGCACCGGAAATGGCTATTATGAGTGGCTTAGAAATTTTTTGGAGATATTTAAGACATACACACCAGATTTCATGGACTATATGAAATATCCAAGACATATTTGTCTTTGACCCCAATAATAGAAGGTTACTCTCAACCGGAGTTATCTCAATGAAACGTGAGGTCTAAGGATAATATTGGATATCCTTATATGAAAGACACCAAGTCAACGAGTGGATATGTAACTTCAAAAACTAGGTTCAAAAGGACAACTTAATCATCTAACTCGTGCATCACTGTAATGTGGGGGATAATTCCCAAGAGTCCATTGCCTCATGGAAATCTTCTAAACAAATATTTAAATACAAATTTAATTCAATTATTACTAGCAAGATCCACTATTAATTCAAGTCCGAATTGCAACAACATTTATAGCTTGAAAAAATACGGGTTTCAAAGGGCTTTGGCGGTGGCTTTGGTCGGACGGACTAACAAATGTGGTGAAGAAGATACTTTCGCGAACAATTAACAAAAGGAAAAAATGGCTTAGAAATTTTTTTGTACTTGAAGATATTCCATTATGGATGAAACCAATGCCACCAATATGCATTTTCTTTTTTCCCATAGTCAAAATATTCCATTGAAAGAAGCTCTAAAAGGTAATTTGTATAATGGTAAGTCAAGACATATTTGTCTTGTACACAATACCATTATCTTCAACTACTTTTCTCAACTTTCGGAGTTATCTCAATAGACTCACGTGAGGTCTAAGGATAATATTGCCTTCATCCACAAAATAACCAAGGGCTTAAATCGAGATTGGACTTATTTGTTAGTTGAGACATCTTCAATGGATCTTGAATATCTAATGAGACTAAAATTCAAGCCTTAAATTAATCCCACTACATAATTAAATTGGGTTGAGGTGAAGGATAACCTTAATTAATTCAAGCTAGCTGATTAATTAATATCTTTTTGTCCTTGGTCGATCCCAAAAAATTCTAGGTTCAAAAGGACAACCTAATCATCTAAAACATTCGTGCATCAACGTAATGTGGGGATAATTCCCAAGAGTCCATTGCCTATAGATGTGATAGTGATGTGTAGTGAAAGATTAGCGTGACAATCTATCCAAATTGCTCTTAATGATTTTCAATCATGTTTAAAAAGAAAAGCATATAAACAATTTATTTCCTCCCTAGCTTTGAGATACTCTTAAGATAAATCACCTATGTAAAGAGGTTGTTCATTTCCATCTAAGTAGGGGCGTCATCATTGAAGAAATATTGTAAGACATATTTCTAAATACTCTTCTAACATTCACATATTTAAAGCATCGATTGAGCGAATGTTCATGGCCAAAACAATTTCCCACTTATATTTCAAAGTGTTTGTTTAAGTATAACCGAACTAATGGATGTCGCTAGAAAGACCTTGAGTGGGGATCTCACTACATTAGCGTTTACACAAAAGCGATGTATAGTTCAAAATTTACATCGCGTCTACTATCTAACTAGTAAACTAAGTGTACATTCATTCAAGGAAGGTTCAAAGGTAACACCTACCTATCCCGTGGCAACGCGTTCTAACGTTGACTTATATCACCAAACCTTTTTTTTTACTTTTTGGTTTCTTGGCGTATGATTTTCCCATCGATTCGATTCAATGATTGAGATTTTCCCTAAATTCTTATCCCATTTTGAATCTTTCATGCAAACCTTGCATGGGGATTGGGATATTCTGTCATCTCGTTCTTTTCATTTGGAAATTTGAATGGAAAATGAGCTAATTGTAACTTGGAAATTGTGTAGGAAAAGGGGATTCAAGTTTTGCCGAGGAAAATGTGAAATTCTCATCCCATTTGGAAAATGAAAATCGGAAATGAAAGGATGTATAATTGTCTTTATTATTCTCCAACCTCCACGCTCTTATATGCCCAATTTTAATACAATGGGTTCGGACCCGCATTTTTTACATGACTTTCAAACAAACTTTTGATCAAACCCATAAGACTTTATTACATTGTCAAAACTTTGGTTCCAAGTCTTGGAAAATCATGGACGAAATTTCCTTTACAAACTAGGGCTTGTGAACTTGTGTATAGATATCTCTTTATCAAGACTCTATTAAGAAAGCCGACCACTTGACATCTTGTACGAAATTGAGATCACACCCGATTTGGTGGACTTAAGATGGCTTCCAAAAAAAGTTTCAAACGATTTTTTGCCTTAAATCTATTTCCTTTTATTTTTAATTTCTGCATGTGCATGTAACTGTTCATATTCAAATGGCGGTTTGAAATTTATTTTGTCATGATTTGTTTTACAAGGTGAATTCGGTCAAACCTCTTTAAAGAAGTTATAATAAATTCAAAATCCGAATTTGAATTTTGTGGCGATTTTAATTAGTACAAAACTCATTGACCATGTTGATGGCTCATCAAAGCTCATGATCCTTGATTTCATCAATTTTGAGGCCCTATAGTTACAATAGAATTCAAAATCCGAATTTGAATTTTATTTCGGCGATTTTATCATCCAAACATGACCATGTTGATGGCTCATCAAAGCTCATGATCCTTCTTAGGCTTTAGATTTTGAGGCCCTATATATAGAGCATCTCGTCTAGAATGGATGAAAAAAAATATGAATTTGAGATCTTCTTAATCGAATTTTAGAGACACTTCAAAAGATAGGTGCATTCTCTCCAAAGACTTTGCTATACACATATCTCCGGTGTATCTTGGAGTAATCATCAATTCTGCATTTTCTCTCATCAACGTTGGCCCTCCGGTGGTATAAGGACGAGATTCGATTTTTTCTTTCCGTTATTTAAAGCGAGCGATATCAAGTCTTTAAACATATTACATTATACTTGTTGTATCCTCACAGGCTTGAGCGGGACGTTCAAAGAGTCAAATTCAAAAAGATTGGTGATCATAAATTCACTTGAGTGAGGGCGTATTTCATTTTATTTTCAAATCGTGTTTCACGAGCCTCAAGTCATTTTTGTTTGTTGTTTGTTTGTTTTTACATTTTCATTTCTCTATTGTATTTTGTTTGTAACAAATTTTCTAGCGAAATAACTTAAAACAAAATATATCCTATTTAAAAGATGGTCAAAGAAACCAACAACACTCAACACCTCCTGCATCCGCTTTTTTACCTAACTACTTTGAACCTTGCTAGGTTCTTGAAGGAAAGACCCTCCTCGTTTTCCATTTACACAAATCCAAATGAACAAGACTTTCAAAAAACCTTGTGAATGCACTTGATCGCGAACATGTTTTGAAACATTTTGATTTCTTGTCATGAACTATTTGATGAATAGTCTCTCGGATGAGTTGTCACAATGTGTACATTGGGGTTCATTTCATTATGTCGCGCAAAGAGTTATGGGAGGCCCTTGACAAAAAGTATCGAAATAACTATATCTGATACTGAAGAAGATGCCAAACAAAAAAAAGTTTATAAATGCTCATAAATTGTAAATTTCTTGATTATAAAATGGTGGATACTAAACTTGTTGTTCAACAAGTCGTTGGGATTTATAGGTTATAATCCATGATATTCATCATGTCCGTCTCGGCATGGTGTTGTCAATTAAACCTTTCAAGTGGCGGCGATTATCGAAAAAATTACAACCCATAAATTGGAAAGATTTCAAGAACTACTTGAAGCATTTTTCAAGCGAAAGGAGATGAATGTGGAAGAACTTGTTGTTAGTCTTACAATTATTGAAGAAGAAACAAAAAAATTCTAAAAAAAGACTTTTCGAATCGGTGGAACAAAAACATTCATGAGCACAAAAAATCAATGTAGTTGAACAAGGCCAAACTTCGAAGTATAAAGGCAAAGGAAAAGAAAAAAGATGGTTTATTTGGTCACAATGCTAGATTAGGACCAGAAAAAAGCAAGAATTTGAAAAAAAATTCACCGAAGTGTTACAATTATGATAAACCCGGGTCGTTAATAAAAGCGAGTACTATCCATCTTAACCCATAAATTTGTTATATTTGGTGGATATGCCCAAGTCATATTTAAATTCTAAAAATTAATTAAGAAATTAATCCTATATTAATTAACAAGTCACATGATGCATGACAAAGACCTTGTTCTTTGTTGTGTCCAAAAATGAACATGGTGGGTTCAAACCCACGTGAATGGTGGATTGATCTGGTGCTACCATGATATTCATCTCCTTAATTTTAACATTAAACATCTAAGGAGTTGTTCAACTTTCCCCCGGATTTGATGAAATTCTTCCTGATTAACCAATTGGATCAATTTACCCCATCTTGAAAGAATTTTTCTTTTCATGGGGAATTAAATTTCCTGGTACGAAGTCAAAGGAAAAGGCAAAGTAGTCTTTGAAATTCACTAGTGAAAAAAATTGACCCTAAATAATGTATTGTATGTTCCTGACATTAAATAAAAAATTTGGTGTCCATAATATTTTTATTAAACAAACATGGATTTAAGAATTATTGTAATAGATTACAATTAGGATTAGGATAAGGTTATCTTATCCAAGAATGGTGTGTTTGTGGGAAAAGGCTATGAGTGTGATGGCCTATTCAAACTCAATGTAATGACTATCAAAAAGGAACATGAATAAAACAGCGTCTACTTACATTTTATTTGATTGAGTCATCGATTACTTGGCATGGACGTTTGGGACATGTTAATTTTGATTCGTTAAGAAAGTTGATGAATTTAAATTGTATACCCAAACTCAATATAGACACAAATCATAAGTGTGAGGTTTGTGTAGAAGCAAAAATGACTCGGTCATCTTTTCGAACTATTGAAAGAAATAGTGAACCTCTTGATTTAATTAACACTGATGTGTGTGACTTAAAATCCATGCAAACATGTGGTGGAAATAAATATTTTATCACATTTGTAGATGATAGCACAAAATATTGTTATGTGTATCTTCTAAAAAGTAAAGACGAAGCTTTTGATAAATTTGTTCTTTATAAAAATAAAGTTGAAAATCAACTTAATCGAAAGATTAAGATGTTGAGAAGTGATAAAGGTGGCGAGTATGAATTTCCGTTTGCTGAATTTTGTGCACAACATGGAATTAAGCATGAAACTATTCATTCACGCACCTTATTCACCTCAACAAAAATGGTATTTATGGAACGTAAAAAATGGGACTTTAAAATAAATAATCCGAATTAATTTCTGGGCATGTTATTAGATTTTCGGTTTTTCAAGCCTCAAAATATGGGGGGAAGTTGTTATAGTTGTTGGATTTGCTAATTACCTTTTAAATAAGGTGCCTCGAAAAGAAAATAGATAAAAGTCCATATAAACTATGGTATGGTCATCGAAAATCCACCATCCTACAAATATTTGAAAGTGTGGGGTTCTTGCAAAAATTCAGCTGGCCATTCCACCACCTAAAAAAGGTGAAGATAGGCCCTAAAACTTGTTGATTGTGTATTTATTTGGTTATTTTATTAAACAAACATGGATTTCAAACAATAGTAGTGCTTATAGATTTATTGTGCATGAATCTAAGATTGATGATATCCATAAAATATATGGAATCAAGGAATGCTTCATTTTTTTAAGAGCATATATTTCCTTGGAAAACATGCATTGAAGCTAGTAATGAAAGAAATAGTACTTCAAAAATCAAGTGTGACTTAAAATCCATGCATGTAGATACAACAATAGAAAATATTGTTGAAGAAGTAAAAGAAGAGGATTGAACCTAGAAGAAAAGTAAAAAGCTAGGGTAGAAAAATCTTTTTTGGTGTTAAAAACCTGACTTTAAAATAAATGACCGAATTTTCTAACCTATATGCTTGAAAAAATAGATAAGCCTCAAAGCTTCAAAAAGTTGTAAATTCTTAGAGGGTCCTCTATGGAAAAAATTGGCAATTCAAAGTGAGATTGATTCCATCTTGCAAAATCACACTTGGGAGTTAGTGGACCTTCCTTATTTGTTGAAAAAGAGGTTGAACCCAAGGAAGTAAACCACTAGGTTATAAGTGGATTTTCAAAAAGGAGAATGAAAGATTGATTCCATCTTGCAAAATCACACTTGGGAGTTAGGATTTTTTCCTCCTAAGTAGGACCATTGATAAATACAAAGAATGGTGAGACTTGTGTAATTAAAGGTTATTGACAAAAAGAAGGTCTTGACTATTTTGACACATATTCTCCTGTGACGAGAATTACGTCAATAAGATTAATAGTAGCAATAGCTGCTTTGAGAAATCTTGAGATACATCAAATGGATGTAAAACCGCTTTTCTAAATGGTGATTTAGTTGAGGAAATTTATATGGAACAACCTGAGGGTTTTTCAGCTCCCGGGCAAGAGAACAAAGTGTGTAAATTGGTGAAGTCTTTATATGCTTTAAAACAAGCACCAAAATAGAGGCACGTTAAGTTTGATAATGCCATGTTGGAACATGGATTTCGAATAAACAAATGTGATAAATGTGTCTACATAAAAGAGACAATAGATGGGTATGTAATCATGTGTCTTTATGTTGATGACATACTTATCGTAGGAAGTAACGATAAAATGATAAAATCCACTAAGAACATGTTGAATTCAAAATTTGACATGAAGGATATGGGAATTGCTGATGTAATACTTGGGATTAAAATCAATAAGATTTCAGAAGGAATTGTTTTGAGTCAAGCTCACTACATTGACAAGATTCTAGAGAAGTTTAGTAAAGACGATTCAAGTCTTACTAAAACTCCAATAGATCAGAGTCACCACCTAGTTAAAAATAAAGGTGAAAGTGTGAGTCAAGTGAAGTACTCAAGAGTGATAGGCAGTCTAATGTACTTAACGAGTTGTACTAGACCAGATATAGCCTATGCAGTAAACAAACTAAGTAGATACACTAGTAATCCAAGTGAGAGTCACTGGAAGGCTATTGTACGAGTACTTAGATATTTAAGACATACACGAGATTATGGACTGCACTATATGAAATATCCAGCTGTAATAGAAGGTTACAGTGATGCAAATTTGATATCCGATATGAAAGACACCAAGTCAACGAGTGGATATGTCTCCACTCTTGGAGGTGCAGCTATATCAAGGAAATCTTCTAAACCAACAGTAATTGCAAGATCTACTATGGAGTCTGAGTTTATAGCTCTAGACAAATGTGGTGAAGAAGCTGAGTGGCTTAGAAATTTTTTGGAAGATATTCCGTTGTGGACGAAACCAGTGCCACCAATATGCATTCACTGTGATAGTCAGACTGCAATTGGAAGAGCACAAAGTAATTTGTATAATGGTATGTCAAGACATATTCTTCGTCGACACAATACCATTAGACAACTACTCTCACCTGGAGTTATCTCAATAGACTACGTGAGGTCTAAGGATAATAATAATATTGTCGATCCACTAACCAAGGGCTTAAATCGAGAGTTAGTTGAGACATCTTCTACAGGAATGGGACTAAAAGCCTTAACAGAAAGAGTTGAGGTGAAGGATAACCTTACCTAGCTGACTGGAGATCCCAAGAACTAGGTTCAAAAGGACAATCTAATCATCTAAACTCGTGCATCACTGTAATGTGGGGGATAATTCCCAAGAGTCCATTGCCTGTAGATGTGATAGTGATGTGTAGTGAGGATTAGCAGAAGGCTATTAATGATTTCAGAAGAGCTTTGAGATACTCTTAAGATAAATCACCTATGTAAGAGAGAAGTGGGGCCGCTTCGAAGGAAATATTGTACGACATATTTCTAAATACTCTTACAGAACCAGGCGAATGTTCATGGCCAAAACGAACATAACCGAGAATTGGATGTCGCTAGAAAGACCTTGAGTGGGTACATTAGCGTTTACACAAAACAGTGTATAGTTCAAAGACATTGCGTCTACTATCTAACTAGTAAACTAAGTGTACATTCACAAGGGAAGGTTCAAAGGGTAACACCTACCTATCCTGTGCAAGGTTCTAACGTTGACTTATATCACCAAACCTTTTTTTTTTACTTACTTTTTGGTGTCTGTATGATTTTCCATTCATGTGGGGGACTGTTGGAAATTTGAATGGAAAATGAGCTAATTGTAACTTGGAAATTGTGTAGGAAAAGGGGAAGAGGGAAAATGTGAAATTCCCATCCCACATTGAAAAATGAAAAGGAAATGAAAAGGTATAATTGTCTTGATTATGCTCCAACCTCCAAGCCGGGCGTGTGCAAATCATGGACGAAATTGTCTTCGGGGCGTGAACTTGTGTGCAAGCGCGACCTACGTACACGAATGTCACACCGATTTGGTGGCGGACGGGCAAAACAATTTTTTGCCTTAAAATCTATTTCCTTTTATTTTTAATTTCCTGCATGTGCATGTAACTGTTCATATTCAAATGAGTAGTTTCGAAATTTATTTTACATGATTGTTTTACAAGGTGAATTCAGTGCAACAAGAAGTTACAATAGAATTCAAAATCCGAATTTGAATTTTGTGGCAGTTTTGGTCAGCCATGTTGATGGCTCATCAAAGCTCATGATCCTTCAGTTTCGATTTTGAGGCCCTATAGTTACAATAGAATTCAAAATTCGAATTTGAATTTTGTGGCAGGTTTGGTCAGCCATGTTGATGGCTCATCAAAGCTCATGATCCTTCAGTTTCGATTTTGAGGCCCTATATATAGAGCATCTCAGAATGGATGAAAAAATAAGAATTTGAGAGCTTACAGACACTACTCCAGCACTTTGCTATACACATATCTCCTGCATTTTCGTTGGCCCTCCGGTGGTATAAGACAGACGATTTTCCGGTTCTCTAGAACAGAATATCAAGTGCTACATATTTTGTTATACTTGTTTTATCCTGGGAAGCGGACGTTCCAAGAGTCACTAGCACCGAGAGTGAGGGACGTATTTCGTTTTAAGGAAATCGTGTTTCACGAGCCTCAAGTCATTTTTGTTTGTTGTTTGTTTGTTTTTACTTTTCAGTCATCTACGGTGTAACAAATTTTCTAACAGAAAGCAACACAACTATCTATTTTTAATTCATGATTATACAAGGTTCTAATATGACTCCGATACCACTTAGTGACAGTCACAATTCGTGTGCGTTTTGTTAATTTTGTTAAATAATAGTAAGCTAGTAATTTATTAAAGTATTTCAATTTAAAATCATATGTTTATATAGATTGTACCAATAGAGTCGATTAAATATACATACTTCGAGGTCGTTTTAAATTTTCAAATTTCAAAACACATATTTTACTTCGTTTGATTATATTTTAAATTGAATTTATAGGATCTTCACATAAAATTTGAAACCGAAATTTAAATATTACAAAAATCAAAATCATATTTAAAATTATTTGCTATGTTATCAACCTTAGATCAACTATGTAGTCTAATTAGTACTTAATATAGTTTTAATTAGCTATGTTTCAGAAGAAATATTTATAATCTTAGCTTGGCCGCGTATCTAATAATCAGGAAAGGATTTTTATCATTGTATGTGTGGAATTTTTTAGTTTAGAAAATATTTTATAAGAGTTTGCCTTCCTTAAATTAAAAATTAAAAGTATATATATCATATTATAATCTGAGATTTTTCGTCCCCGAAAGATAAACTGTGTAAATAACATATGTATCAGACCTTTCAATTTTCAAATGTCTTGACCTTGAATAAAACATATATTATTGTACTAAGAAATTGAAAACATGTCTATACGTGAAAGAGATGCAACACAAGAAAATATTAAACCAAAACATATATTCAGAAACTTAACTCGAGGGCAAGGTCTTATATGCAACTGGCGCACAGATTTATGATTCGTGCACTCGCCCCGACCCTACCCAGTAACTTAAATTCGGATCATATATATTATGGCCTTTTCATCAAATTTTTCCCCTGTATAACCCCCTCACACCCGCTTCTTCCTCCTTCACACCAGTTTTTGCCCCTTTCTTCTTCCTCCTTCAAATAGCCAGGTTTCGCCCATTTCTTCTTCATTTCAATCGACGAAATCCTTCCTGTTTTCAGATTCCCATGTTTGTACGAAACGATCAACCAAATTCGGGTCATATAAACTAGGTTAGGGTTTTCAATTTATTTTTTATCATTTCCAAGGCGGCGCACTGACGTTGCAGCGCGGGATAAGAAACACACGGGCAAAGAGCAATTACTAAGACGATGTACACTCCTTGAAGAGTAAAGTGGAGAGTGGGGTAATAGCAGCAAAGATGATTGTGAAAATGTAATGAGTTCTCCCATTCTGATTTAGGTATCAATGTCAAGATATTTATCACAAATATTGTATCGAGAAAATTGTAGTATATTCAGGGAGTTGTCTCAAGTTTTGGAGTTTCTGCAAATTCCACAAAGATTAACCTTCCGTCTACTATCTGTAGTTCCATACAATTGCAAGATTCAGATAAGCACAAGTGAACAGGAAATAAGGAACAAATTTAACAATTTTAGAAGATTTTTGGGTGTTATGAGTAGTTGCACGCTTCTTTAATAAGTAGTTGCATGCTTCTGTTATAAATAGTTGCATGCTTCTGTTATGAGTAGTTGCACGCTTCTGTTATAAATAGTTGAATGCTTCTTTATAAGTAGTTGCATGCTTCTGTTATATAGGTTTATATTTTTGTATCCAGAAGGTTTTTGGGTGTTATAAGTAGTTACAAACTTCTTTTATAAGTAGTTGCATGCTTCTATCATGAGTAGTTGCACGCTTCTATTATGAGTAGTTGCACGCTTCTGTTATGAGTAGTTGCACGCTTCTGTTATAAGTAGTTGCATGCTTCTTTTATAAGTAGTTGCATACTTCTATTATACAAATGTATGTTTTTTTATTAACTAGTTGCATGTTTCTCTATTTTCTAGTTGCACTATTCAATATTAGCTTTTATTCATTTTTTCATTTTTTATCAATTCCAAAATTTGGGCAAAATTCATAAAATAAAAAAATTAGAAAAAAAGAAGCAAATTTGAATATATAAAATTATAAAAAAAAAGAAGAAAATCTGAATAAATGAATTAGGAAAAAAAATAAGAAAAAGGGGACAAATCGGATTCGAATCCTGTACCAAAACAAAAAAATAAGGTGTCACAACCACTGGGGCTGCATTCGAATTTGTTAAAGTTTGCAGCGCTACAACCTTGTAAATAAGCGCGCGACCCGTTCTTTGAAAATGGGTCACCCATATGCATGAGTGCACGGTGCATTTGGGTGCACATGAGACCCACTCCTCGAGGGCAAGGTCTTATATGCAACTGACGCACATATTTAGGATTCGTGCACTCGCTCCGACCCTACCCAGTAACTTAAATTCAGATCATATAAATTATGGCCTTTTCATCAAATTTTTCCCTGTACAACTCCCTCACGCCCGCTTCTTCCTCCTTCACACATGTTTTTGCCCCTTTCTTCTTTTTGTTGGGGTTATACGTGAAAGTATGTTTTTACTTTGTATAATCTATGTATTAAACACTTATTATTGAAATAAATTATTTATCACTGTTGCTTTAAATATGATTGAATGTTATATATATTTATTACAAACCGTTCATAGCACGCGTTACATTGTAGTTAATGTGGTGATACCAGATCACAGAAGATCACGTTAATAGTGCCTTGTAAACGAGTGCGCGTTTTCACAACTTAGATATATCTGAACAATCTATTGGTAGAAGTTGATGTGTAAGGCTCAGATTGACTTGTCTTGACCAAGAGATTACACTAGTGCATTTGATGCGCTGAAGCGGACCTGCAGAGAGGATAAACTCATTCGCACTGACTTAAGGGATGAAGAGGTAGACCTCAGTGGTTGTTGATTTCTTAATCTCTGTCACTTAATAAGGACTGTGTGTGATTAATAGTTATTGCTTTGACTTATAAATGGGAAGAGAATCATTGCGACTTCGATACCCTATATCTTGGACAATAATATTAATTGCACGACAGTTGCTAAATTAATACAGAGAATCGTGTGCTTGCAATGTCTTGCTTGATTGGTCCCCTTGGTGGGCCCGGAACCTTTATCATACCAAATCTTGCAAGTGGAATTAATTTTCCGGTATGAATAATAATGTTGGGTTGTCCTTACTTCAAGGATAAATATATTAATTAATATAAAGCTTTTCAGTGGCTTAATTAATTAATGGACTAAATAATCTTAAACACGGGAAATAATAATCGGGAACCATATTACCGTAATATGGGTTGAGTTGGATAGTGCAATATTAATTATATAGTGGCATTAATTAATATTAATGAGCTGAATTATATTGCGGCTCAATATTGGAATTCAGAAGCCCATTGGAAGGTCCATCTTAATTCTCCTAAAGGCCCTCAAGTAGCCGAAATTATAGTCCAATAAATAAAAGGTGTTTAAAATAAAATAAATTATTGTTGCATTATTTTTCCTTATTTTTTTCGAAAATTTTGAGGAAAAAGAGGGAGAAGAATTTTCTTGAAAATATTTTATGGAAAAGAGATAAGTATTCTTGGAATACAAGATTATCCCATAAATTCAAGAAATCTCCCACTTGGTTTCCTTAATGATGATTTTCAAAATATATAGAGAAATAATAGGAAGAATGATTTTCTTGATTTTCTTGAAAAGATCTTTATGGAAAAGATATGTATTCTAGGAATACAATAATATCTCATAATTTCAAGAAAGATCCAATCTTGAAACATCCCCTATTATTTTCAAAAATTTGGCTAAATAAGGGTGTGAGATTTTTGTGGAAAAATACACATGGAAAGAAGAATATATTGGATATATTCAAGATTTCTTGGAGATCAAGAAAATATCTTTCCCAACCCTATTTTGCCTCAATTTTTCGTCCACCCCCTCTATATAAATAAGGGGATGAGTTTTTTCATCCCCTAGTGTTCCATGAGTTGGAAAAATTAGAAATCCACAAAGGTGGTGCAACAATTTTTTATTTTCCTTTGTTTTATAAATCGTTCATTGGAGAACCTTCCACCGGGGTTATTGGACGAGGGCTTGGGAATACTTGAGAAGGACTTTTGGTGGGTATCCAGATACTTGATCCTGTCTGTCTCAGATCATCTCTCCAATGGGTACGTTTACGTAAACTTCTAGAAATTCCACATGCTAGGATCTTTTACGTGAAATATTATTTGCATGTTGTTGTTGGATTGAATATTATTTGAATTCGCTTAGGTAAATTCATGCTAGTAATAATTGTTAATTTAAATTTGTGTTTATGAGGTCATCCCGATAGATCCTGACATATGTAATCCCAACACTTCCTCCTTCAAATCGCCAGGTTTCGCCCATTTCATCTTCATTTCAATCGACGAAGTCCTTACTGTTTTCAGATTCTCATGTTTGTACGAAACGATCAACCAAATTCGGGTCATATAAACTAGGTTAGAGTTTTCAATTTATTTTTTATCATTTCCAAGGCGGCGCACTAACGTTGCAGCGCGGGATAAGAAACACACGGGCAAAGGGCAATTACTAAGACGATGTACACTCCTTGAAGAGTAAAGTGGAGAGTGGGGTAATAACAACAAAGATGATTGTGAAAATGTAATGAGTTCTCCCATTCTGATTTAGGTATCAATGTCAAGATATTTATCACAAATATTGTATCGAGAAAATTGTAGTATATTCAGGGAGTTGTCTCAGGTTTTGGAGTTTCTGCAAATTCCACAAAGATTAACCTTCCGTCTACTATCTGCAGTTCCATACAATTGCAAGATTCAGATAAGCACAAGTGAACAGGAAATAAGGAACAAATTTAACAATTTTAGAAGATTTTTGGGTGTTATGAGTAGTTGCACGCTTCTTTAATAAGTAGTTGCATGCTTCTGTTATAAATAGTTGCATGCTTCTGTTATGAGTAGTTGCACGCTCCTGTTATAAATAGTTGAATGCTTCTTTATAAGTAGTTGCATGCTTCTGTTATATAGGTTTATGTTTTTGTATCCAGAAGGTTTTTGGGTGTTATAAGTAGTTGCACGCTTCTTTTATAAGTAGTTGCACACTTCTATTATGAATAATTGCACGCTTCTATTATGAGTAATTGCACGCTTCTGTTATGAGTAGTTGCATGCTTCTTTTATAAGTAGTTGCATACTTCTGTTATACAAATGTACGTTTTTTTATTAGCTAGTTGCATGTTTCTCTATTTTCTAGTTGCACTATTCAATATTAGCTTTATTCATTTTTCATTTTTTATCAATTCCAAAATTTGGGCAGAATTCATAAAATTATAAAAAAAAGAAGCAAATTTGAATATATAAAATTATTAAAAAAAAGAAAAAAATCTGAATAAATGAATTAGGAAAAAAAATAAGAAAATGGGGACAAACCGGATTCGAACCCTGTACCAAAACATAAAAATAAGGTGTCACAACCACTAGGGCTGCATTCGAATTTGTTAAAGTTTGCAGCGCTACAACCTTCTAAATAAGTGCGTGACCCGTTCTTTGAAAATGGGCCACCCATATGTATGAGTGCACGATGGTGCATTTGAGTGCACATGAGATGCACTCTAACTCGAGTACTATTTTATTTTCTCTGAGAAATTACAAAATACGGAGTACTACTTAAAAATTAAAAAGTTAAAAAAAGTTGACAAAAATTACATAATCATTTTACTTATTATTTTCCAATTACATTTGCCCTAATTATTTGTACAAAGTATTTTATAATATATCTGTGTCGATATTTTTGGTAATTTAGTAAACCAATTGTTTTTATTTAACCTAGAAGTACGAAAAAGAAACCAGTGTGATTGGATTGAAGTGGGCTTCTAATACAATTGGGCCTTTCTCTAGTTAATAGACAGTCGATTTGGGGGTTCAATAAACCATACCCGTTACAAATTAAAATAAAATGTGCAGAACCTTTAATATGAGAATTATTTTGTTGGAATAAAATAACGTGATATTTTTCTTGTCAATGTTGTTGACAAAAATTCCTCCAGATCAGGTTCATGGTATGAACTGGGTTAAACATAATTAATACAGTATAAACGAGTCACATATATACAATTTCAGTTCATTTTTTATTTCGTACATTTCTCTCTTCTATTCTCACCCCTCACACGAAAACTACATCTACCTTCACACGTATCGCGCTCCCTTCAAGCGACCAGAAACACCCCTGAACTCACGGACCCGAGGAGGCACCGTTGATGTCGCCTCAAAAAATTGTCGTCGTAGTCACCTCAAAATATTAAAGCTCAATCGAGCGCAAACAGAATCGGATTGGGCATGGGGCGAGGTGTGCAGTCCGATCATCAAAGAGTTTGATTGAGGATGAGGCTAATTTAAGCGGCTGGGTTAATGGCTTGAAAATTAAAATGAATAGATTGGATCGCGAAAAGCTTAGGTCAACCTATCCCTCAAAACGAGTCATACTGAATTAGAATTCATATTATGAATTTGATTCATTAGAGTGTTACTCAATGATGTTGCATTTCGGTTAATTTTAAGTTTTTTTTTAAGTATTAGTCAAAGAGTAGGTCTAGTGTGCAAATTTGTATAGATGAAAATCTATAAAATTGTCCTAAATCAACCAACTACACCCTAAGCACTAAATAATTAACCCTAAATTATGACCTATTTAAGATGGGTGAATCATGAACTAATCGGGTTGAGTGAACCATGAACCACTCAATTTTGTATTACATTCATCAATTATAGAATTTGGTTGAAAATTTAAGTTTTTGTATCTATACAAATTTGCATACTAGACTTTGTCTAAGTGAAATTGTAATATTGTCATGTAAAATGGGTAAGTATGATACAGTATATATCTCTTCTCCAGGAAAAAAACAATGAATTATTATAGTATTCTCCTAACAATGCTTGCCATCCAAAAACAAAAAAAGACATATGAAGCATAAAATGTTATTTTCATATCCCTTTTAATCCTAACCTACTAAACAAACCGGCTCTAAAAGAGTAATGATAATTTCCCAAACTTTTATTTGAAAAGAAAAAAAAAAGAAAAGCCGAAAAGATTCTCTGCCATCCTCTATATAAAAAAACACAACACACAAGACTCATGCACTCAACACACCAAAATAATTTCTATTAACAAGTTTTTAATAGAAAATATTAGAAAGCAATTGGTTGTGTTCTGCAGAATAGCATAATTTTTTCCCAAAATCTAAGTGCATAATTGGGAATATTGGAAGGTTTTTGGGGGTGAGAAATGTGAATCGGTCATAGTTAGTGTTCCAAATTATACTATCATGAATTTGATTCTTCAAAAGTGAAGAATCCACTGTACTCAGTGGCGAATGCCGCTTAGAACTGGGGGTACAACCAAATTTTAAAAATTATATAATTTTTCTATGTAAAAAAATAAAATAGAAAATTATTTATCCCTAAAATAATAGAACAAGTCACTAATTAGCTCAAAATATTTTACTTACTATTTTTTTTATCCCCAAATAAAAAATTCTAAATTCATACCTACCCTATTTGAGAGGTATGAGTATAGTATGATTCCTTCACTTTCTTTTCTAACGTCATTTCCATTCCTCCCCATTATACCAAGTATCCCCTTAATTGACATAAGATTATTCACAAATTTATAAAGTGTAATTTACTTTACATAGTCAAAATATTTGAATTCCGTTTTATATTCTTTTTTTTTTTTTTTTTTTTTTGAAAACTTTAATAATCTTATTTTAAACAATGGAGTATGCATGCATTGGCATTCTGTATATATTGATTATTGTAATAGTGATTTAATTTGATCATTAAATGAATGGTTATGGGGATATGAAGTAATTATATTTGGGGAATGCACAAAATGAACAAATGAAGACTGACATCAAATGGAACTTTTATTCAAAAAGTCCAGTTCAAGTGGGTTACATCTATTAAAAGCATTACATCTATTAAAAGCATAAAGTAAAAATTTCATACAGTCATATCATCGGGATCGATAAAAAATATTACTATAAGGAGGTTATTCTTAAATAGAGTTTTATATAGAAAAATATTTAAAAAAAAAAAAAAATTTTAAATAATACATATTATACTATATGTATGTAAATTTATTAACATATTCATATATCTAATTAATACAAATTTGACTAAAATAAATACATACACTTTCAATTATACAAAATACATGTATCAACTAATATGCATGTATATAGGAACTAAACAATAGTTATTGCTCACATGTGTATAAATGTTTGTTCAATTTTGAAGGATGTAATTATTTTGGCTTCAACAAAAAGTGTGTCTATGCGGACGAGTTATTATGTAAACACAAGTTGAAGGATGTAGTGACAAGCCTTAAAATTAAGATGTCATCACAATTAACCATATATAAATATTTTAGGTCATCTTAATTGTAATGACATATAAATTTTTATATATAATATAATTTATTCTTATTTATATGGAGGCATAAATCCTTAAGACGGGACTGGAAAAAAATATGTCTTATTACAATGCGGAGTTTATTCCTAAATATAACTGGTCCCGAGTTGGGACCGTGATTTTTTATTACTATAGAGAGTTTATTCTTATATAGAGTATTCCTATAGGGGGTTTCTACTGTATATGACATTGAAAATTAAAAAACATGTTAATATAATAGTCACTGTCCCAATCTTAACAACACTATTTTTGTTTTGGGTGTCTTAATCTTAACTGCACATTTCCTTAAATGAAAATACTCACTTTAACTCACACCCTTTAAATACTCATTTATTTACCATATGCTACTCTCTCATACCCTCAACATTTTATCACTTTATCACCTTTAATAAATATTATTATACTCTTCAATAAAGTTGAATTCTTCTTTCTACCTCCAACATTTTATCACTTTATTACATAAAATATTAATAAACAACTCTTTTTTAAACTCTAAGCCCACAGTAATCATGCGGTTAAGATTGAGAATGAGGGAGTAACGTGTATTTTTTTAAATTTGAGTGTACTGAAAAATAAAAAATATAGTAATGACGGATGATAAAGTAGAATAAGTTAATAGAATTTTAAAATATTTACTTTTAAGTCATAAAATAAACTTTAAAGTAAAATAAGTTAATAGAATTTCAAAATATTTACTTTTAAGTTATAAAATAAACAAAAGTTTGAAATTGTTTTTTTTTTTTTTAATCAGAAAAAAGGATTTTATAACCACCAAAGCAGTGCAGGAACATAAGACATGTTCATGTCCTGCAAACCATCATTACAAGAATTCACAAGGTCTAAGGGATCAAAAGAAAGAAAGAAAATCCCATAAACCACCACAGCAACTAAACGATTACATAATGGAAAATCTAGGATTAACAGCCCAAAAGTGATCCGACTAGGATTGTCGTCAACACGGCCTAAGTATCTGAGCACCTGAGGTAACTGTACTAGTTGTGAATTATGAAAGAGAGAAATATCTTACATATAATTTGTATAGTTGTGAATTACCATGAACTACTAAACTATCCAAATAGAATGGGGTCAAGCACTATTAAACCGATATCAAGTGATTTACACGCTATTTTAGACCCAATTATAAACAACTAATGAACCCTTAGTATTTGTCCAAACCCCGGGAAAATTAAACCATGATTTGTGCTCATAGTAAATTGGTATTGTTAGTCCATTTTGTCCTTTTATCTCTAGCCATTAAAAGAGTACATCTAATATACATAAGATGCATCTTTCAAAGACATTTTTAAAATGTGTTACTTATTTTTTCTAAAAAATTTAATGTAATGTGATGATTAAATTGAACATTTTAAAAATACAATTTGAACGGTTAAAAAACTCTGTCATATTAGAAAAGTAATGATTATTTTGCAAATTTGAATTTCGAAAAAAGAAAAGGACCAAAAAGATTCTCTGCATTCCTCTATATAAACAACAAACACAATGCACACAATTCATGCTCAAAACAAGAAACAGATATGGCTCCCTCTCTCCTCCTCTCTCTCTCCACCCTCCTTATCCTGTGCACCCTCTCCAAACCTACTCACGCCGGGCTCATTTTAACCGTGGTCAACCACTGCCCCTTCACCGTCTGGCCAGCCATCCAGCCCAACGCCGGCCACCCCCCGCTCGAGCGCGGCGGCTTCGCCCTCGCCACCAACACCCACCGCTCCTTCCCCGCCCCCGCCGCCCACTGGTCCGGCCGCCTCTGGGGCCGAACCGGCTGCTCCCACTCCAACGGCCGCTTCTCCTGCGCCACCGGCGACTGCGGCGGCCGCTTCGAGTGCAACGGCCTCGGCGGCGCCGCCCCCGCCACCCTCGCCCAGTTCACCCTCCACCACGGCCACGCCGACTTCTCCTCCTACTCCGTAAGCCTTGTCGACGGATTCAACGTTCCGATGACGGTGACGCCGCACGAGGGGCAGGGCCGGTGCCCGGTCGTCGGGTGCAGGGCGGATCTGCTGAAAAGCTGCCCGCACGAGCTGCAGGTCAGGGCGGCGCACGGCGGCGTCGTCGGGTGCAAGAGCGGCTGCGCCGCCTTTGGCACTGATGAGTTGTGCTGCCGGAATCATTATAATAGTCCGGCGACGTGCAAGCCGTCGAAGTATTCGGAGATGTTCAAGCGCGAGTGCCCGGCGACGTTCACTTATGCGCACGATAGCCCGTCGCTCACGCATGAGTGCTCTGCGCCGCATGAGCTGAAAGTCATTTTCTGTCACTAAACGACGTCGTATTGTTTCTGTTGCTTAATTTGTTGTTAAATGTTGGGATTTAGGGCTTGTTTGGTTGTTGTTGAATTTGTGTTTTTGCTTTTTTTTTTCTTTTTTTTTTTTATGTGTAATCGTAATGATTGTTTTATTTTAGAAGTATTTTAATGAATGTGAAGAAAATGGGCTTTTGGGGAAAATAAAAAGAGGTCGACACATGTGCAAGAGTGAGATCATATTTGTCGCAAATCTGGTAGTATTAAATAAGTAATTTTCGTCCTCATCCAAAATAAGATAATTGCTCCATTTCAAATTTTTTGAAATACCTGTGATGAAAGCATGTGGCAGAACAAAGATAGACGACATAGAAACAATGGGTCCACGCAAAAAATGTGTAGTGATACTTTGTGTCAGTGATAGGATAAAGTTTGAATCAAGATAATTACTTCATTCCTTTTTAAATTCATCTTTTTACACAAAGGTTAAAAAGATAATGGAAGTATGAATCGAGATCACCTACTTTATAATTTATTTTTTAATTTGTGTTTCATTATACATTTTATAATATAAATAGATGATGTGCGAAATAATAAAAAATATTCAATGAATTATCGTGTCTTAAATTCATGATTTAAAAATTTAGAAGAGTAAAACATTTATAAAATATAAAAAGTGAAATAGGGGAATCAAATTGATATATGCTCTGTTCATTCTTCTATGATTTTTTCCTTTCTTTTGAGTATTTTAATTTAAAAAAATAAAAAAAATAATATTTTGAGTATTTTAATTAAAAAAAATAAAAATAATAATAAAGAAAAGACAAAAACTCGTATGAGACGGTCTCGATCTCATGCATGAGACAGTGTATAACTTAGTACAATTAGCACCCTTCTCTCTCAAAGTGTTAAAGCATAAATACTCAAATTACACTCCGTCTCACCGTGAGACGGTCTCACTCAAGAATGCCTCTAAAAATAAAGAGTAATTTTGGGTGTGTAAAATGAGAAAAAAATTATGTAGAGTAAAAAATGGACTAATGAGTGATTTTTTAATAATATTATATGAAAATTGAAAAGTAAGAATGAAAATTATAAATAATGGAGTTTTTTTATTTAATTTATGAAAAAACTAATTATTATGGAACGAATAGAAAAAGAAAATAGAAAATTTATAGTGGTAGGATGGAGTAATATAAAATGTACAAGTGAGCTGATAAGATATGATATAAAAAATTAACGTATTTCTGGTTTTTTATTTAATTTCACTAAGTACATGTCACTATTAAAAAAAACATTTACACTGTTACTATTTAAAAAATTCTTAATTTTTTAGATTGGTAATATTTTTACATACAATTGATATGTAAAAAAAAATTACATAAATTTGGATTTATATAATTTTTTGCTGGCTTTTAGAAGTTATTTTGAATTTTTCAAACATAACTAAGAATACAATTTTACACAAAAAATAATACTCACTCCGTCCCATAGTTTATAATAAAGTTGTCATTATTTTTGTCTCATAGTTTATGGCAAAATTATTTTATTACTTTATCACTTTATTACATAAAATATTAATAAACAACTTTTTTTATCCCGAACTACCCATCATTTTATCACTTTATCACATAAAATATTAGGCAAAATGCATCTTTAGGTCCTTAAACTATTACTTTTTGTTTCGAAAGGTCCTTAAACTTTTTTTTTTTTAAAAAGTCTCTGAACTATTAATTTTTATTTCGAAAGGTCCTTAAACTATTTTTTTGTTTAATTAAGTCCCTAAACTATTAATTTTTGTTTCACGTAGTCCTCTTAACAATTTTTTTAATCATCTAACATAACCGGTAAATACACACATATTCATCATTCTCAAATTTGTCAATATTGACCATTGTTTTACTTAATGGTTCCATTAGATTATTTAAAAAAATTCGTCAATAAGGACTGTTTGAAACAAAAATCAATAATTTATGGAGACTTCATTAAACAAAGAAATAGTTAAATAACATTTCGAAACAAAACTTAATAGTTCAAGGGCTTCTTAAAACAAAAAAAATAGTTTAAGGACCTTTCGAAACAAAAAGTAATAGTTTAAGGACCTAAAGATGCATTTTGTCAAAATACTAATAAACAACTCTTTCCACCACAACACTTTATAACTTTATCACTAAATTCTTATGAACATGAGAGAGTATTAATTAATAATTTTTTTAACAATAATTACTATTAATTGACAAAATATTATTCACGCAACACGTTTATATGTCAAAAATTAAAATAATCGAGAAAATCAATTATTAGAATTATCTATGAAATTGTTGGAGGACAATATGTCAAAACTATATATTATGTAAATAATATAAAAATTAAAATAATATCAAATTAAATGTAGAAGTATATATAAGTTAAGTATTTATGAAGTTTATTAAATTAATTATATTTTAAACAAAGTAAATAGCAGGATGTGTTTCATCTCATGTATAGTACTAGTGTTACCAAAAAAAATTATTTTATTTTAAAAATATAAATTTATATAAAATAATATTGTACGTAAAATAAGTTAATGATGATTGAAATGGATCTTTATTTCATCTCATACAATTTTTTTTTTTTTTGTAGATGATGATACATGTAATTAGTAATAATTTATAATACTATTTATTGCACATGTCATGAATTAAAATATTAAAACACCATATAAAATAGTTCTTTCAAAAGATGGTCACTTTTTTATTTTTGTTCTTAAATTGTAGTCCATTATATATTTAGTTTATATAAATATATTTTCTTTTTGTCATTCAATAAATGAATAAGGATGTATTAATAATTTTAAAATCTAATAATTCGTATAGAACAATAGACAAGGATATATAAATTATGTACATTGTGCAAATTAAGTAAATTATTTAAATACGTTTATTTTATTAAAATATGTAATTTGTGTAATTTGAGTCGAGCAATTTATTTTTACTAATAATAAATTACGTTCTGATCCAATAATGAATAATGATTTTTCCACCTATTTCAATTAAAATAAATTGTCCAAATAATAAAAAAAAAGAGAGTCAACATGATTCAATTTTTAAAAGAATTTTTTATAATATTTCAATTAAAAATTTGTCCATCAATTCTTATCTTACGGAGACTATCCCGCATGTAAAAATTCATCCATCTATCCAATCTCTTTCCTCCATATCATCTCAAATCACTAATTTTCAAACATTAAGTTGTCTAAACACACTTAAACAATAATTATTAATCATTCATCTATCCATACATTTTGTATGAGTCCCACCATTACCTTATTTTTACTCACGTTTTTAGCAAAACAATATTTTTTATTTTCATTCATATATTTGAATGAATGACACTCTCTCCCCAACTTAAAAATCATCCACAATAATTTTAAACATCAACTATCATTCATTCAATGTTTAAATACTCTTAAGATGGACCATTGTGGATGCTATTAGGAACCCAATCCAAAAAAAATTTATTTATAAAAAAAAAAAAAAAAAACCATGAATGCATTGTATGGTAGGGGCTGTCCACGGTGCGATTTTGTGATTTTTTCGACTAAATTCTAATTATCTTGCTATATGCGGTTCGATTAATTATACAAATCTAAATCACAGTTTTTCATGTAAACGTGATCATGCGGTTTTGAACGGTTTCGGGCGGTTATTTGCGGTTTTGAACGGTTTCGGGCGATTATTTGTGGTTTGGAGGTTTTAAATAAACATAAATATTAGAGAAGAAAGTGATGTCAATTTAACCTAATGATAACAAAATTAATTGATCAATATTCTATAATATGGTTAAAGTTGAAAAATATATATTTAGAAATGAAAAATAAAATAATATCTTTGAACATTATACAAATACAACATATAAGCTTGTTATGTGTAAGAGTTAAGATTGTGGATTAAAAAAATTATGAAGATGGTTTATTTCCTTATGGATTTAGTTAAGGAATGAGTTAAAAAATTTAGGATGTCGAATAGTAAATTACAGTTTCAACTTGGCAGTGTGGTCGGTGCGGTTTGCAACGAAAAATCGTAATTGCACCAATTTTACTGTGCGATTTTGCATCAAAAAAATAACCGCGATTTATGATAAAACTTATCAATGGCGGTGCAATGTGGCTCGATGCGAGCAGTTCAGGCGGTTTTTGTAATTTAATGGCTATTGCATGGGATGCACGTGGTTCAGTTAGAGTAAGGGGAAGAAATTATAAGTGATTATAATCATTTAAAATTATGTGCATAAGCAATTTGAAGTTTTTTTTATTAAATTAAATAAGCTCTAAAAAATTATAAGCTAAAATATTATTAATTTTTTTATAATTACTAATTATTTTTTAACTTTTTTAACAAACACTATCAATTTTTACTTATTAATTAATTTTTTTATAATTATTAATTTTAATCACTCCAACAAATTCTACAAAAGAATAATATTTTGCACTCATTGAGAGTGTGTTTTAAAACTCTAAAAATAATTTTTAGAAACACTTAATTTAAAAACTCTCTCTCACAATTTAAAAAAATAAAATTATAAATTACTTTGTAAAATTTCAAAATACACCCTAAATATCATTGTCGACCTTTTTTTTTTTTTTTTTTTTACAAACAAATGTATAATCTAATCTATTAGAATATATTATTTCTACCACATGACACATCTTTTTTTATCTTATCGATCGAAATCACAACATCTTTTCCAATCCAAGCGTGAGGACGGGAGAGGTCAACGCTCGCTCACTTGCAACATTTTCGAATATGATCGATACTCCACACTAAAGTTTCATCCACATTCTTCAAAATCTCGAGCTTACGGATCCATAGGGGACGGAGAACCCCATAAATGATGAAAAATCTCTATTAAATCCCAATAAAAAAAAACAGTATATCTTGAACTCATAACCTATTAATTTAAATAATAATTTCTAACCACTTGAATTAAGTCAATTTACAAATATCATTGCCGACTTCAAAGAGGGTATATTTTCGAAACGGTAGAAAAGTAAAAATTATTGGGGTACTTCAAAAGAGACCGCTATTTCTGCGCTTACAGGCTTCGAATTCCGTGGCATTTTGGCCTTTCATGTGCCTCCATTTAAAATTATTTTCCTCCATTAATCATAAACACAATTTTTTTTTTTAATGCAAAATAAGTATTACTCCTACTAATGAAATAATCAGTTGGGTATAACCGTATAAGAGATACCTTCTACAGTATAACATAAACAAAATAACACTAAAAATCTAAACAATTCCTAGGGGAAGTAGCCAATCCATAAAAGAGTAGTTAAAAGAGAAATTTGAGTGAACATCAACTTCAAAGTCGTCCTTTATTTTTTCCTATGATTTTTGCCTCATTAAAACTTTTGTTTTCAAACACAAATTCATTTCTCACTTTCCAGATCAATCACACCACACAATCTACAATCTAATGGCAAACTTGTAGCCTATATTATCGGGTAATATACCAAACATAGCCATGAAATGGTCATGAGTTTTGTTGGGTAGTGCCACCGGCATATCTAAACAGTTAAAGCAAGATTTTCACATAACCATGGATTTAGAACAATCAAAGAATATGTGATCAGGAATATGTGATCAGATGATTCAGAATAAAGCTTACACAATGGGCACTCCGTTGTCAAATTTTGGGGAAGAATACGCCTTCTCTGAAGATTCGATCTTGTTGGTAATCTGTCCCAGAGTAACTTCCAAGTCAAAGCCAATGTTTTTATTGGAGCAATTTTACTCCACACCTTCTTGAATACTGTCGATCTGCCTTGGCCCGGATATTCGAAACATCATCCATTCTGAGAAGGTTATACATCGTCTCCGTTGTAAAATAGCCCTCTCGACTTTGCTTGATACATATTCCCTCCGTCCCAAATATATAGACTTATTTGACTTTTCACACAGATTAAAAAATTATATTGGAAAAGTAAATTAAACAAACCCAATTTCTATTATACCCCTATTTAATGATTGTTATAGTTTCCAACACAATTAATGCATAAAGTTATATTAGTAAATTAATTAGAAAAAGTTACTCTATTTAGAAACAAGCCTATATATTTGGGACATCCATAAAAGAAAAACAAGCATATATAATTGGGACGGAGGGAGTATCAAACACGAAAATTATCTATTACAGTATATATTGGACAGTGATTTGCATATGAAAATTATTTTTGAACAATTTTACTCTTTATGTATTTTGATATTTACGCTTTATATTATGAGTAGATCTTATGTGCATCCAGATGCACCGTGTGCTCATAATATATTTTAGAATCGTACAATTTATTATATTAAAATATACAATTTATTTATACTGAATCGTACAACTATTAATATAAAAAATAATTGTATATTTCAATATAAATAAGTTGCATTTTTCTATATAATAAGTTGCACGATTTTAAAATGCACTATGAGTGCATAGTGCACTTAGATGCATACAAAACTTAGACTTATATTATTTATTGTATAATTATTATAATTGTAACCATTTAAATTATTAAATTAATTTATTGTTTATTTTATTTTTTAGCTTTTTCATTCTACCATCGTGACTTATCCTACACAATTTTATCCACTTATACATATTCAATCTTTTTTTTTTGAAAGGATACATATTCAATCGTTAAATTAACGAGCAAATATTTTATTATCCATTATTTTTAAATCATTTTTTAACCTTTTCATTAGTGTTTTCAGAACCGGGTTGAATCGATCGGTTCAACCGGTTGAACCGGGAACCGGCCATAAAATCGGATCAATTACCCTCAAAAAACTGTTTTTGCGGTTGAACAGGAAAAAATTGGCCAGAACCGAGAAAACCGATCAAAATCGGGAACCGGTTGAACCGGATATAACCGTTTTTTAATTTTATTTTTAATTTTTAAAATTTAAAATTTAATCCTAATTTTTATCATTCCTATTTTAAATTTTAGTATTTTAAATTGTATTGTATGATACTGTTTATGATTCTATTGTGTTTATCTTCAATATGAAAATTATAAATTATCATTTTAAAATTTATAAATGCATATTTATTTTATTTTAATAAAATATATGAAATATTTAAGAAAATAGATAAAGATCATTTTAACGGTTGAACCACCGGTTCGATCGGTCCAACCGGTTGAACCACCAACCAGTGCCTAGTCCGGATTGATCGTCAGTCCGATTATGAAAACACTGCTTTTCATTTCTCCATCACCCCCTATATTCCCGGTTCGTGTGTGTAATTTGTAAACATAATATTTAATATATTTATATTATTTTATATATACAAGTAAGTATATTATTTGTATTCAGGTCCTTTATTTTCTATGTGACATTATTCAATTTTCTGGATCTCGTTCTCTCTTCTCCTGTAATATTTCAAGGAAAATTCAAAATATTTTCTTGAATAATTGTAACTCTGAAACTTAAAGAACCATTGAAAAATGTCATGATTTAGTAAATGGTGGAGGGTTTAATAAGAGAATGAAGATCTTTGGAGGAAACTCCAACATAATCAATTGCTACAGTTACTAGTACTGTCATGGTTTTTGCCCATTTAATTGATGAAAGATCAATATAATGATTTGGGAAGGTGAGTCAAATAAGTGTAACTTATTCTAAAAAAAATCATGTCTTAATACTTGAAACAAAAAAATGCAGATTATATTTGATATGACTATCTTTCAAACATACAATATTATATGTCAAGTGTGAATAACTCAAGTGGTTAGAGCTCCACCACCTGAGACCTTGAGGTTTCGGGTTCGAGACACGGAGAGAATATTATTCTCTCTTGTGGTGGTCCCCCTCTTGTGGGGTGGAGGTCCCCCTATTGTTGGGTTGCGGTTCTGGTTGCAGTGCGTTTGCGGTGTGGGGTGGTGGTTCCCCTGTTATTAGGTTGCGGTTTCGGTTGCGATTGCGGTTCGAGTTGCGGTTTTGGGTGGTCCCCCTCTTGTGGTGATTGCAGTTCCGGTCTACAGCGAGATGATATGATATTGCCATGTGCCCAATGGTAGAATGAATTATTATAATTAATTATGTTAGAAAACTATTATAATTGATTGTCTTAAAAAAAAACATACAATATTATATCGTGTATATATATATATATATCAATAAATTTCCACAATGACATATGTTTAGCTTTAATGCCAAGAATGAAAATTTGACAGAACAGGTCTTATAAAGAAAAACGCTGCAAAAAACTTATTTTGAAATATTTATGTAAAAGTGCACACATGTATTAAAAAACTAATTTATTACTAAAAATGCAGCCGTGCGACTAGGATATATAATATGAGGAGATTAATTTATATACATACTAGTATGGGTATTAGCTCAAATGTCATACTCCCTTCGTATCATACTTAACTGGACATTTAATATTTACCCAGTATTTAATATAATAATTATTTATTAATATTTAAGGGGATAAATAGTTTTTTGTTGAAGATATTATAAACCTTTTTACTTTATTATTTGTTGCGAGTCGTTTTATTTGAGGAATATGATATGACTAATTTGATAACAACTCACAAACAAAACATGCACGTGTAAAATAAACTGTAAATAAGATGAATTTGTTGACTCAGTTCGTCAGGAAATGACTACTCTGGGGGCATACCAAGCCAGGATGTGGTATTGCGAGCTTTACACGTACAATATTTGATACACCTTATGAAAATGAATCGTTACAGATGAAGATAATTTGGAGAGTTAGCATATGAGTGCTAGGGTTTCTGTATGTGTGGATAATCACTCAGTTTTTTCTGTTCCTTGCCTCTCAAGTGTGGGTATAAATCTTTCCGGGAAATTTTTTTTGAACCTTTCTCTTCTTCTTTTTTCTTCCTTTTATAGCATTCCGACAAGCATGAAATTTGGGTTGACTTGGTCATGCAAGAATCCGTCAGTGATATTGCCAATTCCCAACTTCGTCTTCTAGATTGATCTTGGAGCTTGCTTGTCTGTAAGACACTCTTTTGGTCGTCCAAATTAATCTTTTGCTTTGTTGGATGCTTTGTTCGCCCCTTTAACCATGTCAGTTTCATCTTTGGAATCTTCCCTCCTCGAGCATCTTGAGCCCTCGGGATGTCAGGGTCTTCGGGGATATCGAGTGGCAAGCACTCGACCCTCAGACGATGCTGAGTCTTGAAATGTTGTCTTTGCGAGCATACTGACATTCAGGATATCTGGGCTTTTCAGGATATCTGAGTTGCGAGCATACTGACCCTCAGGATATCTGAGCCTTTCAGGATATCTGAGTTGCGAGCATACTGACCCTCAGGATATCTGGGCTTTTCAGGATATCTGAGTTGCGAGCATACTGACCCTCAGGATATCTGAGCCTTTCAGGATATCTGAGTATTTTTGGCCGCCCGAGTCCTCAGATTTGTTCGTGGCCTTCTTGACTTAGCTCATTTGATTCCGTCTTTCCTGATCTGAGTGGTGAGTATGTTTGTTTTAGGCGTCATGAGGCGATCTGGCCGAACAAACTTGTTTGTTCAACGGACGGCGAGCACATTTGTCCACCGGGTATGATTATTTTAAAGAATATTACATGTGTCGCTCTTACGTGTTAGATTAATCCTGAGTTATTATATCGAACACAACAATACCCCCCAGCCGGGTCGCTTTGTATTCAACATGGGGTCCGACTGTTATAATCTTATTGGACCATAGTCGATGTCGTTTCGTATTTTGTGCCAGATTTTCAAAATTGATTCCGGTATCTATATATATACCACATTTCACCGCCTTAAACCCTTTTCTCCTTCCTTGTTGTTTTTTGCCTTTGTCTTTTAATCTTTTCCGTGTCTGAAAATTTTCGGCGAGGGCTTCATCATTCCGGCGAAGAATCTTACTCAGGTAACCGTTGCATTCTTTCTCTTGTTGCGATTATGGCCTCTTGCTCAAACTCTTCTGTTCCCCTAGAATCGGACCACCATAGTTCTTCTTCCCCCTCTGTTAGTAGAATCCCCCGTAGCGACGCTAATGCGTCGGAGACGAATGTCTCGGATTCAGGATTTCGCTGGCAAGTTCGGCAGCCGTTTGCCGTTCTTTCCTCCGATTCCGACGAAGCCCTAAATGAATTGGATAGGGACTTGGTCCGTAATGATTTTTCGGACGATTCGAGTGATAATTCTTTACCCCAAACTCAAATTAGGTCTAGGGCTATTGATAATGTTGATGTAGATAGGAATGACGATGTTGTGAGGGGGAAAATTTTGATGGCTGTGAATGTAACCGAATCGAACATAGGGGTAGGTGGTGAGCAAAATTCTGAGCTTGATATACCTGTTGGTGTCCCTCATAGTCCAACATATAACGAGTATAATGCTCGTTATAGTTTCGATTGGCCCTTGAACAACCTCATAGGACTAGGGTTGAGAATGAGTACCAAATAGCAAGATAGCGAGCATAATTGATGAAGATATGCTCACTCGGCTGCATAAGAATTACGAAACCCCCAAGGATGTCTTTTTCTGGGCACTGGGTCCTGATGAGCGGGCTGACCAACCCCCTGAAGGTTGTGTCGCTGTGAATTTGGACACCATGGAAGTTGGCCTTCGATTCCCCTCCATCCATCCATCACCCGCTTTGCTTGCTCGTGGAATGGAACATCACCATCACGCAGCGCTTTAAGCGAATGGGTGGCATATGATCATGAGCTTCGACTTTGTTCGGCAAAATGAAGCCAAGATACTATCCCTCCGCAGCTGAACTTGCTCGATTGGTGCACCTGACCCGTCCGAAGGGCGAACATGGGTGGCTGTTCATGCAAGCTAATGCCAAGTGCAAAATTATTGAGGACGTGCCGAACAAAATCAGTGATTGGAAAGAGAAGTTCTGGTTCGTTGGGGGCGATTGGAAGAGCCCGGCTTCTGGGAGCGAACCAGATGCTCGATTAGACATCCTCTTGACTTCGGGGTGTCGGTAAGTAATTTTGTGTCTTTTGTCCTTCAATTTGAACTGATTTTAACTTGCTCTTTATTTCAGGGATTCTAGCTGCGACGGACAAGGAGACAAACGACGGCTATTTTAGCAGCGTTTGGCAAATTGATCTGGAGTCTCGCTCGGAGCGATCTGTGAGAACTCTGAATACCGCCGATCAAAGGAAGAAAGGAGGTTTGTTCGTGCCTCCTCATCATCTTGTTGCTGTTAATCCTGCTGGTAAGGATTGTCTCTTGTATTTGTATAAGTTTTGTGCCATTTTGCTCGCTGTTACCCTTTTGTGCGTACTGAATTATTTTGTTTATAGCTTTCCCCCGCGACTTTGTGGCCGTAGTACGTCCAACATACCGAGATGGCTCAGAGAAAAGGCCATGGTGATCTTGCTTTCGGATTCAGCCGAAAGGTGAGGCTCAAATAACAAACAGAGGGGAGAGGCGAAAGCAGGCGAGCAGTGGCTAGTCGAGCATCCGCAGATCCTCCGCCGGGAGCTGGGCCGACCACAAAGGAGTACCCGTCGGCCGAAAGGGGAATAGCGAGCAAACTCCATCCAAGAGGCCAATGATGGAAATCGGCGAAAGCAGGGCCGAGCGAACAAATCTCGGATGAAGCCGCTGAGCTAACAAGCTCGATTTGTTACCGAGGTCGTTAGTAGGTAACTCGGACCCCATCGCCGAGGCGATCGAGAAGCACCGCCCGTGGTCGGGTCCAGCAAGAAATTGTTGAAATGGAGGTTGGCACATCTTCTCCACCTCCTGCTGAACCCCGATCATGGACTCCGTTGAATCCTGAGCTTCGGTCCCCTGAGGATAGATCATTCTTGGGATGGGATCCGGCTCGTGTGAATAGGTACATTTTGTTCGCCTTGCTTCTGCTTTGATTAATTATGTTCGTTTTTTCATATTGTTTGCTCGGGTGTATGTGTAGGTTGAGCAGGTTGGCTCCCTTGATGCCCAATCTGAAAAACTACCGCCGAGTGTTCGCAAGGTTCCGGCATTCCTGAGCATGTTCAAAAAGCTTGCCAGACTCCCGTTCGAGCATGGACTACCGAGCTGGAAGAGTCCACTACGGGTTCCACTCCCCTGGAAAATATGCGTCTGGGTCTGGTACTTCAGGGCCAATCTATGGTCGTTCTTGAGAAAGCCTATGCTCAGTCCGCCAACCTCCATGCCAACTACTTGGCTTTGATCAGGAACTTCGAAGAAAAGGTGGGCGAGCTGAACAGGACTCAGGATGAACTGAGGTTGGCTCAGGAACAGGCATCCTCGGCACAAGCTGAGGCTCGCCAGGCGAAGGAGGATGCCCGCAAGGCTCAGGAAAATGCTCGCGAAGTTCAGGAAAATGCTCGCTTGGCTCAGGAGGATGCTCGCCAGACGAAGGAGGCACTGAATCACTCTCAGGAGGAGGTGGTCAGCATACGAAGAGCTCAGGAAGAGATGAATGTTGAGCTTCGTAAACTCCGAGCTGGAATCGAGGCCATGGAAAGTGGGAGGGACGTGCTTTCGCCAAATGCTTTCATCATTCTTTGAGGAGACCAACACCACCTTTTGGTCTCAAAATTCAAAGTTGCATAATGAAGAGTATGTTGATTCCATGTCCAACTTCTCCTATATTTGTGCCTTCGCCGATGCTATCCGGTCTGTTCGCCATACACTTAATGGCGAACAAATTGCCCCTCTTATATCAAGTTTCCAGCAGTACCTGATCGACAACCCACCGGATCGCAACCTTCCAATGTCAGATTTCAACGATCTGTGTGATTTCTCCATTCTTCCTGAAGGGATCAAAGTTGATGATCCTATTCTGGATGAGGAAGATGGCTCAGACGTGAATACTGGTGGTGCTGCTGGCCAAATTCTCCAAACTGAGTTCGGGACCGATCAGACGCAGGCCGAGCAAAGGGGACCTCCTGTGACCGAGCAGAATGTACCTTCTAGCGAGCATTTGGTACCTGGCCATATTGAAGGAGTTATTGCTGAGGGGGCTGAGCACTATTTGTTCGACATCTCTCTTCCGTCCACCCCCAATTATGAATTTGCTCCTTAATGTTATTTTTGTTTTGTCAAACATGTGTTGTGTAATTTTTTGTCTTTTTCACCTTTTGTTCGAACAATGTCTTCAATACTTGTAATTTTTTGCTGACTTCTTCTTTTTTGTTCGAACACTTTTACAACTGAATGGATGAATTACATATTGAACTATCTCCTCTAACCTGATTTTTGTTGAGGATGAATGCGGTTGTTGATAAATGATTGATACTTGTGTTGCTTGATGTCTGCTTTGTTGCTTTGTGTTCGCTTTGTTGCTTTAGTTTTGCCTTTTTCTTGCCTTGAATTAATTTTTGCCCCTTTTTGATTGTTTTATTGAATGAATTGATTGATTGATTGGGTTTGATGGGTTATGAACTCCCCCTTCTTGGTTCATCGACTTTTTTGGTTTTTAGTTGTCTTATTGATCGTTGCAATCGATTGATCGCCTTATTTAGGTTTCTTTTGCGGGAATCGACTGAACTCATTCGGGTTAACTTTACTTGGGCCTTCCTTTTTGTTGGTAGTCCGCTGTGACCTCAAATAGGCATGAACTAGAAAATCTTAGCGAACAAAAAGTACATATATTTTTTTTTTTTTTTTTGCAACACTTTGTATTCTATTACAACCTTCACATCTCAAGAAGACTATCTATTACACAACTATAGATATCGGACTAAGGTTTTGAATTTTAAATCTTATCTTGGTAGACAACCTAACTCGACCTCACCTTGTCCATGGAATTGATGTTGACAAGGATGTGGCATCATCCGTCTACCCTTCTTTCTTTTAGTAACATGCTCAAGCAAAGAAGAAGATAAGCTTTTCGTCCCTCCCCGACAAGCCGTGATTATGTGGGCGGCCGCGGACATGAGCATGTGGCGCGGCGATTCTGCTTTCGCCGCTTAACGCAGTCTTGAGCAAAAATTTTCATTTCGCACCATTTTGTCCCTTCAATAGATGCCTAAGCATCGGCCAGTCATATTGCTTTGAGCGGACACTATGACATCCTCCTTCCGGAGGACATTTTGGGGATGCATAGGGGGTAGTGATTTACTAATGCGATAAGCAGCGAGTAACGTGGAGTGGCAACCATAACTCTGCCGAGCATCTTGAGTCCGGCAACGAAGCTTCAACCTGTGCTCGTAATGTCATATGGGGTATAAATCATATCGGGCGGATGCTCGATTCAAATTTGAATGATTGGCTGAATTGAGAGTTGGATTCTTCTACGCCCGGGGCATACTAAACCAACCTCCTTCGAGACTTGTAATATTTTTCCTTTTTTTCTTCATCTTTTTTTTTCTGCTTTTCTCGATTTATCGGTATGCCCTATTTATAGAACTATCCCAAGCTAGTCTTTGGCATAACTAGTCGGTGCTAGCTCTCTTACTTTTGCTCCCCTTTTGACATCCTGTTAAGCTTTTTGACACTCTTTGCTCAAAGATTGACGATCCCCGCTTGGTTGCCACCACTTGTCAACTCGTTACGACACGTATCTTCGCTGACAACTCGTTCGACAACGTATCTTCGGCTTTTCGATAGTCTTTGGCCAAGATTTCTTTCCTGAAGATATGTGTCGAACATGATGTAGTCTTCTTTCAGGATTGTCCTACTCGTTTTAACTGAACGACTGATTATGTTCGGTCACTTGTGTTTGTTTCAGCTACATCGACAATTATGTTCGGCCAACTATACTTGTCTCGGTTTGTGTGGATGACTTTGTTCGCCAACCGTGCTTTCGCAAATTATTGATAATATTTTTTCAAATTTGATGCATTCCACGAGTAGGACAATGGGACTCCATTCGTGTCTTCCAAGTCATATGCCCCGCTTAAAGAACGCTTCAGAAACTCCTGAATGGACCTTCCCATGCTCGGCCGAACAAATCACTTGATACCCCCGTTACTCGTCTTAAAACCAGCTCGCCCACATTGAACCTACGTGTTCGGACTTTGGAGTTGTAGAACTTCTCTCTTTTGTATCTCTTTTTGAACATGGCATTCTTGAAATCATCACTCAGCGGCGCCTTCTTGTGCTCTCCAAAAGTCATTGTTCGATGACTTGGAATCTTATAATAATTTTTCCGCCCAAATGCCAAGGCAAACGGGGTCTCCGCAGATTGATGTTCTGAAAGTTGTTCGATAAGCCCATATTATTTCAGGCAACTCTTCAGCCCATCCTCCCCCCTTGGAATTATCAAGTCTAGCCTTGAGGGTATGCTTGATAATTTTATTAACGGCTTCAACTTGTCCTTTTGATTGGGGATAATACGGAGTTGAGTAATGCTTTTTTATGCCCCAGCGAGCACAATTCTGTCTGAACTCACTTCCATCGAACTGTTTGTCGTTATCAGTTACTAATGATTGGGGAAGCCCAAATCGACAAATGATATTTTTCCAAACAAAGTTCCACATTCTTTGTTCGGTGATTTTGACAATGGTCTCGGCTTCTGCCCATTTAGTATAGTAATCAACGACAACCACAACAAATTTTACTCCCGACGTGCCAGTAGGAAATTGGCCGATCAAATCGATCCCCCATTTAGCAAATGGCCATGGGCTATAGACTGACACTAATTCTTCAGGTGGGCTATGAATAAGTGGAGTATGTACCTGGCACTTGTGGCAAGCGCGAGCATACGCGAGCGAATCTTTTTTGAGGGTTGGCCAGTAATAACCTTGTCTGATTATTTTATGTGCTAGGACGAGCCCACCTGTATGATTTCCGCATACTCCATCGTGGATTTGTTCTAGAAGTATACAACCCTCTTCAGGAGTAATACACTTCAATAGTGGAAGTTAGAAGCTTCTTTTGTACAAATGCTCGTCTATGATAGTATAACGAGCAGATTGTAATCTGAGGCGAAGTAAACATGCCTTATTTTCGGGAGAAGTCCCTTTTGTAAAGTAACTTCGAGATAGAGTCATCCAAGTTTCTTGTTACTTTGTTATTTGGGCGATCATAACTCGAGGAGCGATGGCGAACAAGTTGTGACGACCACAATGTCTGTTGTGTTAAATCGCTCATCCTTCTTGTTGCCCGGCGTGCCAAAAGCATCGGCCGAACGATTTACCCAATCGTGGTAATTGTTCTATGAAAACTTGTTCAAAATGCTCGAGCAACTCTTTTTTGCTAATTGTCGATACTTTTGCCATTTGTTCGCCTCGGGCCTCGTACTACTTTGTTACTTGATAAACGATTATCCGGGAATCGTCAGAATCATCATCGACCTCTGAATTCCCATTGTCTAGCCATCGTAGTCCAAATGATCAAAGCTTCAGACTAAACTTCGTTATTTGTAGCCGAAAATCAAAACGGATGGTCATTGTAAATGTTTGTCCGGTTGGGTTGATGAGAACTACTACCGCTTCTCGGCTCTTGAACTTGTTGATGAGCCATCAACATACATATGCCATGGTTGATCGATAGCTTTTTTCGGGCATTTGTGGATATGTCAACTCAACCATAAAATCGCCATAGCTTGCCCTTCATCGCCGTTTCATGAGCAAACGTAATGCCGATTAGTCCTAACTCCACCGCCCATTTGAGTAATCACTGCGAGATCACGGTCTGATTGGAGGACTTCGCGAATGGGAAGGTGGTCAAGATTACCTCGACCGAGTGATCGAAAAAAGTATGGTCGCATTTTTGAACACTCATTACGAGCATATGCTAATTTTTCCCAAGGAGGGTACCGAGCTCGGGCTTTTTTAAGCACTTGGCTTACATAGTAAACGGGCAAATGTGTGGTCCCTTCGCCTGCACGAAAGCACAAAGATTGATTGCATGTTCGGATGCAAAGAAGGTCTGATAGAGTTGTTCTCTCGGGGCAGGCTTAGATGATGTCTCGAGTATCCGCAAGGTATTGCTTCAATGATTCAAATGCATTTTGGCAATGCTCGGTCCACTTAAATGTCCCTTCTTTAATGCATCAAAGAAAGGTTTGCATTTGTCCCCGATTTAATGATATAAACCGCTTTACGGAAGCTTAAACGTCCGGTTAACTTTTGGACCTCTTTCACACTCCCCGGGGCCTGCATATCGAGCATGGCTTGAATCTTTGATGGGTTCGCCGATCCCCGCTGATTGTGACCATATGTCCGGGAATTTTTTGAGTGAACCCCAAAGTCGCATTTCTTTGGATTTAGCTTCATGTTATACTCCCCGAGTATATCAAACGTTTGTCGCGAGGTGGGTGATGTGGTCTTCCTTATGTTCGCTCTTTACCTCAATATCATCAATATATACCTCAATTGTTCGGCCGATGTGTTCGGCTTAACATTTTGTTCACCAAACGTTGATATGTTTGCACGCATTTTTTAATCCGAATGGCATGCGTTGCCAACAAAGTACATATTCTTTTCACTGCGAAATGCGTATTCTTTTGATCGTCCCGGATGCATGGGTATTTGGTGATAACCAAAGAATGCATCCATGAAAGTCATGAGTTCATGGCTTTCTTTGTATTATCGACCAAATAATCGATATCGCAGCATCGGGGAAGTTATCTTTTCGGACACGCCTTTGTTTAAATCTGTGAAATCAATACATAGTCTCCAAGATCCATTAGACTTGCGGATGAGCACATGGTTTCGCAAACCATCTTGGGCATTTCACCTCTCGAATTAGTTTGTTGTCGAAAGCAACTTTTTGATTTCACTATTCATTGCCGCATACTTTTCCCGACTAAACTTTCAAGCGCTTTACGGATAACCGGGTTTGTATTGGATCAAGGTTGAGGAATGACATGCATGTTTTGGATCAATTCCAACCATGTCCTCGTGCGACCATGCGAACACATCCAAGTTTGCTTGAAGATAAGCAATCGTTTCGTTGAATTTTCTCGGGTAATTGAACCAATGAACACTTCTAACTTTCAGTCCGTTGGGTTAGATGTTTATAGGCTCCAGGTTGTTCGACGGTGTTGCTCATTTTCTTTTTTTTGTTTCCACCGAGGATCTTGAATGGACCCCGGTGTTAAATCATCAACCTCCATGGGTTCTAAACCTATGAGAGGTTCTAGGTCCGTTGCTCGCTTAGAGGATCAATAATCATTAGATCCGGGAGATCTGGGACATGAATTGCCTTCCCGGATTGTGTGTTCGCAAGATTCTCGTGTTCGCGGGAGTCAGGTTTCGTCAAATTTGTGTTCGCCAAAGATATGTTCGAACATGTTGGTAACATATTTGCCTGTTGGCTTGACTCACCGATCTCCCATGTTCGCTCCATCATGTTAACAATATTTTGTTTTCCTGGTGCACATGATAGCAAACAATCTCGAGCTTTCTTCTGATCTCCTTTTACGCTTGTTCATCCATCTTGTGTTGGAAATTTAACACAGTAGTAATACGTAGAACATGCCACTTTAAATTCCTGAATAAACGGGCAACCTAGGAACCCATTATAAGTAGACGGAGCATCGACGATTACAAAATCTAGCATTCTAGTTCGTCGGATGTCCGGATTCAGAGTTGATTCTAACTCGACTCCTAACCTAATCATACCATAGGGTCGGGTTACAGATTCCCCAAAACCCATTATGGTATGATCACACGGTTCAATATAACTGCTCAAGTCCCCAACTTGCTTTTCCATCTGGTGAAGGGTGTTGACGAACAAAATGTTCGCATAAGCTCCGGTATCAACCAGGAGGAGGTGCACATTCAACCCGAGGAGACGAGCACTAATGGTTAAGGAGTCATTGTGGGGAGTTATTATACCGTCGAGATCATCGTCTAAAAACGTGATTTGGTGTGAGGGTGGCGTGCTAGCTGATGTGCTCACCACCTTTACCTGATGAATGCTTTGCATGGCACGCATCTCCATCTTCTTACGTCTGTTCGATAATGATGGTGCCTGGTAACATCCACCCACTGGACCATATTCAGGACGTATCATGTGAATCTCTTGACTTTCTCGACCTCTTCCCACAGTAGGAGGCCCTCTTTTGGGTATTTCAAACCTTTTACGTGATTCTTCGGGATCACTGTCAGATGTTTGTTCGGCTTTACGTTTACCCATTCGATCTTCTATTTTTTCTGTTCGGGAGTCTCTACTCGTCGGCTTTTTTAAGAATTGGGTAAGACGATTATCTTCGTATAGCTTCCAAAGTTGGCGGAGTAAATCGCGACAATCTTCTCAGACAGCCCCGATGTACTCGTGGTAGTTACAATATTTGGAAGCATTGAGCCGATGTTTGTCCATTATTATTCTTCTCGGCCTATCCAACATGTCCCGATCTCTAATTTGGTTAAAATTGTTTTTATTTGAACGCCTGAAGACTTAAATGAGGCGTTTATACTTCGCTTCTTTCTTGAATGGCTTGAAAGAGCACGGGGGTTTGTACCCCTTCATTCATCACTTTCTTCCCTAAAAACTTTCCTAGTTGTAGGTTCCCGACCAATCGTGATTGGGCGAGCAAATCTTGCATGGCTATGATTTTGGCCGCCGCTCTCGGAACCACTGAATATGTGTTCGCCAGTCTTGATGCATGGCCTTCCACATGTCGTATTTAGAGTCGGGCCCCCGACCACCGCGAGGATCTTAGCATCCTCTTCAACTGGGGCCCCATCATACAAACATTTATCAAATCTTTCGATGTATGCTCGATTAGACTCACCTTTTAGTTGGGAAAAATGCGCCAACCTTTGTTTTGGTGCCGGCGAGCAGCACATGGATGAAAAGTGGGGCGAAATTGTTGTCCCAATTGAGCGAAAAGATGTGATAGACGCAATGCAAAAAGTAGAAAACCATCTATGTGCCCGATCACCCAAAGTCACGGGGAATGATCGACATGCGTTAACGTCTGTGGCCCATCGCGATCATAAAGTCTCGAGTATTTGCCGAGATGGACATGAGGGTCGGACTTCGGATCGAACATGGGGACCCGGTGGTCGAGTCTTCCATTTCTCTTGTATTTCGCCGCCATGATCGCTGGGTGATAGTGGCGCGCAGTATTGTGTCTTTCGGCGGGGTGGCCTTTTGGTCGCGCCAGTCGGGCTGTAATCCCTCGATGGCTTCTGCATTTCCGTAAATTTTGTGGAATCGACAGACTTGGATCGGGTCGTTTCCCATCATGAGGACCCAGTGGGTCATGCTCGTGATGGGCGATCCCCTTTACAAGCTTGTTCTTGACTACCCAATCAATGATGGATAAGCAATTTTGTTCCCCGCCGATTTTTGTTCGCATGCGGACGATCATGAAGACCTCGAAAAAAGGGCATGTTTATTGGTTGTTCCTTCCCCGGATCCCATGCCGCTTATTATTGCCGATTCGGTCTTTGGCGGAGAGCCTCAAGCGTCCAAACGAAGGTCTAGACCTCGAGGCCGCTTCTCGTCATCGACGTATCATCGGCTTTTTTATTCCGCCTTCGCGATTTTTCTTTTTAACTTGCTCGCTATCGGTGTCTGCGAGCATCGTTCTTCATCTTCTTGAGTTTTTAGCTTAGCCAACTCTTTTTCGGCCCTCTCTTTTTGTACTCATAACAAGAAAGTGATGGCCTTTGTTATCACCCTTGCAGGATCATTGACAATATCCTCAAGATTGATGGTCTCCCTATCGATCTTTGTGAAATTTGTGGCCCTCTTTCGATCATGTGGTCGGCTTTGTCCCGACCTCTCCGTTTGTGTGTTCTAGATTGAGGCATTTTATTTTTTTTTTTACGCCTCGGTAACTAAGGGTTTGTGTATGGGTTGGTTTTTTGGTGAAGTACCCTCCTTCTAGAGCCAATTGTCGCGAGTCGTTTTATTTGAGGAATATGATGTGGCTAATTTGATAACAACTCACAAACAAAACATGCGTGTAAAATAAACTCAAATAAGATGAATTTGTTGACCCGGTTAAATGAAAATGACTACTCGGGGCATACCAAGCCGGGATGTGGTATTGCGAGCTTTACACGTACAATATTTGATACACCTTATGAAGATGAATCATTCTGAGATGAAGATAATTTGGAGAGTTAGCATATGAGTGCTAGGGTTTCAGTATGTGTGGATAATCACTCAGTTTTTTCAGTTCCTTGCATCTCAAGTGTGGGTATAACTCTTTCTGGGAAATTTTTCTGAACCTTTCTCTTCTTCTTTTTTCTTCCTTTTATAGCACTCCGACAAGCATGAGCCGGGGTTGGCAAGCATGAAATTTGGAGACTTGGTCATGCAAGAATCCGGTGATATTGCCACGTTCCCAACTTCGTCTTCTAGATTGATCTTGGAGCTTGCTTGTCTGTAAGGCACTCTTTTGGTCGTCCAAATTAATCTTTTGTTCGGTTGGATGCTTTGTTCGCCCTTTAACCATGTCGGTTTCATCTTTGGAATCTTGTCCTCCTCCTCGAGCATACCGAGCCCTCGGGATGTCCGGGTCTTGGGATATCGAGTGGCAAGCACTCGACCGCCGGGATGCACTGAGTCTTGAAATGTTGTCTTTGCGAGCATCTTGACTTTCGGGATATCTGGGCTTTTCAGGATCCGAGTTCGATATCCGGGATATCGAGCCTTCGGGATATCGAAGCATCTTGACCCTCAGGATATCTGGGCTTTTCAGGATATCTGAGTTGCGAGCATACTGACCCTCAGGATATCTAAGCCTTTCAGGATATCTGAGTTGCGAGCATACTGACCCTCAGGATATCTGAGCCTTTCAGGATATCCGAGTATTTTTTCTTGCTTCGAGTCCTCGAGTTTGTTCGTGGCCTTCTTGACTTAGCTCATTTGATTAAATCTTTCCGATCCGAGTGGTGAGTATGTTTGTTTTAGGCGTCATGAGGCGATCTGGCCGAACAAACTTGTTTGGTCAACGGACGGCGAGCACATTTGTCCACCGGGTATGATTATTTTAAAGAATATTACACGTGTCGCTCTTACGTGTTCGATTAATCCTGAGTTATTATATCGAACACAACATTATTTAAATTAGATAAGAGGATAAAATAATTTTTAGTGTGTATAAAATAATGTTATGAGATATAATTTTTGAGATGTTGAGAGAATATAGTTATAAAAAATAAAGTTGTTTCATTATCGTTTATGGAACGAAAAAATAAATATGAGATGGATCAAAATGAAAAATGTCCAATTAAGTATGATACGGGAGGAGTTTTTTTTTTCATTAATTAGTGGTACTAAAATAAAAATAACATTTATTCAAGTTTTATTTTTCTTATTGAAGTTATTGAACTCCTTATTGCTAAAATTATTACTCCCTTCGTCCATCTATTATCTGAATATTTACTTTTCGCAGGGGTTTTAAGAAATAAATTATTATTTATCAGTATTAAAGTGGATACAATTATTTTTTAATTGGGTTTAATTAACCATTTTTTTTACTTTATACATAAATGTTTGCAAAACTACCCTTCAAATCCTCACTCATTATTTTATTTTTTAAATATGTATACCCAATAAAGTATAACGTTAATTTTGGGACGAAAGAATTACAATTTTCAAAGTGCACTTGAGCAGCGTAGTGCATTTGGTGCACAAGTGACTTACTCTAGATACATTTTTTTTTACAGGAAATAAAAATAATACTTCCCAAGATGACTTAAACACTAGAATTGAATCGCAAACCAAGGAAAGTGGGTTTTAGTGGGTTTGAGTGGAATAAAATAAGGGTGTTGTGAGTGTATTAATATTATATTTGTTTCCATTTTGGGAGTGTTCAAGTAATATTGGGACATCCAAATAAGACAAGTGTTCAAGTAATGTTGGCACGGAGGGAGTATTAAAGGACCGAAAAATCGACCTCCGCAGTAGCGACAATATGATCTGGAATGTAGACCCAAAAGAAAGCAGAAACAGAAGTAAAAGCATAAATAGCCAGCAAATGAGCCACATAATTCCCGGTTCTCCTTGTCCAAGCAAAAGTCACACCATCAAGATTAAAGAACAATAGTCCCCAAATAATAAGATCATGCCTCGGTTGAAGTAAGGCAAAAATCACAGTTTGAGCATCAGACTCAACCACCAGATCACGAGCCCCGTTGTCCCATCCACATTCCATTCCATGCCTAATAGTCAATGCCTCTGCAACGCCCACGTCCCCTATAGCACACTTTTCTCCATAACACCATATAACTCATTCTCCCATCCCGTAGAACCAAGTCCGAAACGGACAGAAGCGTCTATATTAAGCTTCCACTGACCCTGACATGGAGGCATCCATAATGTCCCAATTCGAGCCCTACGAGTGCAATCAGATGAGTTGCTAAATAATCCCGGCAATGCGACATTGCTCTATCAGCCACCTCCCTCTCCGTCAACCTCTTTCCTTGGAACACAAATAAATTTCTAGCAAACCACAGAGTCCACATAATAGTAACAAACAGACAGAAAGTCTCATCGTCTAGCTTGCCCTCCATCTCCTTGATCCTAGCTCTCTGTTGGACTCCCATCAAAGGGTACTGAAATAGGGCATAAGTCCCACACAGCGTGGGCCCACTCACAGTCCCTAACACATGTTCCATAATCTCAATCTCCCCACCACACCTAGTGCAAAAAGGATCCACATCCACAAACCTGCCAATGAGATTTATCCGAATAAAAATGATAAAATGCATAGTCTTCCATAAAAAGACTTTAATTTTCGGGAAAACCTTGAGCATCCATAATTTTATCCAATATGTCTCGTCCACCGTCCCGAAAACAGTGGAACCCTACTCTAGATACATTAAGTTTAACACTCTATGTATTATAATATATACAAATGTTATAGTATAAGTTTCACGATATAATCAGAGTGGCTTAGATCAAGCGGTTAGAGTACCAATATCTAAGACCGGGAGGTCCTGGGTTCGAGACATGCTTCCGCTTTTTAATGGGATTTAAATGAGAATTTTCCACCCTCTTTGGGTATTCTCCGCCCTCTATGGGTTTATTGTGGGGTATACTCCGTAAGTTCGAGATCTTGAAGAAAATAGATGAAACTTTAGTGTGGAAAATACTGTAAACGAGCGAGTGTTGACCTCCCTGTCCTCAAGATTGGATTGGAGAAGGTTCAACTTTGGGGTATACTCCGTAAGCTCAAGATCTTGAAAAATGTGGATGAAACTTTAGTGTGGAGTGTCTATCATGTTCGAAAATGCTGCAAGCGAGCGATCGTTGACCTCCCCTGTCCTCAAGATTGGATTGTAGAAGGTGCAATCTTAGTGTGGAGTATCTACCATGTTCAAAAATACTACAAGCGAACAAACGTTGACCTGCCATGTCCTCAACATTGGATTGGAGAAGGTGCAACTTTAGTGTGGAGTATCTACTATGTTCGAAAATGCTGCAAGCGAGCGAGCGTTGACCTCCCTGTCTTCGAGATTGGATTGGAGAAGGTGCAACTTTAGTGTGGAGTATCTATCATGTTTGAAAATACTGTAAGTGAGCAAATGTTGACCTCCCTTGTCCTCAAGATTAGATTGGAGAATGTGCAATTGCGGTTCCGTTTGATAAAGAGATGAAAAATGTGTTATGTGATAGAAGAAACTCATTATAATAAATTATCTATCAGTATGTAAAAAAAAAAAAATCACAATACATACAAAAGGTAATAATATTCATAGCAAGAATAGCATCATTTTTTTTTTTTTTAAAGGAAGAATAGCATCAATTATTAATTATTAACATAACATGCATAAATAAAGTGGACCAAAATTTACAAACTATAACAAAAAGTAATTGGAGAATGAAGAGAAGAAGTCGGGCCCTAAAGTCGCGGAAAGCTAACCATTTCCCTTTGCAAATTGTGCTCTCTTTTTTCGCCCTCAAACTACCCAAAAAAACCAAAAATATAAGAAAAAATCCTCTTCTCACCATTCATTCGGGCCCAGAAAAATAACAAAAAGAATAACCAATATATAATACCACGAACCCAACAATCTTCACTTGCACCAACCAAAAAAAAACTTGAAAAAGATCCCCTCCCATAATGGCTTCCCGAGTGGCTCTGGTTGTCCTAGTGGTGGCGTTGGTGGCGACGGCGGCAGCGGCGTCGTATCCTAGGGACGGTGGGCCGTACGTCGGGGGCGGCGGCGACGGGGGGCTGATCAACGACGTGATGGAGCAGCTGGACCAGGAGACGCTGATGGAGTCGGATTCGGCGCGCCGACAGCTCCGGGGAGCCGGGCACATCGGCTACGGCGCGCTTGCCCGAAATAGGGTGCCCTGCAATCAGCGCGGGCAGTCTTACTATAACTGCAATTCCCACCAGAGGGCTAACCCCTATAAACGTGGCTGCACCAGGGCCACACGATGCGCTAGATCTAACCGTTGAGATTCACATCAAATCGTCTTTTACCTATTATTAATATTTATTTATTTATATATTAAGTTATGTTATTTGGGAAATGTGTATTTGGTAAAATTAATGTTTTATGTATGAATCGTACGTGCGTGCGTTCGTGCATGCATGAGTTATGGGGTGATTAGGTGTCGGAGAAAGGTGTGATACTACTAGTTTGTTTGTTATTTTTATTTTGATTTTTAAATAATATTCGGTTTTTTTTTCATTTTCATGATGTGTTGTGATCGAACAGGGGTGGAGAAAGTGTACATCAATATAATTTGTTTATTTGTTTTCGGGTGTTTGCAATATATTTGAGGTGAATTGCATTTTAGATCTTTTTGGTGAGAAAATTATAGTAGTCTTTTTGCGACTAGATGGCTTCAAATAAAAGTTATATTTAAATTTGATGTGAAAATTAGGGCTGGAAATGGATTTATGCATATTAGATCTTTTCTGACTCATTTGAAGCAAGCATTGACAAGCATTGACAAATTCGTTGTTTTCGTTTTTTTATTTTTTATAAATTCATCTTTTTCTCAACAATATCAACATGGTAGTTAACCTTAATTCAAATTAATCAGAAAAAAAAATTAGCCCAAAAAACTTAGATACTGGAGTGTTTTCCATAATTTATAGTACTACTATATTAGTAGTATAATAATTTATGAATTTCAATAAAAGGTCCTAACTTGAGAACTGATTCAGTATCGGTGCGTGCACATACATCATGAGGAAGAAGATATACTGTTCAGTTGATATTTTGTTGGAGTATCTGAACATTGAGTTTGAACTTAACCCATAACGCGCCAAAAGTACCATCCCTACCAAAAAAATATTGATATACACCCACTGAACACAGAAATATAAACTCAACATATAAATTTAAGGAGAAAATTGATTGGTGTTGGGAGATGAATTTAATAAAGAAGATTTGATTAGATCTCAAAACCCCTGAGTATGACATGTTCAGGATAATCTTGATAGACTGAGTCAGGATTCAGTATAGAGTGTTCAGGAAGTTATCTGCACCATGTATAGTCAGCAGATATAGATCAGGTTAGATTTTGAAAAAATCAAGACTCAAGAAAGCCAAGAAATCAAGACTCAAGAAGTTTTTGAAGAAATCAAGACTCAAGAAGTAATCAAGTCTCAAGAGTAATCAAGAAATCAAGACTCAAGATGACATCAAGACTCAAAAGATGTCATCAAGACTCAAGATGTCATCAAGACTCAATATTATACTGAAGACTCAATATGTCACTGAAGACTCAGTATTTCACTGAAAACTCAAGATGACATCAAGACTCAAGATGTCATCAAGACTCAAGATGTCATCAAGTCATCAAGACTCGTAAGACATCAAGACTCGTAAGACACAGAAGATACCGAAGACCCAAAGAGTTATCGAATACTCAAGAAGATATCGAATACTAAGATAACCCCGAATGTTCCGAGGCACAATAATATCTATCTGAAGACTACAAAACTGAGGAAAAACGCGAATATTCAGAAAAATAGATATTGCCCCAGACATTCATATGCAGACAAAAGGAACTAAGTCCAAGTATTGTTTAAGGTTATCTCATTCAAAGAGATTGACCAAAAAAAGCCGTTATGTTTGTCTACATTTACTGAAGACAAGAACCAATCAGAAGAAGACATCATCATGATTTATCGACCTTTGAAAGCGACAGTCATTCGAAGCATGTCAGTAGTACTATGTTCCAGACTGCAAAAAGTGGTGATTGGCTACATGAATGCATATTTCCTAAAACATGCAAGGGAGTATTCAAACCCTAAACCCCATCAAACACCATAAGAGGAAACTCATGAAGCTATCTCCTCCAACGGATAGTTTTTTCAAGAGTGACCTTGGTGAAGTTACTATAAATACTAGTGACCCTTTACATTGAGAGATTACGGAAATTTGAAAGCAACTCAAGAGCTCATTCGTATTATTGCAAATTGAAGCACTCGAAAAACCTAGAATTTCCCAAGTGTTTAACATTGGAGAGAGCTCATTCACTAAGCCTAGATTGATAAGAAATATCCAAAGCTTAGTAGAGATATCATAGCCTTTGCATTGTTCTTATTGTAAAGGATATCTTATCCTATTTGGAAACCAACCAGAAACCCAAACCCTTTGTAAGGTAGTTTGAGTGTGTTTGTTGGTGAGTTGGAGTTGTAAAGAGTTAGTAAGCTACAGTGAGTTAGCCAGAAAACTCTAGAGAAGAAGTTAGTAAGCTACTTGTGGTAGTTTGAATACTTGTGTGTGTTGAGTTAATAAGCTGCAGTGAGTCAGCCAGAAAACTCAAGGTAGAAAAGTGAGTAAGCTACAAAAACTCGAGTAGAAAAGTGAGTAAAGCTTTTGAGTTAGCGAAAAGCTTTAGGGAGTTAAGGAATTTCTCTGAAGGTCAGAGAGAGTGGACGTAGGAGCTTGAGTCTCTGAACCACTATAATTGATGTGTTGTTTTGCTTTCTGTACTACATTATTATTTGTTGCATGTTTTTCACTGAAAGCATAATTCACTGATATTCAGTTGGAACCAATCCACTGAACTTGCATCAAACTGATCACAGCCTTAATCACTGATTTATTAAAAGGAAAATTTTCAGCAAAGCTAAAACGAGTATAAACATAGGGCCAACCATTCCGCACACTTGAGTAGCTAGAACAGATAGTTACCAAACTGAACTAACTCTCTGAGGGTTCAGTAAGATAGTTATCTGATCCAAGCGGCTCAGGATCTCTGATAAACTCAGGCTCAGTTGGGTTAATATGAAGCTTCTGAAAGCAGCTCAGGATCATTGTCTCAGTAGACTTTGACTCAGGGCAATCTGTGCTTCTCAGGGCAAAATCATCAGGATAACCTGACCCATCTGAACTCAGTGAAAAAAAGTTTTAAAATCACTTTGAACACATGTATTCCCCCCCCATACACGTGTGAGACTCATTAGCACCGGGACCAACAAGTGGTATCAGAGCAGTGGTTCAATTTGACCATTTGCTTTGGTAGCCATAGTCTAATTTGCTGAAAGACTCTGGTGGTCTGCTGAATAGATCTGTTTGTTGATATCTTACAAGGCTCAGTCATCATGTCTTCTAAGAAACTTCTTATGTTCTCTGTTGAGAGCTATGGTCTATGGAGATTAAGAATGCAGACTCATCTGTATTCAAAACATGAAAGAATGTGGAGAGTGGTTTCTGAAGGACCATTCAAATTTACTGTTGTGAATTCCAGAATCACTGATACTGAGAGGAATGATCCCAGAGATGAATTTCCAAAGTCTGATGATCAACTTACTCCTGATGAGAGAAAGTTAGTCAATCTTGACTACATTGCTAAAGATACTTTATATAACACTATTGATGATGGTGTTATGGGGATGATTTCTCCTTTGTGAAACCGCAAAAAGAAATATGGGACACACTTGTTTGTTATGTGTCGAGCCTGACGATCATATTAAGGAAAACAAACTTTCTGTTGCTATTGGAAAGTTTGATAGCTTTGAAATGGAAGATAATGAATCCATTGACAAACTTGAGGTCAGATTCACTAGCATCATGAATGATCTGAATGCACTTGGGAAAAGATACCCACAGAGAGAAGTGGCACTGAAAATTCTTAGAGGATTATCTAAGAAATTGGATATACATGTTGTGGTGATTGAAAACACCAAAAATATTAATTCCATGACATATCAACAAGTTTTCTCTGAACTGAAAGCTTATGAGTTTGTGATTGATAAGAAAACTAAGAAATCTGACAGCAAAGATGATTCTTCATCTAGCAAGAATGTGGCTTTCAAAGCCAAAGAGAAATCCTGTAAGTCTAGAGAGTCTGAGAACTCACTTGCCAAAAATCAAGATGAGCAGGAGGATAAGCTAGTACTGGTGGCAATGAGGTTTGAAAGACTCAATAGCAGATATGAGAAATATAAGAAATATTACAGGAATCACAGGTACAAGAGAGATTCAAAAGCTGAGGACAAATACACTGAGAAAAGAAAGGACCAGAAAGCTGAAGGATCCTCATCCAAAAAGAAGGACTCCAAGACCAATGAGGAAAAGTGATCGGGATGATGATGCCAACAGATCTACAACCGCGGAAGAAATGTCACTTTCAATATGACCGTCCTGAGCTGAGTGTTAAAGAAAGAAAGGAAAGACAAGCCAAGAGAGACAAGAAGTTCTCCAGCAAGAAGAAAAGCTATGATTCTTTGAGGAAGAAGAACATTCTCAAGAAGGTTCCAGTTCCTCGGATGAGATTTTCTCCGAGTAAGGATAAAGTGATGATATATGTCTTATGGTCATGGAGGAGGTAAATTCTTCTATCTCTGTTGTTGCTCCTACACAAGCACATGAGTTCTCAAGTTCAACTAAAATAAATTTGACTGATTGATTCATTTGAGAATCTTATGAAGGACTATTCGTGTTACAAGAATCGCCATCGAAACTCAAGAGCGAACAAGGAATCGATCGACGAGAATCAAGTGGAAAGACTCTAAAAATCTTTGAGATCACTTCTCAATTGATAGGAACTCTTGATGAACTAGATGTTAAGAAAAGTACAACTCTCGAAAAAAAGAGAGGTGATAGAGACCATGAATGGAAAATTAGAGAAATCCATTAAAGAGATTCAACTTATCGAATCGAGTTCAATGACCTCTTTGAGAAGCATGAAACTCTAAAGAAATGAGAGGATAGTCTTGCAGAGAAAGTTAGCTCTATTGAATTTTGCATCTAAAGTGATAGATGAAATTGAGTTATCAAAGACTTGCAACTATAAAAAAGGCGGATTGGGATACATTCCGGGGGAACCTCACAAGGTCTTCTTCCGAATCTTTATAAGTAGCACCAAGACTGCCTTTTGTTAAACAAATGACACCTAATCTTCTTCTTTGAAGAACTCCAGGAGTTTTAGACAAGGGTAAATGACCTATGGTTTCGAAAAAAGCTGAAGGTTCAGGGAAGAAAGCCTGCACCTGGAAAAAGGCTAGAAAACCTCCAACACTCAAGAGGGAAATCTTCAAATTTCAAGATTTCAAAGCCTCTCAAAGCTAAGAATACCAACCTAAAGAGATCTGCAGACCAACTATCGAGGAATTTTCGTAAGAGAAACACTCAAAGAGATATTCTCAACTAAAAAGACCAAGTCCTCGACATTTGAAATACCCCAATTTCAAGACAGTAACCCAAACCCCACTTGCCTAAGGGTAAAAGTTTCCTGAACCCAAGTCACGGAGACAGAGACCACCAAGACAAAAAGCCAAATCACTTGAACAAAAGGCCCGAACCCAAGAAGAACTCTAAGGCTCATGTTCATGCTAAGGCCGCACACTCATACACGAGATATTTGCAAGGCACCTAGGGTGGTGAATGTGTATGTAGATGTTTATGGGAGACAAATCACCCACTCTAAAGTAATTAGAGTTGTTAAAGCGTGATTGGGTTCCAAAAGGTATAAATTTAACCTTGGTAGGACCCTACACCAAATGGGTACCTAAGAACCGATCATTTTTTTCGGTTGAAAGAAAAAGGGCATTGAAATTTGAATGAAAACAACATAAAGACGATGAGTGGAAATGAATTGGCTCTGATGTATGGTATCCGGATAGTGGATGTTCAAGACATATGACGGGATATAAGCAACTAATCACTGACTATGTTGAGCAAAAAGGCCCTCAGATCACATTTGGAAACAATTCCAAAGGACAAAACCGAAGGATATGGAACTCTTGAAGTTGACTCTGTTCATATCCATGGTGTTTCATATATGTGTCGGTCTAAAAAGCATAACTTGCTTTCTATCGATCGATTCTGTGACAAAGGATTCATGTTGAGTTCTCAAATAACTTATGTTATGTGAAAGACAATACTTCACGTAAAAATTTTCTTGACCGTACTAGAAAAGGAAATGTGTATCTTACTGATTGGAGTTCAACTCCTAAAGATACATATTTGGTTGCAAAAAGTTCCACTGATACCAGTTGGTTGTGTCACAAAAGAATGAATCACTTAAACTTCAAAACCTTGAACAAACTAACAAGATTAGCACTTGTGAGGGGGTTACCCAATGAAGTGTTCAGTAAAGAACATGTATGTGATGCTTGTCGAGAAAAGAAAACAAATCGAGCATCTTTCAAAAACAAAGTAGATGTTTCTATCGATAGAATACTACAACCGTTACATATGGATCTCTTTGGTCCAGTAACACCTGTGAGCACTAATGACAGAAAATATACACTTGTGGTAGTTGATGACTACTCTAGATACACATGGGTCATATTCTTATTCAGTAAGAAAGATACTCAGACAAAACTGCCTGAACTAATCGAAAAAGACTCAAGATTGAAAAAGAATCTGAGTGTGGTCAAAATCGACGAGATAAAGAAATCGAGTTTATCAATCATATTATATCCGATTATTGTGCGAAGAAATGGAATAGCTCATGAAACATCACCGCAAGGACCCCACAAATGAATGGTGTTGTTGAAAGAAGAAATAGGACTCGAAAGAAGGCTGCAAGGACAATGATTCTTTGTTCGATATTCCTAAGATTTTTTGGGTTTGAAGCTATCAACACCGTTGCATGCTACTCTCGAAATCAGATCCATCTTGACCAAGAACGAGGAAAAACTCCATATGAGTTGTGGAATGAAAGGAAGCCTCTTGTTTCTTTCTTTTCGTGTGTTTGGTTGCAAGTGTTTCATACACAATAATGGTAAAGATCGGTTGAAAACTTTTTGATAAAGAACGATGAAGGATATTCTTAGAATATTCTCAAGTCGATAAAACCTTGAGTTTACAACCAGGGACTCTTATTATGGAAGAAACACCTCATGTTGTTTTTGATTAATCTACTTGTGTTCAAAAAATGCGGGGAACATGACTCGGGAGAACCGACCAAGAGAATCATCGGACTTAGCACGAAAAAGAATGATAAAACATCCTCCGAACACGAAAAAAAGAAGTCGGTCACTTTCTATGAATGGGGTGAATCGACTAAGACAAAGAAGTTCGGGATGGAAAAACTCGGATGATAGTGAGACTCGGGATGTAAATTCTCCAATTTGAAGGAAAGCCAACACATTGAAGTTCGACAATAATCAACATACACCGATTCGGACTCGGTATGTAATGCCGATGAAGATGTGGTCACAATGGTGAGGCAAACTCGAATCTATCAACCAAAGGGGAACAAATGTCTCGACAATGTTCTAAATAAATTTCCCCCGAGGAAGATGATTCTCTTTCTCGCTTTCTTGTTGTTCCTCGAATTTAATGAACTACACCGAACCTAACATTTACGATGTTGAGGATAATCTTGAAGGGGAACATCCAGGAGAAAATGGTTGGATAGTCATCCTATAAGTCGATTGTGGGTGATCTATCGATGGTGTCAAAACAAGAAGGTTCCATGGAGAAAGTGCTTTGTTCTGCTGCTTCTTATCCGAAAAAGAACCTCTTTGAGATTGAAGAAGCTCTACAAGATTCAATTTGGATTCTTCTTTATCTGAAGAAATTTGAATCGGTTCTCAAGGAATGAAGTTTGGGAGTTAGTGAATAGACTGAAGAGGCACAATGTGATTGAAACTAAGTGGGTGTTCAAGAATAAGAGAGATGAAAACAACAACATTGTGAAACAAGGCAAGGCTAGTTGCACAAGGTTATTCCCAAGAAGAAGACTTGGATTATGATGAAACCTTTGCACTGTTGCAAGAGACTAAGTCATCGATTGTTTCTTGCATATCTTTTCCCACATGAAATTCACGATCTATCGGATGGATGTGAAAAGTGCATTTCCGGGAATAGTGTCTTAAGAAGAGGTTTATGTGGAACAACCTCCCCCGTTTCGCATTAATGACCAAGTTCTGAGCTCGGGAAAGCCTTGTATGGTCTTAAGCAAGCACCCCGAGCATGGTATGATACCCTTTCTCGGTTTCTTCGACCATGGTTTTATCAAAGGAACTGTTGATAGGACTTTGTTCAGGATAGAAGATGGAAATGATATTTTACTAGTTGATTTATGTAGATGACATCATATTTGGATCTCCAAATCATCGGTTGTGTGAAAAGTTTTCTACCCCGATGAAAGGAAAGTTTGAGATGTCAATGATGGGGAGATAAATTTCTTTCTTGGACTTCAAAGTGAAACAAACTAAGGAATGAATTTTCATCAATCAAGTAAAATACACCGAGAGATCCGATTGCAAAGTATGGTGTCTGATTGCAATGCAGCTTAGAATTCCTATGAATACTAACTACAAGATGGATCCTGATCGTGAAAGCAAATCAAGAAATCACACCGATTATAGAGGATCATTTGATCATCGCTTTATCTCACGACAAGTAGGCCTGATATAACATTTCTTTGTTGGGATATGTGCAAGATACCAATCTAATCCTAAAATTAGGCTCACATGGGAGGTCGCCAAAAGATTCTCAAATATCTTAAAGGCTTTGAATAGAGGATTATGGTATCCATTGATGATAACCTTGAATTAACTTGGTTATTCAAATCTTTGATTATGGAGGATGTAGAATTGACAAGGAAGTCTACCACGAGAACTTGTAAATTTCTTGGAAGTAAACCGATATAATGGTTTTCAAATAAACAAACCTCGAGAGCAACCAATCTTCTTCAAAATTTGAATACATGGGTCGCGGGGAAGTCTAATACCCACGATTCTTTTCGCTCGGACAACAATTGAGGGATTATAAGATTATAGCCATGAATTACCTATATTTTGTGATAATAATAAATCTGATAAATTATTACACAAAATTCCGATTACACACACCGATGTAAGCATGTTGATATCGGACATCACTTCATCGAGATCATGTTGAGAAGAAATACATCGAATGGAGAAAATTCATCTTGATAAGCAGAGAGTGATATCTTGACTAAACCTTTGGGTTTGAATCAAGATTTCGGAACTATCGGTTGAATTAGGTATGTTGGATCCAGTGAATGAAAGAAATCAAAAAATTGAATGTTTTCGGATGCATGAAGTTTTCTCGAGATTTTACCGAGAAACTCGGGATAAAATTGAAAGTATTGAACTCGAAGTCTTGGGAAACTCGGATATCCCGAAGATCAAGATCGAAGATTATATCGACCGCTTTCAAGATTACTCGATATAATCGACCTCGTTCAAGATTTCGATTATTATAATCGACCAAGTATCAAGCTCAAGATTTCGAAGATCATCTTCGACCTCGTTCAAGACTCGAGATTATAATCGACATTTTATCAAGGTCAAAACTTCGATTAAGACCGATGGAGGAAATTAGTCCGAAGAAGTATTGACTCATGCAACACATTTATTGTCTAACCGAATCTCAAGAATCATTGACAATAAATAACATAACACCGGGGAATATTTGGGCGACCTTTGAAATCCAAGAAAAAGTCAATAGTCCAGGAGAACGATAATTAAATGCACTGTTCATTAATCACCAATAAGGTTAAATTGACGGCGTAATATTTGTGATATTGTCCTTTCATATACCCGATTTAGTCGGTTTTTAATCTCGACCCTCGATTTCTTCATTTATACGATTTTCCATGAATCAAATCCTATATATCTATTGAAGAATTCCTTCAAAGCCCGATTCCAATAATCTTCATCTTCAAAACACTCTGCTTCAAAAAAAACCTCTCAATTGCCCAGAAATCATCATCTTTCTCAAAACCCTTCACAAAAATTCTTCAAAAATGACGTTCTCTGTATACGACAAGCTTGCTATTTCTAACAAACCGTGGTATGAATACTTCGTATCTCTCGAAAGCTCATCAAACGCAACTCACGAAGAAGAAGCGTTGCATATGATTAAGTTGGCAAAGCTTACTTGCCTGGTTGCGAATCAACCAGAGGCAGAATACGCAAAAGAGGTAATAGAGTTTATCTCTAATTTGAAATTAGATGAGGAAGATTGTATAGAATCGCAGATAACTGTATCGCATTTAGAGCATAGTTCAAAGTATGTGGATTTTGTAGGGAATTATATATCATTCCTAAGAATCTTAATGCCATATACGAATTGAGAGATAGAGGAGAAGACCCTACGGTTTATATGATGGGTAGGGAGCAAGAATATCTGGATATGATTGCAGAGCATCCAGTTAAATTCGAAGCTACTCTGAATAAAAGGAATTTAAAGCCTAAGTATCGAGTATTGCTGGACATTGTGAGTAAATACATAATGAGTCGGTCCGGCAGCTTTGAACAAATAAGCACGCCGAAGTTGAGGTTAATGACGGCGATTGAAGATTCACCCACCACTGCATTCAACTGGTTACATTACTTAATCAAAGTGGTGAGTGATCAAGCTAAGCAAGTACAGAAGGTGAATGGATCTGTTGTTATCAAAGGGAAGATCCTTCATGCAACCAAGATTGCATTCATCTTAGAAATGTGCAGAGAAGAGGAGGATATCTTCGCCAACTCCTCACCCTTTCCAAAGTCAAAAATCCTGTTCAAGCCACCTACAACTAAGAAGACTTTGAAAGGAAGGAAAGAGAAAAGCTCGAAGTCTCAGGAGGAGACCGCTGAAGAAGGAGTTGATGAGGCCCAACAAGCCAGGGGGAAAGCCCTGATGGAAGTGAAGAGAGAGAAAGAAGAAACTCTGAAGAAGAAATCACTGGCCCCTCAGAAACGCAGAAAAATTCAAACTATTATCGGTGGAGAGGTCAAGACATCGGCGAAGTCCAACCCGGCGAAGGCCCGCCAAGGACCGAAATTCCACTACAAGTTCGCTCAGTTTGTGACAATTGCTTTCGAAGAAATCGAGAAATGTGTTTTCTCGAGGTACTTTTAACTTCTCTCGAGCTCGCATAAAAATTTCTCGAAAATATTCAAGGAACTCGTGTTCCTATCAAGAGATACACTGCTCAAACCTCGTATCGAGTCAAACCTCGATGATCTGCCGAATTTGGATGCGATCCCGAGTGAACCATTTCTCAATCCTCAAAGACTAACTCATTCAAGCCGATCCTCACCGATCCCGAGCCCAAAGATGAAGGCGGAGAGGCAGAAGAAACTTAATGGCGCAGCAAGAAGGGGAACGATTCATTCTTGACAGATACCGAAGAAATGAGCGATATCCCGACCTTCAGATCTCTTTTTCTTCCAACTCGTAACCACAAATATATCCTCGAATCGACTCTTCCGGAGATGTCAATATAGCCTCCTTCGTAGGAGAGGATCGTGGAATGCCGAGACCGCCGCTCGACAGAGTTTTCTCGATTCGGAAGACAAAGCTCATGATGAAAAATGTTGATTTTGATGAGCTAGTCACAGAAGAAGGTGGGCGGAGAAGGGGAAGTTAATCGACACCTCCAGGTTCTAAGGATCAAGATAGAGAGGGTGACCAACAAGAGGATCCTGAAAATCAATCTCAGATGGAGAATGAAACCGACATCGGTCGATCGATATCTCACATCCTCGATCGAAAGTTAAGACTCTTGGTATCTTTTGACCTATTAAACATTATGTCAAAGCTACTGAAGTTCCTATCTTTAAATATGTTATGTCTGATATGCAGACTGGGCTCAGGTGGAGCACCCAGCTCAGGTTGAAAAAGTTGTATTCACTCCAGAGATTGATCTCAGTCCTATATTGGAGAAATTGAAGAAGGTGGTGCCAATGGTGGAGAAAGTAACCCAAATTGAAGAAATCTTGGCAAGCCAATCTCAGAAGCTAGAAACTTTGAGTTCATCTTCAGACATCATGCAACTACAAACATCTCTTGCTGATAAATTGACTACCTTGGAAGGAAAGGTTGATGTAGTCAAAGCTGAGCTCAATGCAAAGATATAGCAGATGTATCAGGAAAGAACTGCATATCTTGAAGCCAAGCTGGTTGAGAAGAATGATTTGATGATCAAGACAGCTGTTGAGGAAATGGGCTCTATGCTCATGACCAAGATGACAAAGATGATGCAAAATGTCTTCTCACATCAGTTTGCACCTCTTTCTGAAGAGTTCTCAGTAGCTAAGAATCACATGAGAAGACTAGAGGATGAGCACGATCAGTTGGCAGGAGAAGTGCGCAGTATAAGCAAAGAACAATATCATATGGATACTGCACTTTTTCAACTTCTTCCAAGGTATGGTGCCAAAAAGGGGGAAAGGCATGGTGGCAAACTTAGTGAGTTGTTGGCACAAACCTTGAAGAGAAAGGCTGAGAAAGAAGCTGAAGAAAAGATAATAGCTGATGCTTTAAAAGAAGTGGAAGCCACTGAGAAGCTCAAGTTCAAAGAAGTTGAAGAACCTATCTACACTCAAGTATCTGAGCAAACTATTCAGGAAGCAATTTCTGAGAAACTGAGTGGTAGAAGGATGGTGGAAACAAGTCAAGCGGTGAAGAACAAGTCAAACCTGGAAAGAGAAAGGATGTGGCATTTGTGGAGCAAGAGAAGAAGAAGAGAGTTAAAGCTTCTAAGTCTACTCAGAGGAAATTGATTATAGATTTTGAAGAATCTGAGGAAGAAGCTGAAAAAGAAGTTTTCAACACCAAGAAAGCTCTAAAAACCCTTCAAGTTGAAAAAGAGGAGAAAACTGCTGCTTATGTATCAGACGTTCCTGTGATCAGGAAAAAGAAAGAAGAAGAGCAGAAAAGAAGAAGTGGTTTCAAGAAGTTCTTGAGCAAAAGGAGGGGTACAGAGAAAGCTCAGAAATGACCGCACATTGACAAATGGATGCCTATTCAGTTCAATGATGCGTGGGAGGAAATCAAGAGAACCTTCTGGTTCTACTATGAGATTCTGAGGGAATGGAGGGGAAGCAGCTCGGATATGAATGAAGCCTTCATTGAGTATTTATTGACATTCTATCCTAAGTACCTGCAAAGTTGGATCAACTTGGCAGATGAAGAAAAATACTTTCGGATAGTTGCCCCCGTCCATATACTTTACCCAACTCCAAGACTTGAGAATGGCTATGTGAATGAGACGGTCATTTCTCGGAGATTGCTTCAATATGTCATCCAATAGGTCGATAGAAAACAACCCAGATATCATCAAAGCGAGGATGAACTGAAGAAAAGATACTATGGGATGTTCAACCTGGAGGTGCCAGAGGATGAAGTTGATGAAGACTGAAGATGATGAAGACTGAAGATTTTTTACTTCTATTTTTGTTTTTGATTTTCAATGTAATCTGTAACTCTGATCTTACATCAATGAAAATTTATCTTTATGCTCAAAGATAATATCTCATTATCTTTTTACATATCTTTTATGTTTGATATGCCTTATGTTTTGAAATTGTTGGAAGAATTGTCATTTTGGATTGTAATAGAAAAACTGAAACCTGAGTATAGGTTAGGTGTTTTTGTAACAAGATGGTTTTGGCATCATCGAAAAGGGGGAAATTGTTGGGAGATGAATTTAATAAAGAAGTTTTGATTAGATTCTAAAACCCCTGAGTATGACATGTTCAGGATAATCTTGATAGATCGAAGTCGATTTGAGATAGAGTGTTCAGGAAGTTTCTCCGCACTATGTATAAATACAGATATAGATCGTTTAGATTTTGAAGAAATCAAGACTCAAGAAAGTTTCGCAAAACCGAAGACTCAAGAAATTTCAAGAAATCAAGACTCAAGAAGTAATCAAGTCTCAAGAAAGAATCAAGAAATCAAGACTCAAGATGACACTTTGAAGACTCAAGATGTCATCAAGACTCAAGATAATATCAAGACTCAAGATGTCATCAAGACTCAAAGATGTCATCAAAAACTCAAGATGACATCAAGACTCAAGATGTCATCAAGACATCAAGACTCGTAAGACATCAAAAACTCAAAAAGATATCAAGACCGAAGAGTTACCGAATACTCGAGAAGATATCGAATACTCGATATAACCTCGAATGTTCCGGACACCGAATAATATCTATCTCAAGACTACAAAACCGAGAAAAAACGTGAATATTCGTAAAAAATAGATATTGCCCCTGCATATTCATACGCAGCACAAAAAGGAAACTAAGTCCAAGTATTGTTTAAGGTTATCTCATTCAAAGAGATTGACCAAAAAGCCGTTATGTTTGTCTACATTTACTAAAAACAAGAACCAATCGAAGAAGACAAAGATCAGATTTCATCGACAATCGAAAAACAGGTCATCAAGACGTGTCGGAATCTTATGTTCCGCATCGCAAAAAAGTGGTGATTGGCTAAATGAATGCATATTTCCTAAAACATGCAAGGGAGTATTCAAACCCTAAATATACTGCTCATCAAACACACATAAGAGAAACTCACGAAGCTATCTCTCCAATCGGATAGTTTTTCAAGAGTTACCTTGGTGAAATTGCCTATAAATACTAGTGACCCTTTTACATTGAGAGGTTACGGAAATTTGAAAGAAACTCAAGAGCTCATTCGTATTATTGCAAATTGAAGCACTCGAAAAACCTAGAATTTCCCAAGTGTTTCACATTGGAAAGAGCTCATTCACTAAGCCTAGATTGATAAAAAATATACAAAGCTTAGTAGAAATATTCTAGTCTTTGCATTGTTCTTATTGTAAATGATATCTCATCCTAGTTGGAAACCAACCAGAAACTCAAACCCTATGTAAGGTAGTTTGAGTGTGTTTGTTGGTGAGTTAGAGTTGTAAAGAATTAGTAAGCTACAGTGAGTTAGCCAGAAAATTCTAGAGAAGAAGTTAGTAAGCTACTTGTGGTAGTCTGAACACTTGTGTGTGTTGAGTTAGTAAGCTGCAGTGAGTCAGCCAAAAAACTCAAGGTAGAAAAGTGAGTAACCTACAGTGAGTTAGCCAGAAAGCTTTAGGAAGTGGTTAAGGAATTTCTCTGAAGGTCAGAGAGAGTGGATGTAGGAGCTTGAATCTCTGAACCACTATAATTGCTGTGTTGTTTTGCTTTCTGTACTGCATTATTATCTATTCCATGTTTTTCACTGAAAGCATAATTCACTAATATTCAGTTGGAACCAATCCACTGAACTTGCATCAAACTGATCACAGCCTTAATCACTAATTTATTAAAAGGAAGATTTTCAGCAAAGCTAAAACGAGTATAAACATAGGGTCAACCATTCCGCACACTTGAGTAATTTAGAACGAGATAGTTACCAAACCAACTAACTCTCCGAGGTTCAAGAAGATAGTTATCCGATCCAAATGCCGAATCTCCGATAAACTCGGACTTCGGTTGAAATTTATCTGAAGCTTCCGAAAGCATTTCGGGATCATTGTCTCGATGAGACTTTGACTCGAAGCGTCTGCGGCTTCCGAGGCAAAATCATCGGGACAACCTGACCCATCTGACCTCGGTGAAATAAAAGTTTTTAAAATCACTGAACACGTGTATTCCCCCCCCCCATACACGTGTGAGACTCGTTAGCACCGGGACCAACAATTGGGGTCGAGTAGCAAATTACTCAATCTTTTGTCCTGATGTTACACTATTGCAAAAGTTGTGGATATCTTGTACAGATTGCGGCAATGAAACAATCAAAACAACCACCATCTCCGCCTTCTCTGATCTCTCTGCAGCATCAAAAAGTAAGAGCAGAATGAGATTAAAATGAGGCATTCTCCAATGTTTACATCAAAGCAAGACTTTTTCATTTACAAGACTTGATTAGTGGCGTAAGAGAGTCGAGCCACGCCTCGAAAAAAACTCGAAATAGACTAGAATCTAATCAAGTTGAGGTCAAGCTTAGTAATACTAGGCTCGTCTGACTTGCGAGCCCAATCGAGCTCACATAATTTTACCATTTTACCTAATATGTTTTTTATTTATAAATATATTATAATTATAAATAAAATAAAAATCTTTAGTTAATGATATGTAAATTATCGAATCAAACTCGAGTACTTCGAGTTTTTTATCGAGTTGAGCTTGAGTTCAAACGAATTAAGCTCGATTGAGTTCAAGTCCAGTTTTGAGCTTCGAGGTTTTCAATTGAGTCGAGTTTGAGCTTGACACTACTAGACTCGGCTCCTTTACACTCCTAGACTTTACTATGAGAGAGAATCCAACCAAAGTATGTCCCAACTACAAAAACAAGGGAGGCTAACCTTTTGGTTGTGATTCTGCTGCGACTGCAATACTATAGGGTTAGGGAGAGGGCGGTTGTTGATGTTTTGCAAATAGGGCTCCACTTTCTCTTTCAGCATTTCGTTCAACTGAAAATTGGGATACGAGCAGTCATCAGCCAAATGAGTTTAGAATTGTAATGAGGCAATAAAACTGTTTCGAAATCTACTGACCTTCTCTTCACGCCACTTTGTTTCCCACTGTGCGTCCAGAATTTTGTCAGCAATTTCTCTTTGTGCATTGAGAAGAATTGTCATCTCATAGAGCTTCTTTGGATCTTTAAGGTCTTCCTCAGTCCATGAAGAAGCATTTAGCGGAAGGTCCAGGGCCTGCAAAATGATTAAATTACCACACGAATACGAAACAGAAGTTCCATTACAAGCCAATTATGTTATTCGTTCTTAAAAGAACGATATATATATATATATATATATATATATATTACTCTATATATATACACTGCAGCATGGTACAAGTAGTTTATTCAGGTGATGGGCTCCACAAGAAACCCACCATCTGGCTCCATATCATTACTATATGTGTGTGTATCGGGCTTCGTCAGCTAGGCCTCATTCCGTCATCTGCAGTCTTTTAGAACAATGATAGCAGTCCTATGTGTTCAATAATGTAGTAACACAGCTCAATTTTTTATTTTTTATTTTTAAAAAGTGCAATGGACAGATGTTGCATCATCGGTATGCAAAGGCATAAAATGTAAACATTTTTAAAGAAAAAGCAAGAATTTTTTATGTGATACTGACAAATAGCAAGGAAAAAAGTTCCATCACAACTATTACACGATTAAATCTTCATTGCAATGCGGACTCTGAAGCCACTTCACCATTCCAACTACTGACACCACATAGTAACAACTGTAACTAGAACAGTCAGCAGAACTCAAGAAAAACAAACTTACCCCCCAATTATGAGGCCTCTGGGGAGGATTTAGCATCATTACTTCTGCCTCCAAAGCTTTCTTGGCCTTGTAAAATGGAATGTTTTTCACAACAACAGGATCATCCTTCGCACGAACGGGATCCATAGAGATTAAAGCCTGTCAATTTCATATTGTTAGCGGTGTAAACGAAATATTAATTGAAGTCCCTACATTGTTGAGAACTCATGGAAGCCTACCCGAAGTTCTTTCCAAAATGACAGACTATAGGATTTACGATTTCTATTTCTACTTTTACCTTTTTCTCCACAAAATATAGATCAAATTGCATGCAACAAATTCAAGGATATAAACACTTGCCATAAACTCACCCAGAGTAATCTAGAAATAAGAACGAGGTAACTTGCTTTTTCTGCAACTTTTCAAGTTTCCAAGAAGACTTGCATCTCACAAAGGTGGAACTGTAAAGTACATATTCTCTTGAACCAAACAGAGAATACACCAAACCCATAACATCATCTAATTATGAGGTTTCCTTTATAAGTGCAAAAAACTTTTTGAATGACAGATACCAATTAAAAATGAAATAAGGATAAGGTCTGAGAGAATTATCCATAAAATATTATCTCCAGATAAAACAACTGTCTAAAAGGTGTCCTTGTCTCAGCATAGTAGCTGAACGCCTGAACCAGAGATCTTCCTCTTGTCAAGATGGGTACCATTCTTCCATACCCCAACCCCAACCCCCAAAAGCCAAAAATAGAAAAGATCAAGCCACGTAATATTTGCAAAGAATTTGCTGAGGTCACCAAGGTACTTTTTCAAGGAAGAAAACCATCCTACCTCTTGCAAATACTCCCAGCCCGGCTTCCGTTTGGAAACTTCATCACGGAGTTGATCATACCGTATAGATTCCTGAACAATGGTAAAGAAAAGTAATCACAAATCCATATGAAAGTATAGCATACAGAATACACCAAAAGAAGCAATGTGATGGTTCATATCTAAAAAGAGCGGATGTTTCAAAGCCACAGAAGAGGATGCCAATGGTTTAAATTTTATCTCAAGAAAAAAGTAATAATATTAAAATACCATGGACAAGGGAAGCACAGTAAGCATGATGTTTTCTTACAAATATGTAATTCAATACATGATAAAAGAAATCTATATTATGTGACGACACTATGATTTAGCCCAACAAATGTAAATCGAAAGTGTTAGAGTGATCACTAACAGATGAAATCAATTTTTTTTTTCTCGATAATGGAGGGACCTTCTAAATCCCATAAGTCTGATCAATGTCTAAGTCCAAACAAAACATGGATTAGGAGACGAAACAAGGGAGAAGCACAGATCAGACCATTATATTATATAAAATACCATAACCTGAGTATGCCCCTTCACTTTCAAAAATGCACAATTACGTGACCTTCCTCATAGTTCTAGCCAAACACAGAGCTCAACTTAATGCAAGTTTTATACTTTCAGACCATATGTTAGATTGTCAAGTATACCTTAAGATTATTTATTCAAAATTTTGAATCAACCAAGGTCATAAAAATTTACAAAAAAGAAAGGACTGGACCTTGTATTCCCACCAAATCTTCTGCTTGACATCATCGTCATACTCAATACCACCCACAATCTGAGGCAGGGTTATCAACCAGAATGCAGCGATGCTTGGGTCCTTCATACTGTGAACTATATGCTGCAAATAAAATAAAAATTCAGTAAACAGCTGAATGTATTTGTTATTAATTTGAGAGAGGCATGAAATATGCTGGACTGAATAGTGTCTAAAGAGAAAAAAGAAAGGATCTAATTCTTATTAGATCCCCAATCTTCTTCTTATGCTTCATAGCTTCTCAAGTATTTGGCCACATCGAACTGAGAAAATGCAAGCACTCACACACTACATTTATCTATAAAAAAGGAAAAGAGAATTAATTAATGCAAACCTCATAAGGATAGTCCATCTTACGCATGATATTATAGGCTTTCCATGGAGGTTCCATTATCTGAGGAAATGGGATAACAAAATTGAATTATTAGCTAACAAGCATAAGAGCTTAAGCATGAAATATATCAGATATATGTAACTGAAATCATAAACTACACAATCACCAGAAAATTAATTCATTATGATTATCAGAATCAAAGGCACCAGATCTTACATCATCTGCTGATATCCTAATAGGTGACTTGCCTTTGCATTCTGGACATTTCATCACCCCCTGCACAGAAAGACCCAACAAGAAACTCAGAAACTCATTGTCATCTTAAATATGTAATCTTAGGATTGCATATGTGGGCCATGATGATGATGGAACTCATAAACTCGATGTAATCTTAAATATATAGGGCAAATAGAGTACACAGGTTAAAATTAGTATGAAAAGGACCTCTTCAGCAAAAACTGAACATGAGAAATTATTGGCACCACTGCATCAGGGCTCAAGGATATAAGATGATAAAAATCTTGTGTTTAGGATTGAAAAGTTGCCAACAGACCAACAGCTACAGTAAGAAAACTAAGACCCAACAGCTACTGGTGTGAATTGGAATGCTTTTGTAATGCGGATATCAATGGTACCCTGTTTTGCTTCTTTTTACTGATAAAAAAAATTAATAATAACAATATGTTGCATCATATTGAATCATGGTTCTTACTGATCCATCACAACTTGCACATTCTTTAGAAGGCAATGGCAAGTGAAGGTCAACACTTGAGGGAAGGTGAACCAACTCTGCTCGGTTTTCAGTAATTGCATCTGCAATATTTTCAGCTGTTGCCTTCTCTCCACTACAAAAGTATTGATAAGTGATAACATAACAGGATTTAGATATCATGCTAAGAAAGTAAGAGGTAAAAGTTAACTGACAAATAAAAATAAATTAAGGAGCATGGATACACTGGATATTTCAACTATTGTATTATGCATCACTACAATTGATTCAAATGTCACTATTCTTTAATTTGTATCAGTTGGAACGCAAGAAGCTAACATGATAGCATTAGGGGTAGCCAGATAGAAAAAAACAAGGAAATATGTTCTCAAATAAAATGCATTTTGAGAGAACTGACTCTTTCAATGGATAAAAAGTATAGAAAACAAGTGTCTGTATGCTGCAATAAAACTGGTAAAATTTCTTTAATCCACACATAATTAGCCTCCTTATGCTAAAACAAACATATGTACTGGTATTAGTATACCTTCTCAAAGCATAATTCTTCACTTGGTATTGCACCCTTCCAGAGCCTCTGCACGTGGTGCACTGCATGGCCTGCCATCCGCAGCAAGTTCGACAATTCCTGCATTTGAACAACTGAGCATTCAGTTTTATCAGCTTAAGTAATTAGGTATAATACATGACATTTTTTGTGAGACACGGAGTTAGTTGAAGAGATGGACTAAGTAACTATTATTGGTTTTCCCGAAATGTTGGTTAATAAAACTTCATTCAGTCCACAAAACATAAATAGTAGAATGAACAAACCTTCCAGAAGCAAAGTAAATACGCTTTTTTTGAACTAAAGGACCTACTGCATTAAGTCTGGTTGAGGTGAAAATTAAATGCCTAAGCATGATAAAGTAGAAGTATTTAAAAATACATTGGATTAGAGATGATATTAGGTGAAAAATAAAATTAAAGAGTTAGAAACTGTGATCAGCATGATCAGCAAAATTTTCTTGTTCACGGTTTATGGGTAAAATGATTTTCTTTTCAAAAACCCTCCAATTAAAGAGAAAATATGGGGAAGCAATAAAACAGGAGGATTAATCCACTTCCCGTGTGCAACATAAGCTCCACTTCCCCTCCCAACCCCCTTTACTCTCATTGAAACAAGGAACAGAAGAGAGGCATGGTTTTAGTTATAGTTGGATGATTTTGGATAACTAAGTTTGAAATAAGCAAATGAAATGTGCTACTGACTTAAGTAAGAAGAGAAGCTTATCACAAAATTTTGAAAAGTGTCATTGGTCCATTGGATATATTATTTCAACTTCATATTATTGGTAGACAGCAATCTAACGAAGATACAGTGGGGTATGGTCATCACTTTTGATTGTTATTTACATCAAAATGCATGGTGTCTCCACCATTCCTTTGCAGAAAAATTTGAAGCAGAAATTGTTGTAAACTCCAACTGATAGAAGTCAAGAAGAAAATGAACTTTTGCCAATCAACTGCCTATCTGGTTAAAAAAGAAAAATGTATTCCTCTGCTTTAGCACTGGACTCTTTAGCTTGCTTAAATTAAATAAGGTAAGCTTTATAATTACTTGACACATGATGAGCGTGGCTAAAAGCTTAAAGCACGAGCTAAAATCACCTTTGACACAAAACCTTCTTCCCCAGTTCGAATGCAATATCGTAAGTCCCAAGAGTAGCAATTGCCTGAAATAAACTCATGATTACTGAATAACATATAAAATAGTAGTATCATAATTAAACCCTCTCTTTTCCCAAAGAGAGTAAAGTGCTAAGTACTTGAACAAAATTGAAGTGGATTAGATAAGTTCGATCTTCTCTTACAGTATGCATACATAATATATCAGCAGTATTTCAATTCGCACAAACAAATTTGCTAATAAATAAGGAGTCCCATCCTTCCTACGGATACATATTTATAAAAACAACAAAAGCTTGAAAACTTATAAACCAACCAAAAACGTGCAATTTCCAACCTAAAATTAAAGCTACAGAAACATACAAGGAAGCAGAAAAGAATTAGGAAAGTGACATACGAAAATGGCGGAGTATGATAACTTGGAGAGGAATTCAGGGACGCCAAAGCCGCGGGGCGCAGAGCCAGCGATGTCGAAGGGGAGAGTGAAGGGAGAAAGTATAACCTTGACGGGGAAATCGAGAATGTCGATCAATTGCTGTCCATAGTGCTTGGAGAAGAACTTGTACTGCGAGTCCAGGAATTGTTTAACGCTCTGCGACAGCTTCTGCTTAGGCATATTTGGCGCTGTAAACGTTGGAATAGAGAAGAAGATGACGATGAGGATAATAGAACTCGATGGATAGGCGCTGTTGGGGTGTTTGGGATTAGAAGATGCACCAACTCTTTCTTCTTGTCGCCAAACACCTAAGAGTAAATTCCATTTTTTTTAGTATTACTATTATATAAAAATATAGATGTATAAATCTGATTCACAGGAGTGTTACTCATACTCTACTTGTCTCCTTTTTATTTAAATATTTATAATGTAAGAATTATTTATTAATATTAAGTGTCTTTTTGAAATAATACTCAAATTTAAGAAGCACTAATTTTGCTAAAAGTTGAGTCAAAATAGCTTTAAAAAAAAAAATATGCACTATTCAATACTCCCTACGTCCTAATATAATTGTCTCGCTTTCCTTTTATGGATGTCCCATTATAACTTTCTCATTTCATAAAAGGAAAAAATAACTCCACTATCCATAATTTTTATTCTTATTTTTCACACAATATTACAAAAAATGTCACTCACTACTCCACTAATTACTCCACATACCTTTTTTTTTCTCTCTCCCAATACCCAAAATTATCCTTCATTTTTATTATTTTATTATTATTTCTTAAACAAAATAACAAAAAAAAACTGAACAATTACATCGGGACGGAGGGAGTGTATTGTAAGTTGAAAACACCCCCTAAAAGAAATTACATTATTTTTATGAGAGTTGAATGGTAAAATAATTACATGTGACGTGATGTAAATAAAATGAGGTAGAGTTGGTCTTATGTACATCAGGTTCACTGTGCACTCCATAATATATTTTAGAATCATACAACTTGTTGTATTGAAATATTCAATTTATTTACATTGAGTTGTGCAATTATAATTATGGAAAACAAGTTGCATATTTCAATGGAACAAGTTGTATGATTTTAAAATACATTATGTAGTTGTACGGAGCATCGGGTGTATATAAGACTTAGCCAATAAGATAAAATTAATTTTAATGTGAAAAAAATAATTATATATAATGTAATATTGTAATATTTGAAGGGGTTTTGTAAAAAAAATGTATTATTTTATTATCATTTAAAAAAATATTCAATTAATTAAGGGATAGACCTTTTAATCAAAGATAAAAACTCATATGAGACGATCTAATGTCCAACTTATGTCATATTTCATAATGAGACGATCCCATGCATCAAATGATTGAATTTTTAAACAATAACACTTTATATAGTATATAAAAATTACACAATTAAAAAAAATCACGTTAAGTGGAGTTTTAACTTTCAAGATATCTACTCGAGTCATCATTGTTGTTGCAGTGCAGTGAAATTAAGAGTAAAATAGTGTAGAATTAAAAAAATAAAGATCTGGTAAAAAGAAACCCTGCAACGAGCAACATCAGTAAAACTGTAAATGGTAAATTTCCCCTGCTTGCGCGAACCTGATTCCACTCACGCCTTTTCCTTGATTAAAAAAATCATCGCAAAAGCATCACTGACGTCTCACGCTGTCCACACCCATACGAACTTATGTATACGCCAATTTATCCAACCACGGCTACAGCTCAAGCAGCACCATCCGCCATTAACGGAGCTGCCAAAATGGCTACCACATCACAGGCGTATTTGGAGGGCATCAAGGTCAAAGGAACTAAAACCCTGATTGCAGAGCTCTGCCGCCAATTCTACCACCTGGGCTGGGTATCTGGCACCGGCGGAAGCATCACAATTAAAGTCCATGATGATTCAATTCCGAAACCGGAGCAACTTATTGTTATGTCTCCGTCAGGTACCTCTCTTCTATGTGATTGGTGTATTGCCTGTTAGAGGGTTTTTGCTTTTATTGGGCTGTTTTTGGGTGGATGATGGTTTTTGTGGGTTTTATTTGTAGGTGTGCAGAAGGAAAGGATGATGGAGGAAGATATGTATGTGATGTCTTCAGATGGGACTGTATTGTTTGAACCATTGGCAAAACCTTGGCCAAATAAGCCTCCCAAGTGTTCTGATTGTGGTCCTTTGTTCTTGAAGGTACATAGATATAGATTATTGATGTTTATGGATGTTTGGGTTGTTCATCGTGATAATTTGGGCTCAATTTTGGACCTGTTGTTGTTCTTGAATTGCGAAATTTCTTTTAAGCTTGTTTGGTCTATGATGAAAAGAAGAGTAGGATCATCAGCTGGTTATCGATTAGTCCATAGTGTTTTGATTTTAATATTTCGATTTATGGTTTTCTTGATTGTGCATGTGGTTCGGTGGATGCCATCTCCATCGCTACGAGCACAAGAAATTGAATTTTCTGGGTAGAGTATGGAGTTGAACTGATTTACAGTATTGATTTGCCACAAATAATTTCTTTAGAAATGGAAATACAATATGTCACTGGCATATACTGAAGAAAGAATTAGGTTACATGCTTTATAACATGATATCTAACACTTTATTTGATTTATGTTTCTCTAGGAAGATCTTTACCTGCTTTCTGTTTATTCATTGAATGATGTATCATTGCATTATGCAGGCATATGAAATGCGTAATGCAGGTGCTGTTATCCACAGCCATGGAATGGAATCGTGCCTCGTGACAATGCTCAATCCATCATCAAAAGAATTTCGAGTATGAACCTAAACTTTTCATCCTAGAATGTGGATAAAATTGTGTGTTATCTCTGTGCTTATACTGCCCCTTTTTCCCTTTCAATTACAGATTACTCATATGGAAATGATCAAAGGAATTCAAGGGCATGGTTACTATGACGAACTTGTTGTCCCAATCATAGAGAACACTGCTCATGAAAGAGAGCTTACACAATCTCTCGCAGAAGCAGTATGAGTTTTCTCTTTTGCTCGTTTCCACTCTTTATGGATTGCATATGGTGTATGAGTTTGTTTAATTGTACATATTTGACTTATAGTGAGGATTTTTCGTGATCTGATCATATGATTAGTTTGTTTCAAGAGTTAAAAGTATGCTAAAATGGTTATCCAAAGTTGTGGAAGGTGGTTAATCATACTTATCCAAATAGCTCTTACTTGAACAATAATTAAGAATGCTAAAGCAATCATCCTTAAAATGCTGATTAATCAATTCGAGTTGTTTACAGTTGAATGGTAATGGGTATTGAAATTTTCTGAGATGCATATGCTGTTGTTGCTTCCATGTGTGTTGGCATATACAATCATAGTTTTAAAAGGGCGCGCCCCGGGCAAGAGGCGATCGAGGCTATAGGGTCTTCGCCTTGTTTATATTTTTTGAGGCGATGTTGGCCAGGCGAGCGCCTGAAGTTGCCTTTTTCGCCTTTTTGAGGCGATCGGGCGCGCCTCTCCTACAAACGTGTTTTGGTCCCTCTTTTATAATATTACTAACACTTTTAGGTCATTTTTTGGAATTAAGTAACACATTTTGAGTATAAAAAAAAACATATAAAAATTAGAATAATACATATTACATAACTAGGGTTTTGAAATTCAAAACACTTCCAAGACTCTACCTTCTCTCTTCAAACCGCTCCTGCTCCTCTTCCTACTGCACCGGACCGCCGCCATCGTGCCACCTTCGCCGGCCTGCCGTACGTCACTGCCCTAGTAAGGTAAGGCCGTAAGGGAAAACAAGTGAGGAAGAATGTGAAAGGCTCAGAAAGAAGACTTAGAGATGAAGATGAGTTGAGGAAGATGAAGTTGATGAAGATGGAGAGGAAGAGGAGGAAGAGGAAGAAGGGTACATTGATGATGATGATCAATTTGATGATGAGGAGGAGGAGGGCATTGATTTTGATGAGGATTGAGTCACTTGACTAATCACTAATGAACATCTTAATTGCTGTTTTTTTTTTTAATATTTGATGGTTTGTGTGTGTGAAAGTCTATCTTCGCTAATTTAGACATTTAATATCAATTTCATGTTTACATTATGTTTATATGTGGCTTTATTGGTTTAATTATATGAGAATATGTGTGAAATAAGTATATAAGATCATAAAATGTTGTTTGAGAGAATATGTAGGAGAGGCGCGCCCCAGGCGGGCGCCTCTCGCCTCGGGCAACGGAACACCCCTTACGCCTTTTTGCTCCTTGCGCCTTTTAAAACTATGTATACAATTTGATTTAGGTTAGTACTATTAATTTACTGCAAAATGAGGTCTGAAGTTAATAAGGCTTACTGATGTGATATAATCTTCACCGCAAACAGCTCAACGCTAAAATGTTGAGAGCTAGATAAGCTTAGTTGCTCCAAATCTCTGACATGATAACACATTTATTTTTAATTTTTTTAGATTTTAAGGCTTAATGGGCATTTCATTGTTTTACCGAGTTAAATGGAAACCAAGAAAGTGAAAAGGAAATATTCCATTTAGCTTGTAATTTTGAATTTGGTATGTACCATATAGTCAAAACTATTTTCATTTTCCTAATTTTTCAGATTGAAGCATATCCAAAAACCACCGCAGTGCTTGTTCGAAACCATGGAATATACGTCTGGGGAGATTCATGGATCAGTTCTAAAACACAGGTAAGCTTGTTAGGGATGATTCTTGTATCGTACATGATAATAAAAAGTAAAATTAGAAGTTACACACCTTTTTCTTTTACCTTTGTTTTTCATCTTGATCTTATCTGAGAATCGTATCATAGATCTGAGTAAAGTATGTTAGTGCTAAATTTATTTCAAATTGGATAGTTTTTGTTTGTTGTGATTACATTTTGACTCAAACTTACTTTTTTTCAGTCTGAATGCTACCACTATCTCTTTGATGCCGCCATTAAACTCCACCAGTTAGGCCTGGACTGGTCAACCCCATCTCACGGTCCCATTCGTAGTCTAAATGGAGTCCAAGGAAGCAACAGAATTGATGTCTCTGCAAAGGCGGGCACCCTTTCTTCAATTGATGACATTGGAAAATCAAGAGTAATTTTTCAGTTATTCTATATTGTGCTTCAATTCTCTGGGATTATGCATTTTAATTAATTACAAAAAATGAAACCATTGCAGTCTTGCATTGTGCTGGATATTGAAGGGACTACCACTCCCATATCATTTGTTGCAGATGTTCTTTTTCCGTATGCCCGTGATAATGTGGGAAAGCATTTGGAACTTACATATGATACTGCAGAAACTCAAGCTGATATTAAGCTATTACGTGCACAAGTAAGTCTAGCATTTAAGAAAGCTTTTCAGATACGCATATAGAAAAGATTGTTCTGTGAATTTCGGCATATGGAAGTTTTAAAATGAAGGGGAAGATAACTCGGAGTGGGGTGGGGGCAAATATTTTTAGTTTCGTGGAGGTATGGAACAGCATATGTGTTATCATGCTTGCATACCCATCACACTAAGCAGATTTCATGAGAGATATGCTTGCATACCCGTCCATTGGTCAGATCGGAAGCTCGAGAGAGAGTAAAAAGGAAAAGAAAAAGATTGTTACTCCCTGCATTCCAATTTAACTGCCATTAAAAAAAATGTTCCAAAAAATCTGTCGCTTTTGGTTTTCCAAGAGAAATTAAATATTTTTCCAACTTTGCCCTTTTCTTATTTTTGTGATATGTCTCATGTATTGAGATACAAGAATTTATGTAAAACACCCAAAATGTCATATTAGTCATATTATACAAATAATTATGGGTATTAAATGACTTCCTTAATCTATGTGAAGCACCCAATAAAGCGACGGTTAAATTGGAACGGAGGGAGTAAATTGCTAGTTTTCCTTGAGGCTAAGTATTTTCATGCTTATTCGGCATGTATATAAAACATTAGAAATTGTTTAGGTAGGGAAAATGTTTCTGTTTCTTAGCTCATGAAATTTTCTTTATTCCACAAGCAAAATGAAATGTCTATGATTTCTGATAATGATCGAGTTAGTAAGACACTACTAATCAGATAAATTTCAGCTTCCATCTGATTGTTTTTATTTAACAAATTCCTTCAATCAGGTAGAAGAAGACTTAAAAAATGGTGTTGCTGATGCTGTCCCTATTCCCTCTGATGGAGAAAAAGAGGATGTAATTGCCGCTATAGTCGCAAATGTGAACGCAATGATTAAAGCTGACAGGAAAATAACTGCCTTGAAACAATTACAGGTATAAGACTACACTTTCCTTTAGAGAACGTCTGGGAAACAATGAAATTTCCTAAAGTTTTTATTTACCGTGATCCAGGGTCATATATGGCAAACTGGATATCAGAACAATGAGTTAGAGGGAGTGGTATTTGATGATGTTCCTGAAGCTCTAGAGAAGTGGCATTCTCTTGGAATAAAGGTACTTTTAAGATTTGGATTACCTTTTACAAATCTATAGCTCCATGAATTTGTGTAATAAACCCTTCTCACATTTCGTTGTCTTAGGTGTACATATATTCGAGTGGGAGCCGGTTAGCTCAACGGCTCATATTTGGCAACACGACGTATGGTGACCTCAGGAAATACTTGTGCGGTTTTTTTGATACCACAACAGGGTAAGCTTGCTTTTCCAACATAATTGGAAATAGAGTTGGAACCAGGTTCATGCTGACTTGCTTCTTCAAAGTAATACCTTCTAGTATCTGAAGTATCACTATTTAAAAAAATATTTGATTTTACGTGTTATTCTTCTCAAAATCACTAAACTGGTATGTCGACTTCACCATAAAACTTTTGTGAAACAAATTCATAAAAGTTTTTGTCATGGAAATATACTCAAAATTCAAATCCATATCATGTAACTAGCCTTATACCTTTCTCTCTATTCCATGAAGGAACAAGAAAGAAACAAAAAGCTACATCCAAATCGCGGAATCTTTGGGAGTCGATAATCCATCACAGATTTTGTTTGTTACCGATGTATATGAAGAAGCTACAGCTGCAGAAGCAGCAGGTGGTTTCGATTTTACGCCTCTACTGAATATTTTAACCAAATTTTACTGTTTCTCATTAGGCGGCATTTTGCTATGTTTCCCTGCAGGCCTGGATGTGATAATCTCTATTCGCTCTGGAAATGGACCTCTTCCTCAGAATCATGGCTTCCAAACTGTCAGGTCATTTTCAGAGATTTAAGAGTTGATTTGAATAAAATTTTAGTCTTATGTAAGGTTTTGTGGATGTGGATGTACTATTACTATCAAATAAAATTCAACACGCTTTTTAATTAGAGGGTCAATAGTTATGTCTCAGCTCTCTAATCAGTCAATTAGATAATCATTCCCAGTTTTACTTCACATACATTTTCCAAACACTCAATTCTTACCTGTTCCAACAACATTATCAAATAAGAGTCCCTTTTTACGTAGGAAAAGATGAGAAAATAAATTATATTTCATTTTTTCAAGTGTTTGGTATAATTGATGTCTTTTCTCTTTGGACTAAAGTCATGTACTTTTTTTTTCTCATCTTGGCATGATTATATATTCCATCTCTTAGGTGGTATTCATAATATCAAGCATAATCTCATGATGTCAATTTATTTAAATAAATCATTATTTAAATACATCATAAACACTTTGAAATGATCAAATATGTCATATGAGTAAATAAAATATCATATGATTTCATACTCATTTAAATTACATATTGAACGGGCTCTAAATTTTTTTTTAGAATTAATATCATTATATAGTTGGACCTAAAATAATACTCCATAAACTATCATAGTTTAATAACTAGCAATAAATAATGTCTTCAAATATTAATCATACAGCTAAGAAGTGCGATTTGTGAAAATGAATAATACTTGTGACCAATTTCTTTTCTTTTTTTTTCCAAAAAATTGTGCGCGCCAGTACGAAAAAATACGGCGAAAAGTTAAAAGTATTGTTTTATATACACTATTAATTCATGCGATGAAAAATATTAATGTACATATAGAAAAGTGTTAATGTTATTCAACATACAAGTTAACATAATCTTACCAAGATTTTGTATGCACCTCACGATGTAAGTATATTTTTTAAATGTGTAATTTGTTCCACTATAAAATATGTAATTTGTTTATATTTAAATATAAAATTTGTTTTTATTTATACAAATTGCATGTTTATGTGTAGATAAGTTTGATATTTTAATTTAACAAGTTGGATATTTTAAATATACATTTAAGTTACACACTATTTCAACTCTTGTGGTGATTTGATTGCCAAAATATTTTTTGTCAGATAAGTTCGAAGGCAACTAATAATTTATTTGTGTTACAATTATAAAAAATCTAATAAAAAAAATAGTTTCCCATCAAGATCGATCCGACATTATCATCATCAAAATTGAAAAATTATTTAACTGTAGCAAACATCCAAAATCGCCCACAACAGATTGATCCACTAGTCCTCTAAAAACTTTTGATTTTTAAGAAAAATGTATCTTTTTGGTATTTCAACAACAGCTGTTTAGTCAAAATACATATGGAGTACTGATTTTTGGGTGTGGCATAAACAAACCCAAAACTTTAACTTGCCCACTTTAAAGGGTCACTAAGATTTTATTTATTTATTTATTTATTCAGTTTGTAACAACACCACACGTTATATTCATACTTCATTATTTAGTATCCATCATTATGACAATCAATATTGTATTCTTTGTGTGTTACATACATGTATATTAAATAATTGTAGTGATTGTTTTTAAATTTTATTTCACAAAGTATAACATTTCCGTTTACTTCCATTTTTTAATTATCCGTAATGTTCTAAAATTTGGAGTAATTGTTTAGGTCTTAATTTTCCCCCTTATATATGTGTATATATACTGAGCAATATATAACACTTTTTTTTTCTGAATTTTATAATTTGTAATAAAAGGTGGGGGTTGGGGGAAACCCATGATTATTTTGGGCTTATCTGAAGACATTTTCTTGCCCAATTATATGTAATTACACAAACTTTACATCAAATGAAATTAGGAATGACTCAATTTCAATTGAATTCTATTGAGAAAAAAAAACTAATTACAATCAACTATAACTTTTTTTTATTCGAATGGAAAAGGGTACGAGGGAATTAAAATTTGGTTAAATGGAATTTGTGTGCAACCCCATATATTAGGGTATAGTTTATTAAATTTGTCAATTTCAAGCTTCTACAGTAGAGTATAATAGTATAATTTATATCTCAATATTTTATAGCTTTAATAATTTTTTCAAAGACTTTTTTACATGTAAAATAAAAGAAAAATGAACACTAGTGTGGGATATATATATATATAGAAAATTTAGATTGACACATGAAAATCACGATAACGTTATTAATATACACTTTATCATGCATGTAATATTAATGTAAAGTATCTCTTATGTAAACTCGGTTAGCATGAGCTTTCTTTTCCAAGTATCGTTTTTCAAGTATCGCTAATTTACATATGATAATTTCGAATTTAATTTAATTTTGAGTTTTAATAATCATACTACTATTTTGAATAAGAGGAAAATCTCAATAATTTTTAGTCCACCCTATTTGTTAAAATTATTTATTATTTTTAAATTACATTCTTACACTATAGAGATATCTAAAAAAAATTATAAGTTTATTTTTTGGTAGAAATGAACTTGTTCAATCGACTCAATTAATTACTCACATAATAATTATAGAGTTTAATTTCTACGTCAAATAATCAAATTTAGCCTATACTTTTAATTTTTTTATTGGTTTTAACACATTTTTTTTTCTCTCTCCAAACTTAGCATATACTTTCACTTAATACTTAAAATATCCCGAGTCCCCATTTTCGGTAAGGTTCATTTGATGTGGTCTTCGGAGTTAACTTAGCCTGCTGATGTGTAAATATTAAAATAAAAAGATAAAAAATTTCACCACTTAAAATTAGAAAATAGTGACCCAAAATATTTTTATATCCCGCTTTTTTAATCTTAGGTGGTGATATTTTTTATTTTTTTATTTTAATAGTTATACGTCAATAAGACAAGTGAATTCCGACGATCATATTAGACGGACCTTGTCAGAAAGGGTTAATCAGAATATTTTAAAATATTAAGTGAAAGTATTTGCTAAATTTGAAAAGAGGAAAAAAAATATGTGCTAAAATTAATAAAAAAATAAAAAGTATGAGCTAAATTTAATCGATTGGCCTAAATTCTAAGTCACTCTATGTGCGTGTAAAGTACGTAGTTAATTCCAAAGAAACAAACATATACAAATATATAAAATGCCATTCATTTTGCATTTTTCTTTAAATTTTCAGTACTGTGCTGATGCTAATTTTAACTATTCATATAATTTTCTAATTAAATAATAAACAATTTTTTAAATAAATAAAAAATATTTGAGCTGGTCTAACTGTTAATTATTTATGTCATACTTTGATGGGATGAAGATATGTGTTTATAATTATTTTTATGCCTACTTTAGTTTGCGGGATTGATTGGGATAGACTATGATTAGAATTTTAATTCCAACTAATGTACCATTTGGTTTGTGGGATGAGAGCCCATGATATACTTCAAGCTCATGTAGAAAATGTATCAAATCCCTCCATGGAGGGGATATTCCAATCTCATGTGAAAGGTGAGATAGAACATATCACAAGTGCAATATTACAAATTGTTCTTCTATTGTTTGAATAGATTCACAAGAATGAAGTGTGTTGTTTCAATTTAATTTCAGGGTGTTTATGACATTTCAATAAGTATCTCATCTAATCACTCACTCCAATCCTACAATCCAAACACATATCTTGATTCAAACAAATCCAGTTCAATCAATCAAATCTTACTCAATCTCACTCAATCCTATCACACCTAATCAATCCAGTCCCGTGAATCAAACGCCCCCTTTAGTGTATATATATTGTTTGATTCACTATATATTATTTATGCTTATTTTAGATAAACTTGCATTGTTATTGGTATCCAAATTCGCGAATATGATCATATGCCCGTAGGTGGGCACAAACTTATATGTTTACCGCTTATGTGGCGCGCCACAAATGCAAGGTCTCCACCATCATTTAATTAGTTTCTTTAATTAATTCAATCTTCCCATTTATATATATTTCATACAGATTTGATCATATGTCCGCAGGTGGGCACAAACTTATATGTCCACCGCTTATGTGGCACGCCAAATATGCAAGGTCTCACCATCATTTAATTAATTTCTTTAATTAATTCAATCATCTCATTAATTATATAAACCTCAACCCTAAACTATGAACCCTAAACCATGAACCATTCGGGCCGGGTGAACCATGAACCACTCGGGTCGGGTTCGGGTTCAGATCGGGTTGGGTCCGGGTCGCGTAAAAAAAATAATTATGTAAACCTAAACTCTAAACTATGAACCCTAAACCATGAACCATTCGGGTCGGGTGAACCATGAACCACTCGGGCCGGTTTGGGTTCGGGTCGGGTTGAGTCCAGGTCGGATAAAAAAATTAATATAATTAATGAAATTGAGTAAAGTATGGAATATATATAAATGAGAAGATTTAATTAATTAAATAAACTAATTAAATGATGGTGGAGACCTTGCATATGTGGCGCACCACATAAGCGGTGAACATATAAGTTTGTGCCCACCTGAGGGCATATGATCAAATTCGATATTCCATATTTTACCCGAACCCAGCCCGATTGGTTCATGGTTCACCCGACCCGAATGATTCATGGTTTAGGGTTCATGGTTTATTTTACACAATTTTATTAATTATATTAAAAAAAATTACCCGTCCCGGACCCAACCTAACCCAAACCCTGCCCGAGTGGTTAATGGTTCACCCGGTCTGAATGGTTCATGGTTTAGACTTTAGGTTTATATAATTAATGAGGAGATTGAATTAATTAAAGAAACTAGTTAAAGGATGGTGGAGACCTTGTATATGTGGGGCGCCACATAAGTGGTGGACATATAAGTTTGTGTCCACCTGCGGGTATATGATCAAATCCGTCCAAATTCGTACTAATTATTATAAATAAGTGTTCTTATGATTATTTTAGTTGATTAATTTTAATTAACAAAAATAAAACACAGATTTTCTCTCCGTATCAATTTCATTATATTCTTTGTAACTCACTGCGACTTTATCATTTTCCCGGATATTTTTAGAATTAACATATAATTAATTTGCTCCATAAGTACTCACATATGATCATATTAAATTATTTGTTATACTTTAATGAATTGTGAAATTTAGGGGTGAGCGTCGGTTGATTACCAAGCAGAATCAAAATACAAAAATTGATTTAATTCAAATATGTGAATAAAAAAATCGAAATTGAACCGAAATGGAAAAAAATCGAATATGAACCGAGATTTCAGTTAATAACTGAACTACCAAATTTTTTCTAACCTTTTCAAGTGAGTTTAAAATAAACTAATTATCTATTGTTTTAAAAGTAATAATTCATATTGCTATTGTAAAAATTATCAATCTTGAACTTATGAGTTGTTTTTATAAAAGAAATAATATATGAACACAAGTTAGTTCAATAAGCGTATGATTTTTTTATAAGATTTTAGGAATTATATATATATATATATATATATATATATTGCATAAATTCTGTTTCGAATTCGGTTAATTCAGTAATTTTAATGTTAATCGAAATCAAACCAACCAACCAAAATTTTAAGATTTAAGTCAAGTGTGGATAGCTCAAGTGGTTAGAGCTCCACCACCTGAGACCTTGAGGTCCCGGGTTCGAGACACGGAGAGGGAATATTTATTTTCTCTTGTGGTTGCAGTTTCGGGTGGTCCCCCTCTTGTGGTGATTGCAGTTCCGATTTACAGCGAGATGAAATGATGTTGTCTTTAGTCCAGTCGATTATTTCGATATTAACTAAATAGCGCTCACCCCTGGTGAAATCTAGAAATGTGATTTGGAATTGCAGTTCCGGTTTATAGCGAGATGAAATGATGTTGTCTTTAGTCCAGTCGATTATTTCGATATTAACTAAATAGCGCTCACCCCTGGTGAAATCTAGAAATGCGATTTGGAGTTTATCAAATTAAAGCCATCAATGGGTTCGGAAAAAAAATAAAAATTAAAGCCATCAACCAAAGAAAATAAAAATATTTTGTACCTTATCAAGTGAATTATAAAAGATAAAAACTCATATGAGACGGTCTCATGCATGATACGGGATACAACTTAGTACAAATTATATTCACTCTTCTCAAAGTATTAAAACGTCAATGCCCAATTTATACTCTGTTTCACCGTGAAACTTTCTCATGCAAGTGTGCGTAATTATAAAATTAAAAAATCTTCCCTTAGGTTAGGACCGTTAGGTGCGGTTTATTCATAGAAAATACAATGGATCCCGTTAGATAAACATATTATCTCTAGCCCCTAAAACTTGTTAATTATAGTCATTCTACTTCGTAAAATCATCAATAAGTACCTCCCAAACTCTAGAATTAATTTGTCATTTTTAGTCATGCATTTTGTTTCTCCCTACAACTTGAATTAATATTATTTTGATCCCTAAACTCTGCCTTTAAATACATTAATAACCTGGACGTTATAAAGTCTAATTATAACTTTTTACGTTGATGTCAAACTGCATTGCGCATACTTTAAAAAAATTATTAGGTATTTTTGTTCATCGTATACTAAGTTCACACAAGTTATTAGATGTAATTGTTCATCGTATACAATAAAAAACTATGTAATTTATAGAGCTATAATAATACTTATATTTAATTAAATGTGAAAATAAAACAGAAGTCAATAGGCATAAAACATTCAAAATTGAACCACAAATGTGTTTTTCCATTTCAAAAACACCATTCAACATGTGAGGGTGTTTGGGGGGAGTTTATAAATATTACTAGTTCTATTCATTAAAATTAATTATAAAAATAAGATTACGATGCTTCTGTTGCACTTGATCTCAACCTCTTCTTTATTATTTTAAAAAACTAAAAAATAAAAGATGGATACAAACTTGCATCAAATTGCAAAGAGCATATGCTTTAATTTAAAATTTAAAATTATACGAGGGATTATTGTGTATAGACTATTTCTTTCATGCTTACTACCACCATTCAAACAAGAAAATGCAAAATAATAAACAAGTCTAATTACCAATTAACTTAATGAAGAATGATGACCCTTTTTTTATGAGAATAATTTTTTATTTTTTATTTTGAATTCTAGACAAAAGGGTACTATAAAATCTAATTGTATTACAAAAGAGTGGGTCTCAACGTCTCACGTCAAGACCGGGTCAAGACCTTGACTTATAGTAAGATTTTAGAAGCGTCTTAGAATTATACAAAATGTAAGCATGCAACTATGTTCCTATATTAGCGATTCGATTTTTACTCACGTAAATAAATCATGACTTTTCAATATAACAAACAGACGCTTAAAATATATTTATGAAATTGTGATGGTCAAGACCCAAATAGATAAAGACCTAGTCATTACAAAATTATTTAAAATAAAATACTGTTTTATAATAAAAGATTCAAACTCAGGCATAAGCAGAGAATTTGAATATGATTCTTCTTTAGGTTTGTTCCCAAAAAAATTATGCTTAAATGAATAATTCTTTTGTTAGGAGCATTTCTACCGCTCAATTTTTAACTTCCAAAAAAATAAAATAATATAATACTACTAATTAAAGTCAGTGACTTATTTGTTGTCTTCTGATTCTCTTTTGGGGGTCATAATCTAAATATTCCAATTTCCCTCCATTAAAAAAGATTGTTAAAATGGGAAGACATCATCACACATTTTTTCTTAAGTGGCTCATTTGGTGACAAATTTTATATAACATCGTCTAAACTCTCAAATAAGATTTCTTTTAATAGAAAATTGAAAATATATAGAGTATACACATTCATACTTTTATCTCGTTAGACCTTTTGAAGAACACTTCTTTTTTGCTTTAATGAAAAAGGGTTATTATTAACGATTCTACCCTTTTCTCATTTGTTTCTCAAAAACCAAGATATTTTTCCTAAAAAAAGTCATTTTTCTTTCTTCCTTAAAAAAAAAAAAAAAAAAACTAAGTAGAGATAGTGTGAGGCATATAGTCAACAATGGAGTTCAAGTCAGAAAATCCATAATAAAAGAAAAATAATAACAAAAATATTATGGAAGATGATAAAGAAATAAAAATGTTGTTCCATTTTTTCCCCTTTTTAATTGATTTCTTCGTGAATAATGGAAAAAGGTGAAAAATCAATTGCACATACACAACACGATCTCCATCTTTCACTATCAATTGCATATCAATATTGCAAAATTCGAAATCCTTCAAGACGAAGACCCCGAAATTCTCGGCGACGTCACCGGAAAAAGCGGCAGCAGCTGCGGCGCCGCCGCAGCCGCCGTCCTCGGCGACGGATGCAGGTAGAATTTCTTCTCGGCGATTGCCTTTTCCTCCTCCGACGTCGAGGGTTTGTCCTCGTTCATCGGCGTCGCCGGGCTTAGCACCAGCGACGGGAAATCGAGAATGCTCGGCGACAAGATCTCGGGCTTCCGCGGCGAAAAGCCCGAACCCTGAGAAAAGCTCGTCGGCCCAAAGGTATTAATCATGAGCCCGTTCTTCAGGCTGTTTCTCCTTTCGTATAGCTTGAACCCCTGTTTTTTCTGCCCCGTGCTTTTAATCGGCGGAATTCCGCCGCCGCGAGCGGAATTGGGGATCGGGTCCGATTTGGCGGTCTGCTTGGCGGAATCGGAGGCGCCGGTGAGCATTTGCACGACCTGTTTGAAATTGGTGGTGTCCGCTTGAACAAAAGTGGTGGGGTACGGATTGGATTCGTGAGATCTGGAAATTGCGGGTTTCGGGCCGGGCCCAATTGGGGTTGGGGTTTGTGGCGGGGTGGGAATCGGATGCATCGAGGATCCGTTGCTGCTGCTGGTGGAGCTGCCATTGCTGTGGGGGGAATTTATGGGTGAAGGATTCTCTCTCTCTCGAGGTCTTGATGAGGTCATCTCCATTTTTGCTGCTGAAATTCACCTCTAGAGAGAGAGAGAGGGGGGGGAGAGAGAGAGAGGGGGGTGTGTTTGTTTAAAGTTGGGTGTTGGGTGGAGAAGAAGAGATGAATGAGTGAAAAACAAGAAAGGGCTTGGTGAGAAATGAGAATGAGGTGGCGTTGCTTTTTTTTTGTTAATAAGTTGAGTTGAGGTCTTTCTTTGACTCCTACTTTCTCTCACTAGACTAGAGTTAGGCCAAGACTTTTTTTATCTACACCTCTAAAATAAAACTAAATTGAATAGCTCAGTTGTTGAAGTATGTTTTGTCTTGGGATTTAGATGTGCATGAGAGTTAAGATTTCGAAAATTTATGTATTTAAAAATCGTGATTAATAATAAAAGTATGTTTTTATTTTGAAATTTGGATAGAGTGAATTTTTTGTTTTATGTTAAATTAATATGTAATAGTGATTGATATTGTATTATTATGTTATATTGGGTGAGAGAAAAATAGGAGAAAGAATAAGTGAGTTGAAAAAAATGGTAATATAATTGTAGTTGTAAAAATATGTGTATAAGCATATTTTATAAGAATGAATTTTAAATCTGAATATGGAAATCTCCAATTAATATGTGACTTGGATTGCATAATTCTAAATCCAATCGAGTGAATCCCGAAACAAACATACCCTGATGGAGGTTGAAAAATAGAGGAATTTTGCTATCCAACCCTTACGTATTGTGACCAAGAATTTTAAGGTGTTGCACCATTTATTTTGATGGGTTGTATAAATAATATAGACGAAAACTCGTATGTATGACACGATTTTATACATGAGACTGAATATAAATTAGTATAAATTAATACTTATTTTTTTAAAGTGTTGAAGCGTCATGTCCAGTTTATATTTCGTTTCACTGTAAAACCGTATCAAACAAAATTAAAATAGAGGTTCATGGGGTTGTCAACGAGAGTTGAGCAAAGTCAAGCTCGAACTCATTTCAATTGAATTTGGTCAAGTTCAATTATTTCGAACTAGAACTCGGTTCGATGAAAAACTCAAAATTTTCAAGTTTGACTCGGTTTGATAACTTATACAAAATTAATTAAATATTTTTAAATAATGAGTATATTAAGAATAACATATTAAAATCATGCGAGTTCGATTAGGTTCACGTGCCTAACTAGCTCAGTACTACTCTAGTTCGAGAATAACTCCAATTGATTGATCTCGACTCAATTAAATTCTAGTTATGTTTTTAAATTTTTTTCAAGTCAAACATGAATAGCTCGTAAGTCGACCAGACTCACTTACACGCCTAAATGAAGATTTACTTCATTCATCAAACTACAAGCAAGGGGCGGTGGGGCCCATAGTGGGGTACACCACCCTCTCTCTCTCATGTTGTTGGCATATTAAGATGATGGGTGGGGAAAGACTAAAGAGGATTGGCCAACCAGACAATAGAGCCTCCATTCCAACGGTCTACTACTTAAAGAAACACTCGCCTTAAATGCCAATAGGAAAAACACTTACTTTTGAATTTTACAAACCTAAAACCACAATTCATGCAACAATTCTATTCCTTGACGCATTAACTCTCACATTAGCTCTCTTCTAATCAACAATCTCCTTTATTTGTTTTTTTCCTTTTTCTTGCAATGTTTAAATCAAATACAATTGAGGGAGTTTGTATGATATTAGTAATTTTCTTGGCAAACTTTAAGATATTCCTTTATTTGACATGACTTGTGAACGAGAATCAACGTTAGGTAAATGGATTAAATCAATTGAATAACACTCTTACACTTGTAGTTGTACACAATTGCAGTGATATTTTTAGTAAAAACAATTGCTCTCTATATAAACTTGCATGTTTGAAAGATAGTTGTATCACCCACTGACGGATTCAGAAAATTGTAATGGATTGGGCTCATGGCTGCTGTATATTTAATTAAATTGGACTATTTAGTTGGGGATGTGCTGAGTAATTAAGTAGAATGAACTTTTAATTAATTTTTATTAGAACATATATATATTTAGTGGATCTCAGGGGACTTTTAAGACAGAACTTAAGCCCTTGACTCACCAATCCCCGTCATACAGTATCACCCCCCCACCCCCACCCACTCACCCTTCCACAAAAAAAAAGGATTTTTTTTTATAAAACATTAAAAAAAAATCATTATATTCATCAGTCTTAGCATCCTACATGAACATTTGTGTGTCAATTCCGACAACCATATTATTTTATTTTTGTTAGAAAATTAACAGATGCTTCGAATTGTAAAAATTAACAACAAAAAAAAACTCATATTATATATTTCTCCCCTAAAATTTAACAAATTTAATATAAGAACACCAAATCGCAACTCTAAATTCTTGAATTTTTTTAAACATATTTTTTAAACTTTTTCTTATAATACGTTAAAAAAAATATCATATTCATCAATCTTAACATCCTACATGAACATATATGTGTCGATTTCGATAGCCACATTATTTAAAGTTGTTAGAAAATTAACAAATATTTCAAATTATAAAATTTAAAAAAATGGAGTCTCGAAATGCAAAAAAAAAAAAAAAATTGTAATTGATAATTATTCTAAAGGTGATATATATATATTTTTTTTTCAATTAACCCAATAGAAAATGAGAGTTTAAATTAATTATTAAGTAAATTTACAAAATAAAATAAATAAAAGATTGGACGAAATTGAATAAATTAAATATGTGAGGAGTAAAAGAACTAAAAGTAGCTATTAAGTAAATTTACAAAATAAAATGACTAAAGAAGAGACAAAATTGGAAAAAAATTATACAATATAAACAGGGACCAAATTATACAAAATAAAAATTGACAAGGGTAAAAAGGTCAGAAAATAACTCCCCATCTCTTGCCACTTTTTAATAATAAAGTATAGATTAGCACGTTTCATTTTCATGCCCAATTGCACTGCATAATTGATGTACAAAAGATTGACTCTTGCAATAGTATGTCTCTTGTGCTGTTGTGCATCAGGTGCATATAAAACTTTGTCAAAGTGCAACTAATAAATTTTTAACTAAATTTGACAAAAAAATGAGATTCATTCACAAACAAGACTGAAATATATAATGAGATGTATTAATATATATAAAAAAAGGTACAAACTTAAACAAAAAAATATTAATTTGTAGAATGAACAATATTAATATATTTTTAATATACAACTATATATTATGAGTTAATATTTTTCATCATATAAACTAGTTAATAATTTTAACTGCGTATTTATAATATGAAAAAAAAAATACAATTGGTTTAATTTTTTTAGTAAAAATCAAATTAAAATAGTATTATCTTCATCTCATACTTGTTTACCCTTTTACCTAAACGATTCATCTCATATTTGTTTACATATTTGTCCAAACAATCGGTTCATTACTTGTTTACCTCTTCAATAAATATTCATAAAGTAACCACATCTTTTTCAATTACCCTTCCCAATATCTCAATTTAATCATAAAGTTAAAATGACTATAATACCCTTAACGAAAAGTCACTTTATCTCTTCAAAATACTAATAAACAACTTTAATATTAAAATTTGTATAGAAAACAAAGGAATAAGTAAGTATGAAACAAAAGGAGGAGTACAAATTGTATGGTGCAATGCAATCATCACAATACTTACTAATCCATCATAGGAATTTATGGGCAAGACTAGGTCTTGTACGTACAAGGTATTCTGAGTACTTCATAATGTATTTTTAGAAATTTGTATTTGTTACATTAAACCTTTACACAAATTGTATATTTCTATATATTAAATTGTAAATTTCAATACAATAAATTATAAAATTTTAAAATACACCACAAAGTACTCGATTAACCGCCGTACAAAGCCCCCGAATGGGAATAGATTGAATGTAGAGTTGCATTGACTTCAGAGCCAGCCGTACCCTGACTCATATTTCTGCTCTTCCTTCGCCTATCACATTCACATCACTATACGCCATCGTCCGTGACTTTAGTTTCCCATTCAACCAACTAATGCATCTTTCTTACACTACCCTTTTTCTCATTCACATCTACATCTATCTATATCATTTTTTTCTTCTTTTCTTTTTTTATTAGATTAGATAATAATTTTTGTGAGACAATTTTATGGATAAAACAGAACACAAATTAACACAAAATTTTATTTTTTTTAAAGGGTAAAAAGTATAATGAAAGTGTCCGTCAATTAATTATTATTGATCCTATAGTATTACGATACAAATATACATGTATGGCAATTGAGTAGACAAACTTGTATAAATTAAAAATACTACATATAAAATGAAAAGTTGTAAAAATTTAAGTCGGACAATTATGTACGCGTCCTTAATCCATCTTTAAATGAGTAGGTTTTAAATTGTACCGTGCAAATAATAAATAAAAAAAAATTTGAGATGTACAACCCATTTCTAATTGGATTTCCATACAAATTTACGTAAATTTGTTTGTGTTTGCTCCTTAACAACATGCATATTGCATGGTTCAAAAGCAAAATAAAAGTGTCGGTCGTTTCTTTTTAGTTACTTTCTGTAGCTTATTTCCTTATTTCCCCTTCTATAATTAGCAAACACATATTTTTGAGCTAAGATTTATTTAAATTTTCCGATTAAATAATACAGATTTCTGTTTTTACAGAATTGATATTTTTACCCATTCACTGCAGTGAATTTTTCATAATGTGCTTCTCAAAAAAATAAAATAAAAAATCATAATGTAACTCTTTGCAGCTTGACTTGTGGACAGAAATTGCGACTGGAATCACATGTTCCAATTTTTCCTTCTCATATTTTGAGCTAAGATTTATTTATATTTTCCGATTAATAAAATACAGATTTCTGTTTTTACAGAACTGATATTTTGACCCTTTTACTGCTGTGAAATTTTCATAATTTAATTAGAAAAAATATATATTAACAAACAACTGCACAATGTCCAACTATGTAGTGAAACAAGAAACATAACATTATCCTATAAGATAAAAATCCAATTTACTTTTCAACTACATAATTAAAACATTTAATAATAAGAAAATTAGGTGGTGGTCAAAAATTTAATGCAATGTGGTCACTTTCGTAGCCAGAAATTAACACATAGTTGCCAGTGCCACCCAAGTACAATTTTACTTGTAAAATATTCAGCTTTATGTGCTGTTTTACGCCTAATTCTAGGCATGCATGTTTCTATTTATATGGACTATTTCCTATTTTCTGATTTGACTCTGTATTTATTTAGGTTATAACTCTTTATGTCCAATGTTTTAAAAAGTAGGTTGGACAAGTTGGTTCGATCGGTCCGACTGTTACTATGCACAATAAATCGATTTAAAATGTTGAATCCCTTAACTTTTGAATTGTTCAAAAAGCGTTCAAAAGTACAAAAAAATGGCAAGAAACACTGACCGGTTGGACAAATCAATTCACCCCTTTGACGTCATTTGAAAATAAAATGAAATTGAGGGCTATTTTGCAATTTTTAATCCTAATTGAAGGGTCCATCTTGCAACTTTTAGGGGCAATTTTACAATTTTGAGAAATTATTTTAAAAAATAAGTTTTGAGGACTATTATTTTAAAAATATAAATAATTTATACATAATTAATTATATATTATGTAGTTATGACATCATACCGGCTCAACCACTTGAATAACGGTCAGACCCGATCGAACTCAGTTCAATCGAAAGCGGTAAAACTAACCGGGTCAACTTTCAGCTTCCGCTTTCACTTTTAAAATACAATCTGTGTCTAATATATTTGAAGAGATACACTTAAGATATGTTTAATATTTTGACTTAATTATATCATTAAGTCTTTCTTATAGGGTTTTATTTTAGTAACTCATACTCATACATAGTGGACAAATTTTAATTGTCTAGCAAAGAATATAAAAAAGCGACCATCAAATTCGATTGTGCAAAATGTTGATGCATAATGACTGAGAGAGAGAAAGCAAAAAAGAAAAGAATCAAGTTCCCATTAGTATGTTAAATAAGGTGGCAAATGGGAATTGAGTGAGATTTCTTTATTCAATATTTTTTCACTCATCTTGTGTTTCATATAAGAGTTTGTGTTCATATTATATAGATGTAGATAAAGAGGTGTCTACAAAGTGCAAATTCTGTTTAAATAACTACACTAACACTATTTAAATGATAAAAATTTATATGAGACAGTTTTATACATGAGACATACTATAAACTAGCATAAATTAGCTCCTACCTTTTTCAAAGTGTTAAGCATCATGACAGATTATACACTATCTCATTTTGAAGTCATCTCATACAAACTTGTCTCTTTATATTCCAAAAAAACATTATCTTTGCATTTTTCTGTTATTTCAATTTTAAGGGAGTGATTTTATATTGGTCCCCGGAATTAGTCGTGTCTTGCATCGGATACTGAATTATTAAAAAGGGGTGTTTTAATATATTTAAATGTATTACAATTTCGTTTTTTTTATAGAATTAACTATTACCCAATTTTTTTTGTAAAAAATTATTTAAATCGAAAATTCATATAATTACAAACACCCATATTGAAATTGTGAATACACGTGATGTGTAATATATCCAAAATATCAAGGAATGTGGTTAAATAATTGCTCAGAATGTTTCCACTAATAAATTGAAGGGATTAAGTTTTTTTAGGGCCCACTAACTTTGACCAAGTTTGAATTTAGTCCCGCACGTTTGAGAATCTTATATAACCCATGTATGTTTCACCTTTTTTTTATTTTGGTCCCGGAAACCAGTCAACCCGGTTGGTCAACCGGTCACTGTACACGTGAAATTTATTTACATTTCTCCTTTATTTTTTCAGTCACCACGTGTGTATATCTTAATTAAATTTTTTTCTTTGTTTATTTTTATTCACTTAGGTGGGTTTCAGGCTGGGTGGGGTTATTCGTATTCGGGTCGGGTTCTACTTATGGGTTCTAATAATTTTTTTTTAAAATTTATTAAATCTGGGTCGGGTTATTGGGTTTAGAACTCGGATCCATAAAACCCTATCTTCGTCTTCTTTCTCTGTTAATCAGTTACAACATTTCATTAAATTCAAATCTCCGCATAATAACCATGGCGGCGCCTGCTCGGAGGCAGGAGAGCATCACCGAAAACCCCTTCACTAGTTCACTTCGCAAAATCAAACCACCACTACCGCCATGGCCGAAAATCTCCTCCTCCTGGCGGCGGCACTGCTAACATTCGTGCTCCTGCGTCATAGGGTCAGAACAATTAAGGAGCGGAATCAGAGCGGGCACTGCACCAGATTCCCCAATTAAGGTCCGATTTTTGGAGCTCGTCGCTGCCGTCGCTTTGTCCAGATCTAGGGTTGTTGGGGTCGCCGTAAATAGCAGAGATGGGAGGCTTCGGGGTCGTCGTTAATAGCAGAACAGATGATTGGAATCTGGGGTTGGTGAATTTCTGTGGATTGAGACGATATCTGAGATGGGGTTTTTGGATTGAGTGAGATAGATGGGTTTATGGAGGGTTTTGGGGTGGAGGTTGAAAGGGCGCGGGAGTGAGGGGAAGCGAGTGGCGGAGGAGGTCAAAAAGGGGGCAGGGGCGGCGGCGGGTGTTGAGGCGGTGGAAGCGGCGGCCATGGGAGAAGATGGGGAGGGGTTTACTAGGATCCCGCCTCTGCTTGCTATCTCAACAGAGTCGAGTTATTCTCCAGACGATAAACTGCTCAACGGTTTATGACGATTTCTTCATTCTTTAAAATATTGATCAAAATTGAGAAGGAGAAAGCTGGCTCGACCATGAAAACTTCATAAGAAAGATGATCCAAGTTATAATCTGTGTATGCCTTCTCCTGTCAAGAACAACATTTCTCAATAGGAATTTTCATTTTTCTCTTTATTTAATTGAAATCTTCTTGGTATTGTTTAGAATTATTGACATATGATTCAGATTTTTAGTGTTTGGATATTGAAATTGTTTTTTTTTTAAATTTGTGTTTTAACCCAAATCCCAAAACCCGACCTGTTAAACCCAACCCGAAAAAACCGACACAAAAATGTCCAACCCCTTAAACCGGACCCGGAAAACCCGATCCACCCGGAACCCTATTAAATAGGCTAGGTCTTGTATGCACCCGGGTGCACCGTGCACTCATAGTGCATTTTAAAAGCGTGCAACTTGTTATGCTAAAAAGTGCGACTTATTTACAGAGGAAAGTGCAACTGTTAATATGGAAACATAATTGCATGCTTCTGTTTGCAATAGTTGCACATTTCTATTTTGTATAGTTGCATGCTTCTAAAATGCACTATGAGTGCATGGTGCACCCAAGTGCACATGAGACCCACTCTATTAAATAAGTGAATAAAAGTAAACAAAAATATAAATAAAAAATAAAAATAGGAAATACACATGTGGCAACTAAAAAATAAAAGAGAAATGAAAAAAAATTCCACATGGGCTGGTGACCGGTTAGGAAACCGACACCAACCGGTTTTCAGGACTGATTTAAAAAACGGCAAGTATTAGATTCTGAAATGTGCGGGACCAAACTCAAAACGGTCCAAAGTTATTGGGCTACAAAAAACTTAATCCCTAAATTAAAGCCTACTCAATCTCTATTTGGGATCTTCTTTTTATGTGTGGATTGTAGAACTTCCTTAATCAAAACCATCAAAAGTGGTTCACATTAGGCAAGCATAATTAAATAATTATTAATTACTAATTCGAACAAATATTTTGCTTTAAAAAAAATTCGAATAAATATTCTAAAGTCTATAATTTTATTGAGAAACTTATAAAGTATCACGATTTCTATGGTTGAAGGCTAAACGTACGAGTAGATATATTCCTGAGGCATTGTTATCATTACACATTTTACAAATCAAATGTTTATTTAGAGAAAAAATCATAATTAGTCTTGTAATTTTGCCCGATTCCAGAAATAGTTCTATAAGTTTTTATTTTATCAATTGTGGTCATTTTAGTTTCAATTGTAGTCCTTTTCGCTGGAAAATCGAAATTTTAGCCGGAAAATGGCCGGAAATATGATGTAGCACACAAAATAATGCGAAAAAAATATTGAAATGACGGGTTCAATGAAAGGAAGAGAATAGTATAAGTATCGACCCTCGCCTCAACGTAAATTACTCGAAATTAGCCACGATAATGAATGTAATTCGTGATTTTGAAGTTGCGATTCATGGGGAAGGTGTAATCAAAACATGAAATTGATTGAAGATTTTTCTTCCTTGATGAAAGACAGTTCAAATGAGAGTGGTGACGACCGTCAATGTGATCAGAATAAAAAGTTAGGTCAATTTTCCGATCAAATTTTAAATTATCCAGCAAAAAGGACTACAATTGAAACCAAAAAGACCACAATTAATAAAATAAAAACTTACAGGACTATTTCTGGAATCAGACAAAGTTACAGGACCATTTGTGATATTTTCTCTGTTTATTTATTTATTTGTTTGTTTCAATATTTTTATCTTTATATATTTGACAAATTTAACTTATGAAGTGTACTGTTAGCCTCACAGATGAAATAATTACATCTCATCTAAAAGCTCGAACTTATAAAAATGTGAGGAATTAATTCTTGAATCCATTATTAAGAGGAAGAGGAGACCCAACAAGTGCGTAATTCACTTGTGGGCCGAGTTATCCTCTGGACTGTTAGCTCCACCATTAGAAAAAAAAAGTGAAAAATTAATTCTTAACTCCATCATTAGAAGGAAGAGGAGACCCAATAAGTGCATAATTCACTTGTGAACTGTGTTATCCTCTGCACTGTCAACTCATCATTAGGAGGAAAATGAGATCCAACAAGTATATAATTTAATGTGGGTAGAATTTTATTGTCACTTGTCAACAAGGTTTGAGCCCAGGACGAGGGTGCGAGTTTGGAGGCTCTGATACCATGAAATAATTCCGTCTTATTTTAAGCTAGAACTTGTAGAGATGTGATAAATTAATTCTTTTGTATATATTTCACTAATAAATAATAACAGAGTTATCAACTTTTAATATTTAAATCATTTCTCAATTAATATTGAAAAGATTTGTAGGTGACTTCATTAGATTTGAAATAAGAAAAGATTTTCAATTCCGATTCCATAATTGTCTAAATTAAATTAAGGAATTAAATCCATCTGATTTTATAAGACAAAGAGTGGGATAATTAAGAACTAATTCGGTGAACTAGAATTAAATTAAATTATAATATTTTTGTTTATTTCTATTATTTTGAACTACATTGTTCAATTTGAGCAAGAGTGAGCTCTTCTAGGGATCTTCTTTTCCTCGGCAGTATTTCAAAAAATAAATTTCAAATGAGTATTTTTTTTATAAAACTTGTTTAAAGTATAAGATTTATACAATTATACTTATTAACTGATATCTCAATCGGTATCACTATACTTATAACCGTTGAATTAGGTGATTGAAATTTCCACTATTAAGTAATAAGGATTACAACAGAATCACATATTTACAAGGAAATAAATCACGAAGGATTTACAACAAAAGTACAATTCTATCATCTAGAAAATGAAGACAAACGCAGAGCTTAGACCGAAGAAACTCAAATGCAAGGCGTGGAAGACTCTTTCGTGAAAGTATTTTTGCAAGCTGAAAATGAGAAGGAACAAATTGGGTATGGATCTTGCCTGCAGCGACCGACTTTCGGACAAAATGTCGATCTATGTCAATGTGCTTAACTTTCTTATTGGACAATCAAATTTTGGCTCAGAAAAATAGCACTCTCATTATCACTTAATACTTAAAAGTTAATTATTATGTTTCAATTTACAGTGGTATCATAAATGGAATTCTACTCCCTCCACAGCTGACCTAGTGCAATTCATCTAATGGCCTTAACAACTCATCATAATTAACACCCCACTTAATTGAGACTATTATTAACTTCCTTTTCATTAATAATTACTTACCTTTTTTTAATTATTTTTTTTTATCAATTTTACATATTTTCTAAATTGATCAAATTTAAATTTAAATTCAAAATAAATGTTATTATTTTATTATTTTATATTTATCATAGGTAATAATAAAAAATTATTAATGGAGAATCTTAAAAGATATTTCATTTTAGTGCAAAAATATATTACAAACAGCTAGAGATTTTGTGTACTACAATAGGATGATGATGAATTGGCTTTAGAGTATTACCAAGTGCTGGAGATAATTTTAAGGAATAAGAGATAAATTAGAAAATGCGTGCATATATATAGTTGTCGGAATGAAAATATTAATAATTTTGTCAGCAATTAAATACATTAACACCAAGAATAATATTGTATACTAATTAGCAGTTTAGCACATTATTTTCAAGTCACATGAGGTGAGTAGGTGACTACTTCTTGTACCACTAATTATGAAGTTGTACTTAACCGCTAATCCAAAGATTCTTTCTAAGGTATAATAATTAATTTAAAGTAAATATGTTGACTCTTACATGATTAAACTATTCATTCATGCAAAGGCCAATGAAATTTAATTGAATATTTGATTGATTCATGTTTGTTCAAGTTTCTTGACGGAACGAGTAAGATTCACCTATATAAAATACGGAAACTTATTGATAGATACATGTCAAGATTATAACTTATTAATATGTACAAAATGGTTACACATATATATTTATATTTGTACTTTCGTATGCAATTTTAACTGTACATGCAATTCATTTTGCACCAATTAATAAATGGTTAGGTCTTGTATGGACCTGGGTGCACCGTGCACTCATAGTGCATTTTAGAAGCGTGTAATTTGTTATGCTGAAAAGTGCGACTTATTTACACAGAAAAGTGCAACTGTTAATATGAGAACATAGTTGCATGCTTCTGTTTGGAATAATTGCACGTTTCTGTTTTGTATAGTTGCACGCTTCTAAAATGCACTATGAGTATACGGTGCACCTGAGACCCACTCTTAATAAATTGATCCCAAATTTTGTACCTAGTAGGAATTTTCTTTATAAAATACGGCAAAATGGGGTATTTGCAATATTATTGAAGTATTGCTAATATTATTTATTATACAAAATAAATCGATAACATAAAATATGAGATCATTTTTCATTTAGAAATAAAGGATAAGCAAACAGCACAACAATAAATTAGTGCATAGTCTCTTCATCTTCAAAACCAATAAATATATTTTCTAAGTGGTCAACATTGTGTATCATTTTCGTACTCACCATTCAACATACATATGATTATCTAATGTAAATTATCAATTCATCATTAAAATAACATAATTTTAAGCATTTCACTATTTAATATTGGATTAAATCGGATCATAACCTAATCCCTCAAAACCAAGTTTTCCCAACAAACATGAAACCTTGCGTTTGGATTGAGGAATCTATTAATGTATAAATTAACAATCAAGTCTATTCTCCTTTTTCGATGACAAACTTACTCAATGAACCTATAAATTTTTCTTCTTGAAAAATGAATTTTAACATTTATCTTTACCTATATTTGGTATTTGGATGGATTTAAAATTCCATGCAGTATCATCTCGTTAAGAATTATGCAAGTTTAGTATATATGAAATGATGACTAAAAATAATAAATTTATATCTATTTTTACCAAACAACGAATTTAAAATTTATAAATTTGAAAAACTCTTTTAAAAATACACTTTGAATCCATACCAAAAAAAAAAAGTCAAAGATTATAATTTGAAATCTATGAATTCTTTAAATTCATTCATGGTTCAGCCGGCCCAATAGGTTATTAGCCTTTTTATTTAATTAGCATATTGCTTATAAAGAAGACACACAACTGTAGTACAAAATACAAATCATAGCAAAGACATAATATTAAAAGTTTGAGCCACACTTGCGTGAACGATCTCATACTGAGACAAGATATAATTTGAACATGACTTTTTAACATTTTAAAAAGAAATTAATATTAATTTTTACTTGTTTATAACCCGTCTAATTTATAATATATTTGTCTAAAAGTTTATAAGATTAATGAAAAATCACTGAATAGTGTAATTCTAGAAATATTCATTTCACAAAGTCCTTTGACATAAGACAGGGATAATCATATAGATGCAAAATACAATTCAATCAAATTATACAGAGCATGAACTTTGAACGCCTAGATGAAATGGTTCACAATGTAAAGTCCCATTAACACTAAATTTGTTAATAAATTTTACGCTGTTAAACATTTTTTTTGCTTTTTGAATAAATTTGGTGGGTGTGGATGTATTTATATTTATATACATACAGCTTCAAAGGGGATCCACAGCTAAAAATGATTACATACTTTAGTCTCTTATGTTACGTTTGTGTTCTTAGATGACAATAACTAGCTGTTAAATTTTAGCATGATTACAAAAAAGAGTTTGTTATCCATCTAACAAATGCCCATTGTTAAAAAGGGTTGTAAAGATATAAAGCAAACACCAAATGAAATGAATAAACTTGGAGACTACCAATCCAATCCTATGTAAAATCCATCATTAACACCAAGAGAGCATAATGCACAAGAAATTGCATATTATCATTCCACCTAAATAATTCTAGCAAGATTAATGCACAAAACAACAAGTCATGCAGCAGAATGCAGGGGATTAACATTTGCAACAATCCTCACCAAGTCATTCCAGCATCAAATATAATATTTCGACGACAAACCCTCATCATATGAGACCGTCTCATGTATAAGACAGGGTATAACCTAACAAAAATCACAACCACGTGTTAAAGCGTCAATGCCCAACTTATGTTCCGTCTCACCATGCAAGTGTGTCTCTATTTCGACATATTTCTCATACCTTTCATATCTTCTTCTTCATCCTTACCTATTCAAGCATTGCCTGTTTCATATGGAAAAATTCAAGCTCCTTTAAGCTCAAATACAACAGGTTAGATTCAAGCACTGACATTTCAATATCAGAAATAGTAAAAAAAGTTAGTAACTTCACCTCTATTTTTTCAAATTGGATATTCTGATTCAAAAGGGTTATAAAAAGTTCACTACTACAACAAATTAAGCTATTTACAAAAAGTAGCATATAAAAACAGGACAGCAATTAAAAGTGCTAGCAAAAAACAATGGACCCAAATCTAAAAAGCCCTAGCAGATGTAAACACATGATTTCAAAATTCTCTTACCTAAAATCAAACCACATTTCCAGCTAGGGTTTCGGCGACGGCGTCGAATCGCGATTCCCCGCCATCAACTGAAGCTCCCTCTTCTCATAAAACTCCAACGAGAAATTCGTTAGCATCTCCGCTGTTGTACCCGCCGCATTAGCGGTTGTACTCACCGCGGTAGCCGAAACGGGCGCCGTCGTAACCGTTTTCTCATCGCTCTCGCAACTTAAATTAGGCCCTAATTCGGCATCGCCGCCGCTAAAAGTGAGGAGATTCGTTACCTGTCGACCGGCGAAGTTGAAAACTGGCGTCGCGGTGGCAGGTACGGCCCAGAACTGCGGCTGAGTTGTTGACGTCTCCGCCGTGGCGGCGGACGAAATCGGCGGGATCATGAAATAAGTTCCGCCGTGAAATATCGGTACCATCCCCTGCGATGAAATCGGCGCCACAGGGGCGAAACTCGAGGAATCGTTAACCTCGACGAAATCGCTGTTTGACGCCCTTTTTCTCCGCTTCCTTGGGGTTTCCGCCGCCTCCGTCGTCGGGATTTTCAGCGCGCCGTTCACTGAAACAGCGATGGCCGGTACGGTACCAGTTCCGGTCGCCTCAATAATTGCAGACTCCGCCTGCTCCAGTAGCCACCGAATCGTCTCGCCGTCGGACTTGTGACCTAATTCCAGCGTCAATTGAAACACACGCGCCGCGCACGCGGCAGGTATCCGTATCCTCCGGCCGCGGCCCTCCACCTTCGTGTGGCGGTCCTTGCTCGGCCTCTTCGGCGGAGCCGCGGCCGCCGGCACCAACTCCGACGGCTCGTGTTTCAAAATTGGACCGACGTCTGGCTCCGGCGACGGAGGATCAGAAGCCGCCGGGCCGACGGCAGTGATGGTGTAGTCGCTCGGGAGGAGAGGGTCGACGGCGGCGGCGGGAAGGGTTTCAATTTCATCTTCATGGGTTTGGAGATTTTGGAGAACTGAGGCCATGTTTGGGCGGTGTATAGTTTCTCAAAATCAAAAAATTATGGACCCACATTTTTATCTCAGAAAGAAAATTTTGGACCTACCTTTTTTTTTTTGAGAGCTCAAACAACTAAAGTTACATAGATTGATGCTCCTGAGCTAAGGACAAGATATATCCGGGGATATCATCGCCCACCCGCGCCGAGGGGGAGATTTAGATTTAGAAGTCGATTAGCGGATTATGTGTCATTTGTATTGCTTGTCCGGGAAAGGTATCGTACACCTTTCACCGAGGTGTCCTTGATCAAATTCCGAGCTCTTGTGATAATATTTTCTTCATAGCCCTTGTATGTAGAATCCGTCGAAATGGCTTGAATTGCATCTTTCGAATTTGAAAAAACGATGATTGTACCCTGAGGATCAGTCAGCCAGAAGTCGAGCCCATCTGATATTGCAATAATTTTCGCCGCCAAGATCGAGTCGGGTGGGTTAATTTTGTGAAAGCCCGCCGCCCAAGGATTACATCCCGGATCATAAATACAAAAACCCATGGCAAAGGAGAGGTTGCTATCGTTGTAGGCGGCGTCCACTTTAAGAATGAAGGCTCCTTCATATGAATCAATTTGAGAGGAGGAGGATTCCGGTCTAGTCCTGGGTCTGGGGTCTCTTTTCATGAGTTTGGTTCTTTCCTCTTAATATTGAGTGAGTAAGGCCTCTATCCAAGATGCATGGATCGTCTTCAGAACATTTGAGTTATGCATCCCCTTGTTGTGGGTTAATTCACATCTTTCTTTCCACACTCTCCACATTTTGACCGCAACCTTCTCGAGTTCGGGCTCTTTGAGTGCATGAATCAGCAGGAGAGATATGCTGTCTGAGTGGGCACCCTTTGTCTTCTTGATGATGTTCCACCATTCCGTTGATTTCCATGCAAATTTGGTCACCTGACAATGAAAGAGAGCATGATTAGTGTCCGCCCAAAAGAAACCACATAGCACACACCTGGCAGAGCACGGAACATGGTGAGAGGCCAAATTTGCCTCCGTGGCAATCGAGTCTGGCGGCCTTCCACAGAAAAATCTTGACTTTGGGGGGGATGTTGAGATTCCAAATCTTAGGCCAGTGACTCGGCGTAGTGCTAGTCGAACAACTTCCCGAACCGTCCTTTTTATGGGTCATCGAATGAGCATTCCTGTAGGCCGACCTGACCGAGAAGACCCCCTTTTTGCTATACTGCCAAAACCGAGAGTCTTTGCTGCCGTAAACATCAATGGGGATTTTCCGGATGGCATCGACTTCATAGCTCAAGAAGAGCCTTCGATTTTAAATACATCCCAAGAATGGTAATGGGTTATCAGATCATGCACTTTTACATTGCTGTCGTAGGTGATAGCTGAAGTAATTTTTCCTGAAGTCAAACTTGGGATCCATTTATCTCTTCTTACATGAACGTCGTTTCCATTAGCAATTTTCCACATAAGGCCGCTTGATAAGGTAGTTTTACTCCAGATGATAGAGTGCCAGATGTAAGAAGGGTTTGAACCAAGGGAAGCATCCATAATGTCGATGTGTTTAAAGTATCTAGCCTTGAAGACTTTGGCAACAAGGGGAATGCTGGTAGAGGATCATTCTCCAAATCTGTTTGGCGAAGGGGCTTTGTTGAAGGTAACTAGGTCTCTAAAGCCCATCCCTCCTTCGTTCTTAGGTTTAGTGAGAACTTTCCATTCCTTCCAATGAATCTTCTTATCCGATTGGTTGCCTCCCCACCAAAACCAAGCACACATAGATTCGATGTCTCCACAGAGAGAGGTCGAAATCCTGAAACAGGACATGGCATAGGTGGGGATTGCTTGGATCACAGATTTGATAAGGACTTCTCGACCCCCATCCGAGAAGAATTTGTTCTTCCAACTTGTAATTCTCTTGGCGACTCTATCCCTCAGGTAGCCGAATTGCAATCTTTTGCTTTGAAGAGAGAAGGTTGGGAGACCCAGATAGACTTCATGACCTTGGCTAATATGAATTTGAAGACAATCCTTAGTGAAGGTGATAATGTTAGGGGATGTATTCTTGCTAAAAGTGATGGCTGATTTATCGAAGTTGACCAGCTGACCAGACGCTTTCTCATAATCCATTAAGCATTTCTTCACTGCGAACATCCTCCTTATTAGTTTTAAAGAACATGAGGCTATCATCCGCAAAAAAAGATCGTAATCATGGGGCTTTTCCTCCGCCACACGCAGTTCCGTTTATTCTCCGTCGGCGCGTTTAGGCGTTAATAATGGAAGAAAGACCTTGAGCCACCACTACAAAGAGGAAGGGAGAGAGAGGATCTCCTTGTCGTGGGCCTTTAGTGGGGACCACCTCTCACGTGATTCGAGTCATTGATCTTGAAAGAATAGGTGGGGGTAGTGACATATTCCATGATCGGAGTTGACCCATTCGTTCTGAAAAGCCCATCTGAAGCATGGTGATTTTAGATAATTCCACTCAACTCGGTTAAGAAGCCTTACTCATGTCAAGTTTCAAAGCCGCATAACCTGTTTTTACATTATTTAAAAGCCAATGCATGCACTCGTATCCCAAAGAGAATATTATCGGTAATAAGACGCCCGGAATGAACGACTTTGATTTGGGTCAATGAGTTTGCGAGAACAATCCGGAAGCGATTGGTGATAAATTTTAGCCACCAATTTGTAGAGAACGTTGCAGAGGTTAATCGATTATAATCTTTAAGAGTTTTGGGCTCCTTGACTTTCGGAATCGGGGTTATCGTGGTGGGGTTTTTTGGTTTTTGAGCCCATCTATCCTTTTAAGAATCCGGAGGGAGGGCGCCCCTAATAATATCGCCCCAAAAACTTGTGAAGCCGTCAAGCGTTTGGAAAGATCGTGTTGGGAGAAATCTGGCCATCTCCATCCGCCAAGCTTTGGAAGGTTAAGCTCGATTAAAATCATAGTTACAAGGCTTTTTCTTCTTTATGTCTGGGTTAAAGGAATTAAAGTAGGTTTGTTTAGTGAGGTGGTTGTTCATCTCATCGAACAAGGCTTTGCGGATGTCTTCTTGATAAGGGTTTGTTGACTTTGTTAATGTCATCAAGGAAGGATAAAGTTAGTGACTTTGTTAAAATCAAGACTTAAAGAAAGGTTAAAGAAATAATAGTTGATGATAGTGGATTCAATCTCCTGCGGTTTGTTCAACTTTGATGCCTTCTTCATTGGTAATGGACATGATTATGTTTTGTTTCTGCTTCTCCGGTTTAATTTTATGAAAGAAAGAAGTATTCATATCCCCGAATTAAGCGATTGACCTGGAACGTTGTTTCCAGTGGATTTCTTCTTGGTTTAAAAGCTTCTCCAGGTTGCACTCCAGGGCCCGGATTTTTGTGCGATCAAATTTGGCCTCCTCTGAATTGAGATGTTCGTTGAGTTTGGTACGAGTATATTTGATTTGCTTCCCAATATTCCCCGTTCGATTATAAGACCATCTTTGGAGGGAATTGGCCATTCGTTGAAGACGCTTCATGGTGTTGGAACAGTGGGCCGAATCCTTCCATGCCTTAAACATGGTATCCTTGTAGTCATCTTCCAGAAGCCATTTGTGTTCGAACTTGAAGGTATTGGTCCTGGGATGTATAGTATGCCCGGATTGCATCCCAGCTTGAGAAGGATTGGTCGATGATCGGAACCATAATAGTCAAGATTGGACGTCGAGGCACTCGGGAAGTTGTTAAGCCACACACTGTTTGCCACGAATCGATCTAAACGAACAAGAATATTTTGGTTGCCCGATCTCAAATTGTTCCAAGTAAATTTTGGACCCAAGGCGTCCAAATCATGCAGATCGATATTTTGTAGACCTTTGTGAAAGTCTTGCATATGCTTGAATATTCTAGGAGGTCCGCCTTGTTTTTCTTTTTCGTAGAGAATTTCATTAAAATCGCCTCCTAGAATCCAATCATCACTCGAGTTAATATGAGTTTTGGAGATTTTATTGAGGAGCTCCCAAGAGAGATGTCTTAAATTATGGTTAGGGTTGCCATAAAAACCGGTAAAGTACCATCACTTGTTGTTATAGATAACCATGCTATCAATATGGCCAATGGAAAAGGACAAAACAGAAACATCGAAGCTTTCATTCCACAACAAAACAAGACCCCCACTTTTTCCAATGGGATCTACACAAAAACAACCCTTAAACTTAAGAAGAGCACGCCACTTCAAAACCGTATGTTTAGGAATTTTAGCCTCAGAAATAAAAACAAGATCGGGGGATTGTTCAGCTAGAAGAAGCTGCAGATTTTTGAATGTCCATTGTCCCCCAAGGCCACGGGCATTCCGGCAAAGGCAACTCATGGGTCTCGGCGGGGTTGAGCCTCTTCAAGCCCCGCCATTTTGTCATGAGTGGAAGGGGGGTGTCCCGGAACTTTTTCAGCCTCAAACTTCTGCTTCTTAGTTGAGGTCAGGGAGAAGGACTCTTGATACATCATCCTTTTCAATCCGATGGTGAGTATATCCCATAACGCGATAATACTGTTATCCATCGCCGAAGGCAAAGCAGGGGGGGATACAAAGGGTGAGGCCTGGCGTAAAGTCATGCTTTCGGGGGGTGGTGATTTACGAATATGGAAAGGAAAAATCGAGTTATAATGCTTTAAAACCAGAGAAAGTTTGTTATCTTTATAGGTAATGAAATCGGTGAGTAAAACATAGTATAAGTAGTAGTAAATGAGATGTCTAGGGACTCGAGAACGCCTACCGGACACCCGTGAAAAAAAGCACTAGAGGCTCCGGATAGGTGCACGCTGGGCGGCACATTGAATATCTCAAGCTCCAAATCCTAGCATTCGAGATTAGGTTTGGATTCACCGAAATGAAAACTAATCGACGTGAAAACGCCCGCTGGTTTAGAGGAGAAGAACCAACGACTTTTAGAGAGAGGCTCCCACAAAAAAAGCGAGAGGCTTTTCGTAGGTGCCGCGTTTGGGTGGACATTGAATATCTCAAGCGTTCAAATCCTAGCATTTGAAACTAGGCTTGGATTCGCTGAGCGGAAAAACAAAATCGGTAGCGGAATCGCCGCCTGATTTAGAGGGAGAAGATCCATAGATTTCGGAGAGAGAGAGGCTCTGGGGATACACCGGCGGGGGTAGCGACCCTTTCCTGACTTTGATTTACAGAGAGAAAGAGGCTCTGAGATCAGGACCCACCTTTTTTTGAGCAAGGGGAAAGTGGGGCGCGACTAAAACAGGGACCCCCAAGCAAAATCTTAAGTTTGTTTATACTTCGAAATTCGGATTAGGGTTTTGGTGGGCCCCACAAAGTTTTTAATTTGGCTTTGCAGTATAACCCACACGCGGGAGTTAACGTGTGTATATATTTTTTTATGCTGATTTTATTTTTGAAAAGTACTCATTTCATTTTAAATAAATGTTTTCGAAAAAAAAAATTATATCATCGTGTGACTGTATTTGAAAATTGAGGAAATGTACTTAGAAAATTTACAATGCTGGATCCATATCAGTTCATGATTTACAAATATGAATTTCAATTACATTCTGACATCCTTAAATTCAAACAAGCCTTTAACAATTTAACCTATTGACCTGATTCAATTTGTAATATATCACATATTGTAAATATACTCACTTTAAATATAATTGTGTGTATAACATATTTATATACATGTAGGCTGTAGCTGTTCGACAATAACAATTAACAAGCGTTCACGGAACGGAAGTCTGTAGCCTGTGGGTAAGATCATGTTTGTTTTTCACAGGTGAGATTCGAATAGGAGATGCACTTCCCTTATCCCAGCTATTTTTTAAATTTATACATTTCATCCTCCATTTGAATTTACATTTACATTCATTTTTATTATACACTCATTTCCTTATAATTATCACATCAATATATTTTTTACATCAATTCACTTTTTTCTCCTATTTTTTTTTTTTTTTTTTCATATAATCATTACAAAAGTAACTAACAATAATTAAATAATACATCATCATAATTAAAAAGTATTAATTTAACATAAAATTTCATTCACCCTTATTACATCCAACACAAAACAAACATAAATTATTATTTATAAAATTTCATCCATCCAACTTTTTTTGTCATTCGAACGTTTCCCATTCAGCTCAAACCGAATACAAACAGTGGTCTAACAAAGTTCATCGATACAGAAAAATGTCGTCCCAACGCACCTATATTCACATGTTGATGCGCCAACATATCTCAGTATATAACTAAATACAAATATAATTCATACTTATAATGTTTATGAAAATAATAAATATTCAAAAAGATTTGTATTTATATGCATTAGTCTATAATAATACTGATTAATGGGGACCATAGGATGATGACACGTGGTGGTCCCCAAATTAATGGACAGCTGTGCACTTGATTGGTCAAACTCTGAGAGGGGACTACCTAAAGAGAACGCACCGGATTACATATTCACATTACTCGCTACATTTTTTTTTTTGAGAGGTACATTACTTGCTACACTATACAGATTGTTGTGTTGAACAATGCAACAATTAATATGAAAAAATAATTATACGATTCAATATAAACAAATTATATCTTTCAATATAATAAATTGTATAATTTCAAAATGCACTATAATTATACAGTACATTATGATACACATGAAGTATGAAACCCACTCTGATAATAATAGTCATTCCAAAAATCAATTAAACAATATAATAAATAAAGACCATACCCTTTATTTTTCTTCACTATTATCATTCCTATTTTCTCCTGTCTGTTGTCCTTTTTTATTTTATTTTTTTGTCAAATTCACGGTCTCACAATACATGGGGACCACCTATGGTGAGACGTAGTGTGGTGGTCCCATTCAGAAAGATGGGACAGCTGTGTAATTTCAAAACAAGTTTGAGCGGATAAGAGCTCAAATAATTTAATTGGAAAACTGAGTACAAGAGGTTAAGATACTTGGGCTGGATGGGCCCTCAATGGGCCAGCCCAATAAGTTATTAACAATACATGCGGCCCAACCCAATTACCGAGCAGCGTTCACAAAAACCGTATGACATCAACTGCAAACTTTCCCTTCCTTGTATTGTTTATTTCTCCAATCTGAATCACCACATAGTCAATAATAGGCAAATAAACATCTTTTCACAGAAGAAGCTGGAACAAATTTAACGTTAAATAACGTAAAAAATACAATTTTACGAAAGTTGTGTATGCAGGGGATGAAATGTGTTCTTTTTTAAGTGTTACTCTTCTTTTAAGCATGTTGTTGATCACAATTCTGGGCTTAATCTTGAGGAATGCTCAAATATCTAGTGTTGTGCTTGTTGATCCTAGAAAAGGATAACCAAACTCAACAACGGACGCAACCTCAAATGAAGAATTGTTAGATACTTTACGTGAACCCACACGTGCTTTGGTGCGTAGAGAACAGAAATAATCGAGTACAGATGTTGCAGTATCATATCATTTTTAAAAAAAAAAAAAAGACAACTTACTTTTGCTCTTCCTTTACCACTAACAGAGATTATGTCTCCTGTTCTCACAGTTGTATTGTTTTTTGTCACTGTGGCCCAGTTGACACGTACATCTCCGTCACTAGATACAAAAAGCACAGTCAATTGCATGTCTGTGTGAAGCTCACAATTTAAATGAATTTATAAGAAAATTTTGTTTGACAACGTAGATGGAGTAACTCGGATAGATGAAAATGCTTTTGCATTGAATTCTTAATTCAAGTATGGCCTTTCGAGCACGTATGAGGAAGTGATAGTGGAGAAAGAAAAGATTGTAATATTATCTTTCATTTCGAGGCGAGGGAAGTTCAGACAATGAATAAAAAATGAATAAAAAGTTAAAAGAGGGTCAGGCAGGGAGATTCAGATAGTGAGATCATAACTACATACACTATTAAATCTTTTGAGTAACACTTGGTTGCATCAATGCACCGGATGCACTATTAATAAATGTTCAATGAAAATAACTAATATCCGTGAAAACAACCAGCATTAACCAATTAATGTCTTTTAGTTAAACAATTAATACCGTTTATAAATACACTTGAGTCACATGGTTCAATTGGTGCATAAGAATGTACCAAATCTTTTTGTCTTGAGTACAGAGGGACAAGAATGTAAAGGTAATGAAGAGAAGAAGCACGACATACCTGATCAAACTAGCCATTTTAGATCGTGAAATTTTGAAGCCAGCACTGGCTATGGCATCAAGCCTAAGTGATGCTTCAACGGTTTTCAAAGTTTTGGTCCTACAAGAATTAATGAATATGATGTGTCTGTTAATGATGCCCAAGAAATGGTCACTTAAAGAAGAAATATATATACAATAATAACCTTGGTGGTTGATATTCAAGAGCAAGCAATGGTATCTTTTTACAGGTGACAGATACATTTCTAACCTGCAAAATACCAGGATATAAACACAACAATTTTTCCTTTAAGGGGAAAAAACATAGGGCATAAATTATCAGTTGGATCACTGGTTTCTTGAAATCTAATACAAGTTTCTCAGTCATATGAGTATTAGAATTAAAATATTCATTTCAAGAACGTCTAATTTTCTGATTTTCTCTGGGTTCTTGGCAAGGATATTTGACAAAGAAGACTAATTTCACCACCATTAAAACAGAGCGAAGTAGTTTTTGTCCGTTGTGTTGTAGCACAAAATAAAACAGAGTGAAGTAGCACAAATTTTCTCTGGGTTCTTGGCAAGGATATTTGACAAGAACAAGACTAATTTCACCACCATTAAAACAGAGTGAAGTAGCACAAACCATCCTGAATATGTGCCCGTTATCCGACACGTCAACAGGATCCACCTAAACCCGAATCGACCCCACCCGACAGGAGATCAAGTACCCAAAGATACGTAGATCCGACAAGATCAAGAGTCAACATCAAAGTGTCATCAACTTTATGAGACAAGACAAGAGCATTTAATTTTAATTATTAAATCCACGGTTATAATAAAACCTTAAAATAAAGGGTTGAGATAGATTAATAGTGTTTGTTGGGAAATTTATAGTTTTGATGGAAGTTCAAAAACAGATGTAATAGGACCAATCAGAACTGTTAGCTGACTGATGAATTAGATATCAGAATAGGATGATTAGCTGAAATGTATAGACAGTTAATGTAATAGATAGATCACATATTGAGGGGGAACTCAATATGTATAGGTTAAGTCTTGAAGAAGATCAGAAGATCAGACTGTCAGAAGATCAGAAGATCAGACAGTCAGAAGATCAAAAGACTTGAGGATCAGATGACTAGCCTACAAAAAAACCAGAAGACCTTAAGAAGACTTACATCAGAAGAACACCAGAAGAGTCAGTAAGCTGTACTAAGACAACTTACATCAGAAGACTCAATCAGGTAGACTGATCAGTCCAAACTGATCAGGTCAGTTCAAATCAGGTAACAACCAAGGGTTTACCTAAGACGTATGAGGTTATCAGACAAGAAGAATGTCAACCTAAGTTGGTGAAGCAAGCACCGAATAAGTGTACTTGACAACCAATGAGAGCGAGACACGCACGAACGGAACTGACATTGCAGGATATGGTGTTTCAGAGTCAAACGGCTATAAAGGACAAAGTAGCACGCAATTAGCCATACCGCCTCTGAGCATATCAAGTCTACCCTGCAAACCTACCAAAAATAGCCTGAAATTCAAATTGCTCTCCAACGGCTCTTTGATTTCAAGGTCTATAAATATGAGATCAAACCTTCAGAGTAAGGTTACGGAAATTATCATCAAGTTCAAGCTACAAGCAAATTTTCGCAATAACACCAAGAACTTAAGCAAATATTCTAAGTGTTCATCCCATAGTTTCTTAATAAGAAATCTCATCCTTTAGCTTTAGGCTACTCAAATACTAGGATAAATTTCCAGTTGGAAACCATACAAATCTTACCCCAAATCGAGAGTTAGGATAAGTTTGTTTTGCAAAATTTCAAGCTAGGGTTTCTAGTCTTGATCCTGGGATTGTTGAGTGAGAACTCTATAAACATCTGTATGTACTGTGTTGGACTAACACATTAAACTAAGTCCAGTTGGTTAAGTAAGTGCCCCTGCTGATAGGGAAGAGTGGACAAGTTGTCCAAACCACTATAAATCTTGTGTTGTTTTATCTGTTTTACATTATTGCAAACAACTGATTTAGTAAAACTGACATGCATATTCCAAGAGGAGATCAGATTAGCATCAAGCTACTGATCTGATCAGTTAGACAGTTTGTGTTCTGATCTGACCAAAAAATCTTGGAATCTGATTTATTCAAATTGATTTTTCTACACGGGTTAAAACTTGCTTCCGCACATCAGTTGACCTGATAGAAACCGAACTGATCTCCTTCACAGCAATCAGTAAGTTGGATATTAGATCGTACTAATTTTCACTCGCACTCTATATCAGTTAACCTGCCCTCACAACTGATCACGTGAAAAAGTTTTGGAAGTTTATTCACTCCTCCCCTCTAGACTTCCACCTCACGAAACTCGTTCGGAACCTACAGTGTTTTTAGCCTTTAAGGGTGATCCTCTATAAATAAAGGACCACACCCCTCATTGTAATTCTCTCATTTTTGCTCTCATTGACCATATATACAGAAAACCATATTCAAGGTTCCCCCATTGTTCTTGTTTATTCATTTATTATGTTTGATAGTTATTAATCGGGTTTACGTTATAGCCACATTACAATCCGTTTATCCAACCCAATAAAATCGCTATCAAGTTGTACTAGACATATAAAGCAGGAAGCTACCTTATCCAATGATGTCACAAGGAAGTCAACTAGTTCTGGAACAACAAGAACATGAACCCCCTTTTCTCCCTACATAACCAAAACAACAGTCCACATACATCAGATATGTAGAATCAATCAAATACTTTCTTATACCGCAAACATGCATATTTCAGCAGTGTAGAATACACACGAGAAAAATTCAAATATAATTTTAAAAAACGGAACAACATGAATGCTCACATCCCATGAACGGGTATTCGCTAAATTAAATCAATCAACTGCAAAGAGGATCTACCTCCTGCACATAACTGATAGTCTGATATACTAAGGAACCAAAGGTATACAATTGATGGTGCTAATTTTTTTCAGTAATGGAATTACAGAAGAAATTTCTTATCTACGATCAATGTTTCAAGTCATACATCACCACCTTCTAGTGGTTCCAGATGATTGCTGAATAAGATACGTACTCACATATATACAAATTTTCATAATTAGTTCCACAGTTCTGTGGATCAAAAGAAGTGCACTGTCTATTGAAAATTATACCTGCAATAAAATGTCACCCAACTTATCCCTCACTATACCAGTACCAAGGATTGACCCAAGGAAGTCACCATGACTACAAGTTTCAAATCCAAAGTTCCCTGTGATACTGGCAAATGAAAAAGCTTCATCATCAGATATGGAACATGCAAAAGAAGATAAGTTTCTAAACCCGCAAAGTTTGTTCATATTGCATCAATAAACAGAGAGGCAGGCATGTAACTGACCTCAGTGCTGCAACAATGTCTGGATCAGATGTAAAAACATCTGCATGTCCAACTGACAGCCGGCAACGCTCAGCCTAAAAGACAAGTATATAAACACTTTAATCATAAAATAATTTAGAGTATATTGCATAAAATATCACGATTTTTCAATTACAACACATGCTTTTAAACTTTACAATTCGATACACAGACTTTTAAAATTTTGCAATTATATCATACGACTATTTTCAAGCAACTAATGCTAATGTGGCAGCCTGAAAATCTTTGAAAATTTTGTAAATAAATTCAAGACCTTTTGTAATTGTTTCAATTTAAACACACAACAATTTAAATTTCGAAATTTCATACACTGCCACGCCAGCAGGACTTGCCGGAAAATAGTCAGGTGATAGATTTATAACAATTTGAAAGGTCGTGCATCAAATTGCAAATATTAAACACATATTTTGCAATTGAAAAAACGTGACTTATTATGCAATTAACCCAATAATTGAAACAGAATACAAGTTTTGGATTCCAAACCTCTGGATATCCACCCTGGGCAACCATCTTGATGTCAGCAATCTTCTCTAGAGCATGCATGGATTCTTTTAATACAGGAGGTGAGACAAAGTCAGTATGTAAAACTTCTCGCCTTAACAATGCCCGGTTTGCCTATAACACACATGAACAATCATCTATTGTTCTTCACAGCTGGTAGAAAAATCCTCAAACAGGAAAAACAAAAAAATAATTTGCATATAATATAAAGGAGTGGCATACGAAAGAACTGAAATGTACCATTTCAAGAATTCTCTTGACATCTTCAATCGTATCCTTGTCTCCCCCTCCTTTGAGGAAGACATCAACTTCACCTTTCACAGCCTGCGGTGAGTGGCAAATTTCCAAAGCTGCGTGGCAAGAGCATCAACAACTGTGCAAGTCATCAACCATAATTGAAATAAATTTAGCACCAAGATAATTAAATACAACCAGTAGACAACACATGGAATGAATATAATGTTTTGCACTTTAGCATAGTTTCTTCAACAACATAGGTACTACAAGATAAGCAAATACTCATATGGGCGTGTCCACCTTGTACTTTTCTTAATACTTCTTCATTATACATATTTTTGTTTATACATTTTATTCTCTCTCTTGATTAATACTAAGAGCCCCCAAGTTCCCCTGTTAAATTTTTGCTCTCCTCTTATAATTTTGGCACACTTGGAACCAATCCTGGTCAAAATTAGACTAAACAAGGCTGCATTTCCATCAGTTTAACTAATTCAGGAAGCCAGAGCACAAAAGAGTGCAAGCAGTAAAATTTTATCATTAGCACTTCCATCCACTGACATGATTTTGCTTAACAAAACCATGAACCCTAAACCCATAATCATCAAATCCAACGAAATGGTAATTCAAGAGCCAAATGTTTCCAAACTTAGTGAAAAAATAGAGAATTTAACCACTGTCTCTGTCAAACTTGACGAATTAAGATCAGCCTACTTATCTGAACACGTGAAAATACATCAGAATCCACATTCCCGAACAAAAAACGTCAAATTAGTTTGGGCTGAGAGCAACCTTTGGTATCCACAAATACACATTAAATTAATAGAAACAAACCGGAGGAAGTGAAAGGGGCGACAAGCGGGAAAATTCTGAAGCTGTTGAGCTTAGGTTTGAGGTTAATTGAAGGAAGGGTTTGGGATGAGAGAAGAGGCCTTCGAGTGTAAGCAGCCATGCCAGGTGTGAGCAGCGCCCACATTCTTCCCCAATTTGGTTCTGATATCTAAAGTCAAGAAAATTTCATTGAATCAACAATGATAAAAAGGTAAATATTTGTTGAAAGGAATTAAATTTTTTTTAACCCAATAACTTGTGTCTTTTTGAGTTTAGTCCCGCACATATGAGAATCTCATACTACATCCGTCCCAAAAAAACATGCACACCACATTTATTATCGAATTTTAGTGAGCGAGTTGTTTATTAGTATTTCAAATGATAAAGTGATTTTTAAGGATGGATATTTTAGATCTACCTCTCATCTTTTATATGCATCTTTAAAAATTATTTTATCATTTTAAATATTAATAAAAATTCACTTCCTTAAAAATACGCGAAAAAAATAGAACGTCTAAGACGTTTTTTTATGGAGACGGAGATAAATACTTTGCCCTGTATTTTTCGATATTTTTCAGTCCTGAAAACCGATCAACCCAGTTGGTTTATCGGTCAGTGCCCAGTTGGAATATCTGTGAGTCATTTGATTTTTTTTTATTCAGTTATTTAAAAAAAGATCGGGTCGGATTATGGTTTCCGGTCATAATAATTTTTTAAAAAACTTAAATATTAATTTTTCTTTATAATTATAATTAACCAATAAAATAACATTCATAAATATTAAAATAGAACTAATTCATAAATATCAAAATCACTGTGCATCTTCTCATTCAGACACCGTCGCGCCCCCCAAATCGCCATCGAAAATCCCACGACCACTGCTATTTATCTCATTCCACTACCCGCCACCGCTCGCCGGATACATGTCGGTATCCTGAAAATCTGCGGCGGCGGTGGATACAGATACAGGTCGAACATGGGATACATGTCGATGGAGATAGCCTCTGAATCGACGGCGATGTTGATAAATTTTCAGATCTAAAAGATCTAGATTCAATCCTGCTACTCAATTCTTAACCTCCATCCTCAATTCTCCCAGGTCTAGATCTCCACGGAATCCGACGCTCAACAGCAGAACCTCGTCCCCAATTTTGCGGCCTTCTCGACGAATTCGGGGAGGTGTTTCTGCGAGCAGGTGGGGGTGAACGCGTCGGGAACGAAGACGAGGATTGTCTTCTTATTCGATGTGAGATCGGAGATGGAGACAGTGTGGAGCTTGTCGGCGGAGTCGAAGTAGGAGAGTGTGGCGTCGGAGAGCTTGTCTACAACGGAGATTGTGGCGGAAATTTTGGGGACGCCGGATACAGCGCGATGCATCGAATTATGATATATTCTGTTTGATCCTTGTTTTCATCCAAGTAAAATATTATAATTACACGAGTCATCGTGCTTTTTTCTCTTTTTAATTGATCCATAAAAGAGTTTGTTTGGAGGTGGGTTCGAAGAAATTAATGCTGGGGATTGTTTGCGAAGGAGAAAATGATGATGAAGAAGAAATGGTGGAGTTTGTTGAGCAGGAATGGGGATTCAGTTGTGGTGGTGAATAATAATTACTCTCCTTCCATTCCAAACTTGATTTCCACGTTAATGTTGACTCGAATTTTAAGAAAAAATGATAAAGTGATAAAGTGTTGGGGTAGAAAGAATTGTTTATTACTCCCTCCTATTCAAAATATAAAATATTTTGAACTTATCGTTATTCTTTTTATTTGATATTCGATTTTTATTTTTATTTCCTCACACTTGCTTATTTAATATTATTTCTTTTATTTTCTTTTTTTTTTTTCTTTTATCATGTCATTAAAGATAATTTATGTGATAAAGTGATGGGTAGTTGGGATTAAAAAGAGTTGTTTATTAATATTTTATGTAATAAAGTGATAAAGTGATAAAGTGAGTATTTTCATTTAAGGAAAATTGAAATCAAGTATGGAACGCCCGAAACGGAAATGTGGAAATCAAGTTTGGGACGGAGGGAGTATCTTGGTAGTTTAATAGGATTTTTATTTTTTATTTTTAGGGTTATCTATGAGAAGATTTAATTTTGATTAAAAAAATTTATTGGGGACCCGCTTAAACCCGACCCGAATACTCGAAACCCTAAACCCAACCCGCCTAACTAAGTGACTTAAAAATATTAAATTAATTAATATATATACATGTGGCAATATAAGTTAAAAGTTGAATAAAAGGTGATTTTGATAATTTGTTAACTTTGTTTGCAAACACTGTCAATTTTTCTTTGATTTTTTTTATAAATACCATCAACTTCTACTATTAATCAATTTTCTCATAATCACTAATTTTAATCACTTTGTTCAAAATCATAATTTTTGCAAACACCTCCTAGCTCTTGCCCTGATTCACCTCAAAACGGTCCTACACAAATTTTTATCTCACTTGGGGTTTATTTGCAATCACAACTCCAAAATTACAAGCACTTCTATTTTGAAAAAGTTGGATCACAATTATCTCTAAAAAAAGTGCTCCTACACAAGTCACGCAATTAAGATAAACAGTTATGTCACACTTTTTGGTCGGACCGGACGACGAGCTAGAACCTCAAGACAGAACACTCGACCAACAAAACACTTGAAAATTCTGGTGTAAACGCTTGAAAAGTTGTTTGGTATCAATACTTGTTAAATTACAATTACTTCCTAAAACTTATGAATTACTGATTGTCACATCCCGATTTTTCGTAGGCCAAATATGCATAAATTTTATAAGAATTTGCAAAAAGCGGAAATAAATAAATTTTCACTCAAAGATTCAAAGTTTTTCTAAAAGAGATGTGACTAAAATTTAAAATACAATTTAAATTCAAGTGCTAAAACTAATAAATCAACATGAAGAATATTTTTTTACGAACGATCCACCGTCCCCTCCACCGCCCTCCTTCTTAATCAGAAAAATATTAAATGTATGGTATGAAAGAAAACCCCCTAAAATTTCGGTCTTGCCACCTTTTGTCAAAACTAAATATAAGACATAAATAAAATGAATAACCACAACAATTCATGTCAATCACAAATAATATGCATAAACTTTTCATCATGCTCTTTAATTTAATTTAGGTTACGCGGTTTTCCCAAGGATCTCTTGTCAATCCCACTGGGTCCTCTCAAAGACCTCTTGTCAGTCCCGAGTTCGTGTCTTATGCATGTCTTGTATAAATTTTCTTATAATACTTATTATTCTTTCATGTCATGTCATGCGCAGATAAACAAAATCATTCATACAAAATATTCAGTAAAGACAAAGTAAACAACACCTCGAATTGTCGATGTCATGGATGCAGTGAATGATGCAATGAAATATCTTTATTCCTTCATTCCTAAAAATATTTAAATATTAAGCCTATATATTATTGTTATGTATAAATAAATATTCACAATCATTAGCAGTGTTAATTGAAAATAGAAACCAAAATTTGGTGTTAAATATATCGGTCTGTCAGAAGAATGAAATAAACATGGTTGCTAAACATAATAGTTATGGAAAATCTGTTGGGATAACATATGTCAGGATCTATCGGGATGACCTCATAAACACAAATTTAAATTAACAATTATTACTAGCATGAATTTACCTAAGTGAATTCAAATAATAATTAATATAATAACAACATGCAAATAATATTTCACGTAAAAGATCCTAGCATGCGGAATTTCTAGGAGTTTACATAAACGTACTCGTTGGAGAGACGATCTGAGACAGACAGGATCAAGTATCTGGATACCCACCAAAAGTCCTTCTCAAGTATTCCCAAGTCCTCGTCCAATAACCCCGGTGGAAGGTTCTCCGTTGAACGATTTATAAAACAAGGAAAATAAAAATATTGTTGCACCACCTTTGTGGATTTCTAATATTTCCAACACATGGAACACTAGTTGGAGATGAAAAATCCATCCCCTATATATAAGAGGAGGGGGTTCGAAAATATTGAGGCAATTTAGGGCTAGGAAAGATCTTTTCTTGATCTCCAAGAAATCTTGAATATATCTAATATATTCTTCTTTCCATGTGTATTTTTCCACAAAAATCTCACACCCTCAATTGGCCTAATTTTCGAAAACTTTCAAGAAGATTTGCAAGATTGGATCTTTCTTGAATTTATGAGATATTCTTATATTCCAAGAATACATATCTTCCATAAAATATTTCCAAGAAAATCAAGAAAATCTTTCTTCCCTTTCTTATACAAGATTTTCGAAAATTCCCTATTAAAGAAGCCAAGTGGGAGTTTTCTTGAATTTATGGGATAATCTTGTATTCCAAGAATACATTATCTCCTTTCCATAAAATCTTTTCAAGAAAATTTTTATCCCTCTTTTCTTTAATATTTTCGAAAAAATAGGAAATATTGCAACAATAAATTTATTTTATTTTAAGCACCTTTTATTTGTTGGACTATAATTTGGGCTACTTGATGGGCCTTTAGGAGAATTAAGATGGACCTTCCAATGGACTTCTGAATTCCAATATTGAGCCACAATATAATCCAGCCCATTAATATTAATTAATACCACTATATAATTAATATTGTACTATCCAATCTTAACCCATATTACGGTAATATGGCTCCCGGTTATTATTTCTCGTGTTTAAGATTCTTTAGTCCATTAATTAATTAAGCCACTGAAAAGCTTTATATTAATTAATATATTTATCCTTGGAGTAAGGACAACTCAACTTTATTATCCATACTGAAAAATTAATTCCACTTGCAAGATTTGGTATGATAAAGGTTTCGGGCCCACCAAGAGGACCAATCAAGCAAGACTTTTGCAAGCACACGATTCTCTGTATTAATTTAGCAACTGTCGTGCAATTAATATTATTGCCCAAGATATAGGGTATCGAAGTCGCAATGATTCTCTTCCCATTTATAAGTCAAAACAATAACTACTAATCACACACAGTCCTAATTATTAAGTGTCAGAGATTAAAAAATCAACAACCACTGAGGTCTAACTCTTCATCCCTTAAGTCAGTGCGAATGAGTTTATCCTCTCTGTAGGACCGCTTCAGCGCATCGAAAGCACTAGTGTAATCTCTTGGTCAAGACAAGCCAATCTGAGCCCTTACACATCAACTTCTACCAATAGATTGTTCGAATCTATCTAAGTTTTGAAACACGCACTCATATACAAGGAACTGTTAACGTGATCTTCTGTGATCTGGTATCACCACGTTAACTACAATGTAACGCTTACTACGAACGGTTTGCAATAAATATATATAACATTCAATCATATTTAAAGCAACAATGATTATACAAAGTAAAAACATACTTTCACGTATAACCCCAACAATCTCCCACTTATACTCAAAGTCTGCTTTTAAGTATACCACAACACGTCTCGTGTAGTTTTACGTGACATCTAATGCACCTACACGAACCTAATAATATCTCTCTCACTTATACTCAAAGCAGATATGCTACGCAATTGACAACCATTCCTCCCACATGTCTCTTGAATGTTTCCAGAGGCAGACACTTTGTGAAAGGATTAACAAAGTTATCCTCCAATGCGATCTTAGCCACCTCTATATCTCCTCTCTTAACGATTTCTCATCTAAGATTTCTTTCCTTTGGTGTGTTTGTTTGACTCGTGGGCTCTTGGTTCCCTTGAATTTGCAACTACCCTTAGCAAATATTGCTAGACAAATTCGGGACTCCATCCAAGTCCACTAAGAAGATCTAGAGCCAAACTGGTTCCTTCACTACTTCACAAGCAGCTACTTACCCGACTTCCATGGTTGAGCCAGTGATGCATTTTTGCTTCACACTCGTCCATTTCATGGCTAAACTTCCCAAATGAAAACACACTAACTGAGGTAGATAGTCTGGAATCTAGGTTTGATTGGAAATCCGAATCCGTGTATCCTACTGGAAATAAACTGTCTGACTGATAAACCAACATTCTATCTCGAGTTCTTTTCAGATACTTCAGAATGTTCTTAACAGCGGTCCAATGTTGATTTTTCGGGATTATATATCTCGCTTCCATGCCTCTGACGTAAGCGATATCCCGGTCTTGTACATAACATTGCATACATGAGGGCTTCCTACTGCCGACGATATGCAAATGCCTGTCTCTCATGTTATCTATCTCCTTTGTGTCTTAGGGCACATGTCTTTTCGATAGATGGATTTAGTGCTGAAAAGGTACAAAACCCTTCTTGAATCTTGCATGTTGAAACGCTTCAAAAACGGTATCTATGTATGAAAACTTGCGATAAGTTGATCATTCTTTTCTTTTCGATCTCGAGTGATCTTGATCCCAAGAATATGATCGGCTTCCCTAAGTCCTTCATATCAAACCTGTTTTTGATAAATGTACCCTTATGTCGACAAAACCTTTACATCATTTTCGATTAGCGAATATAAATACATATAGTACTAGGAATACCAAGGCGATTTACATCACACTTTTTATAAACACAACTCTAAATCGTTTTGATCAAACCCATAAGATTTTATTACATGATCAAAACATTGGTTCCAAGCCCGAGATGCTTGCTTAAGTCCATAAATGGACTTCCTCGGCTTCTTGCACACAAGGTGTTCTTGGTCTTTTTCGATGAAACCTTCTAAACATTGCATATAGATTTCCTCGTCAAGACTCCCATTAAGGAAAACCGTCTTGACATCCATTTGCCGATCTCAAAATCTAGATCTTGTGACTATTGCGAAGAGAATATAGATGGACTTAAGCATGGCTCTGGCGAAAAAGGTTTCTTCATAATCGATACCTCTTTTTTCAGTGTATCCCTTTGCCTAAAGCTTTGGCTTTAAAGGTTTCCACCTTCCCGTTCGGTCCTCTTTTCCTCTTGTAGACCCACATGCATCCAATGGGTTTCAACTAGCTCTCACACCTGATTATGATCCATTGAGCCCATCTCGGCTTCCGCATCGCGATTTGCGGGATTACGAATCCTTATCTTGGATCGCTTCCTTGTAGGACCGAAGTCCGATTCACTATCCCCGGGACCAAATCCAAGATTCTCCTATCCCCATGAATCTCTCGGGTTGTCGGACAACCCTCCCACTCTGACGAGTTAGGTTGTATCGGTGTGGCGCTTGGTATATCAACTTTGTCTGGTTGGTATAGGAGTTTGCCCTCTTATTTCATTTAAGGTAATCTCACTTTTGGGCTTTCGATTGTTCATAAAGTCTTCTTCCAAAAATCTAAAATGTGTACTTATTACCACCTTTTGATCTTCGGGACCATAGAACATGCACCCTTTTGTTCCCATGGGATATCCTATAAACGATCTTAGTTCGATCGTGCATCCAACTTCTTAAGACCTTGTTCAGCATGTATGTTTGACACCCCCAAATCTGAGATGTCTCGGGACCGGGCTTGCGCCGGTCCACAACTCTTTAGGGATTTTGGGAACCGATTTGGATGGTACAGTTCGGGGCGTAAAGTCGCCATTGTTTCGAAGCATGACCCCAAAACGACTTGGGTAGATCTGAATAACTCATCATGGATCGACCATTGAGTGTTCTGTTTCTTCGTTCTGCAACCCCGTTTTGTTGAGGGGTTCCGATTAGTTAAGCGGAAAACAATGCACTCGTCGATAGGTAGTTCAAAAACTCATCATTTGAGGTATTCGCCTCTCTCACGATCAAATCGTAGAAACTTGATACTCTTTTTCCTATGATTCTCCACTTGACTTTGAACTCCTTGAATTTATCAAAGGTTTCCGATTTGTGTTTCATGAGGAAAATGTGCGAACCTTGAGTATTCATCGATGAAAGTCACGAAATACTCATTGCCACCTCTAGCTTTGGTTGACATTGGACCACACGTCGATTATAAACGACTTACAACACTTCGTGGCACTATTCCCTTGGCTCCCCTTTGCCCTCTTGGTCATTTTACCCTCCAAACATTATTCGCGAGGTTGGAAGTGGTTCTAACCGTAGGGTCCCGACAAATGAACCATCTTTCACCAACCTTTGGATCCTATTTAGATTAATATGACCTAATCTTAGATGCCATAGAAGTGTCTCGTTCACATTTTCTGAACGTTTTCTCTTATTGCATGAAACATTAGATGTGTTATAAGATGCATTTTGTGAGTGGTGTGCACAGTTAATAGTATAGAGATTGTTACAGTAAAGTTCCATGACGATAATCACATCGTTACGATGAAACAGTAACTTGCTTAGAAAAACGAACAAAATATCCATCATTAAATAGTTTTGAAAATGAGATAAGGTATTTACGAAAAACTGGAACATAAAAAACATCTCTCAAAACTAAAATCTTGTCTTCAAAAGACAGGTGCACGTCTCCCACTGCTTTAACCACTACTCATGTAATACTTGCAAAAATTGTTACTTCATATAACATTGCAGTAATGCTACTTTAAGTGGAATTGCAATACTACATTTACCTTCCGTAGCATTGCAATAGTCGTTACTAACGTAACATTGCCCATGTGATGAGGATCTCACTCCCACTAAGTTGTCGGGTCAACTGGGACCCCGTTACGTGAAACATACATGGTCAACAGATCCCGTATCAACTACCCACGAATGAGAAGTATACGCCGCTAAACAAGTTTCAACAACTAGTGTGTGAGAATTACCTTTCTTTCCGCCCTTTTTGGGGTTTGGAACAGCAAACCTCCATTTGTCTCTTTCCACCGCGGTTTAAGCACTTCCCTTTTGGATTTTCCTTGACCTGTGGGCATTCCTCATCTTACCATTGCCCTTGGCAACGTTGAGTTTGATTGCTTATGGCTTTTGGCCCTCTTAACTTCTTCTTGCCTTCCCTTGCCTAGAAGATGAAGACGGACCACTACCGCCAAAGCTTGAGTTTTGTGCCCCATCAACGTCTCTGCCCGTGACCAAAAGCTTACAACAAATCGGCTAGCTAAGCCAAAATGCTCAAAACTTTTGGGCAGAGAGTGGAGTACCAAATCGATTTGGGTCTCCAGATCATAATCTGCACCCGTAACCTCAAGTTTGTTCGGATGGGCCATCTATTTTGAGGATCGTAATCCTTTACTGCAGGGGTTGCCTCCACCATTTTCAATGACAATATCTCTCATAAGGTGATCCGACGAGTCCCGCATTTTTGACTCGTCGGTTGGCTCATCCCGATTTTGGTGTGTCAAGAATCCACTTGTGCTTTTTGTGCGATTAGACAATCATAACTTTTCGTTTCCAATCAACATAGTTTCCTATACAATTCTATTCACTTTAAGTATATTAGCGATTGGATTAAAAGGTTGCGACATCTTTGAATCGAAATAAACAACAATTGTGCAAACACAAAATTATCACATAATTCGATCACATTGTTCATATCAAAATCTCAAAACAATATGAACATCGTCATAAACATCATCTCAAAAAAGCAGTTTAAATAGGTCACGTTGGGTGAACTATCTTTTAAACACATTCAAGCAAAAGTTACAAACAAGAACAATTACAAACCTTTAATTCAAAAATTAATAATAATCAAAACACTGACCAATATAAAATTGACGAGGACTTCAAAGAAGTATATACATATCAATTTTATACCTAAGTAATAACCATGATTAAATACAGAATTATTACTTTGCTTTGTACGAGCCTCGTTGGGAGGGTCATCGTCGCCACTAATAATAATTCACAATCATCCTTTTGGGAATTTATTCATGTGAAATCCATCTTTTGGTCGTTCCGTTAGGGAAATTTCTCCAAAAGAATTCACAAATAAATCAATCATGGAGGTCAATTTGACGTAATTTTATTATCCGGAATAAAATTTGTCAATAAAACATACTTAGTAATTTTCTAAAGTGAGATTTTCTTTTAGACAATTATAAATCATGCAAACACATTTAACAAATAAAATTGCACGAAATTAAAACAAGCATCAAGATTAAATAAATCACGTTGGGAGCATATATCCAACTGTCATGGTTTAAATTCCAAATCTTGATCTTGAGAAATTGTCCCATATTTTGCTTTCATCGTTCATCGAAAAGCTCCCACCTAATCCGCACATATTCTTTTTTAAACGCCTTCATTACGGTTAGGACGACGTCCGAAAAAACGAGTACCACGACGAATCGCGTCGCGACGCGCTTAAGCGCACGCCCCCGATCCCCGACGGGCCATCCCGCCTTCTGCCGCCATACAGCCTTGAGCATGCAAATGAAATCGCCGACGCTGTCTCGCTACGCCCGCAAGACGCCTCGCTCGGGGTCCCGCGCCTCCCAGCGTCGCCCATGCAGCTCTATGACATGCACCGCGCGCGCTAGCGCCATCGACATCGCATCGTCGCCGCCTTGCCCAACGCCCAACAAATTTCCGCGATTGCCCCGCTAGCGATGACGCTATTACCAGTTCGCCATCTGCGTGCTCGGCCGGCTTTCGTCGTCCGGCATTATGGACGCCCATTTTCAACTCTCCGTCTCGTTTTCGTTCACGATCCGGTTACAATTTATTTACGAAAAATAAATAAACCTAGATCTGAACTAGTCTATTACATTGATCAAATCAAACAAATCATAATCTACTCATGGATTTTCTCACGAAGCAAAACGAATCCGAACGAATCGAATTAAAACCAACAATTTATTTGCATGTAAATAAGCACATTAAAATACCATGACAATTGCATACCCTGCAAAACAGATCTAACGATTCTACTATCCAATTTCAATTTTAATGAACAACAATTTAAATTACAGTTTAAAAAGATCGAGCCCAACCGGGGCTCGATACCGATTGTTGGGATAACCTATGCCGGGATCTATCGGGATGACCTCATAAACACAAATTTAAAATTAACAATTATTACTAGCATGAATTTACCTAAGTGAATTCAAATAATAATTAATCCAACAACAACATGCAAATAATATTTCACGTAAAAAAGATCCTAAAGATCGCGGAATTTCTAGGAGTTTACGTAAATGTACCCGATTGGATAGACGATCCGAGATGACGGATCAAGTATCTGGATACCCACCAAAAAGTCCTTCTCAAGTATTCACAAGTCCTCGTCCAATAACCCCGGTGGAAGGTTCTCCGATGAACGATTTATAAAACAAGAAAAATAAAAATATTGTTGCACCACCTTTGTGGATTTCTAATATTTCCAACACATGGAACACTAGTTGGAGATGAAAAATTCATCCCCTATATATAAGAGGAGGGGGTTCGAAAATATTGAGACAATTTAGGGTTAGGAAAGATATTTTCTTGATCTCCAAGAAATCTTGAATATATCTAATATATTCTTCTTTCCATGTGTATTTTTCCACAAAAATCTCACACCCTCAATTGGCCTAGTTTTCGAAAACTTTCAAGAAGATTTGCAAGATTGAATATTTCTTGAATTTATGAGTGTTGTGTTCGATATAATAACTCAGGATTAATCGAACACGTAAAGAGTTTACGTGTAATATTCTTTAAAATAATCATACCCGGTGGACAAATGTGCTCATGTCCGCTTGACAAAACAAGTTTGTTCGCCGCTTCACCTCATGACGCCTAAAAACAAACATACTCACCCACTCGGATCAGAAAGACGGAATCAAATGAGCTAAGTCAAGAAGGCCACGAACAAAATCGAGGACTCGGCGGCAAAAATACTCGATATCCCGAAGGCTCGGATATCCCGAGGGTCAAGATGCTCATGGCTCGATATCCCGAAAGGCTCGGGATATCCTCGAGGGTCAAGATATCTTCGCAACTTTCGATATCCCTGAAAGGCTCGGATATCCTCGGTGGTCAAGATGCTTCGAACTCGGATATCCCGAAAAGGCTCGATATCCCGAGGTCAGATGTCAAGAACTTTCGATATATCCTGAAAATCAAGATGCTTTCGCGGCTTCATGCTTGTCAGTGCTATAAAAGGAAGAAAAAAGAAGAAGAGAAAGGTTCAAAAAAAAATTCCCGAAAGAGTTATACCCACTGAGAGGCAAGCGAATGAAAAATTCGAGTGATTATCCACACATACGTAAACCCTAGCACTCATATGCTAACACTCCAAATTATCTTCATCTGTAATGATTCATCTTCATAAGGTGTATCAAATATTATGCGTGTAAAGCTCGCAATACCACATCCCGGCTTGGTATGCCCCCAGAGTAGTCATTTCTGGATTTAACCGGGTCAACAAATTCATCTTATTTACGTTTATTTTACACGCATGTTTTGTTTGTGAGTTGTTATCGAATTAATAACATCATATTCCTCAAATAAAATGACTTCGCGATAATTGGCGCTTTAGAAGGAGGGTAACTTCACCAAAAAACCAACCCATACACAAACCCCTTAGTGAGTAAAGAAGGCGGAAAAAAAAAAAATAAAATGCCTCAATCTAGGAACACACAAAACGGAGAGGTCGGGACAAAGCCGACCACATGACGGAAAAGAGGCTCGGTATGAATTTCACAAAGATTAGATAGGAGACCATCAATCTTGAGGATATTGCTAATGATCCGGCGGCCCTAACAAAAGGCCATCACTTTCTTGTTGCGAAAGCCACGCGAAGAGAGAGGGAAAAAAGAGTTAGCTAAACTAAAAACTCAAGAAGATGAAGAACGATGCTCGCGTACACGATAGCGAAGCAAGTTAAAAAAGCTAATCGCGAAGGCGAATAATAAAAAGCCGATGATACGTCCGATGAAGAAACGACCTCGGGTTCAGACCTTGGCGTTTGACGCTGAGGCTCTCCGCCAAAGACCCGAATCGGCAATAATAAGCGGACAGGATCCGGGAAGGAATGACCAATAAACATGCCCGCACACTCGGTCTTCATGATCATCCGCACGCCGAACAAAAAATCGGCGGGAACAAAATTGTCTATCCATCATCGATTGGGTAGTCAAGAACAAGCTTAAAGGGGGATCCCCATCACGAGCATGACCCATTTGGGTCCTCCGTGATGGGAAACAGCCGATCCAATCTGTCGGTTCCACAAAGTTTGCGAAATCGCGAAAGCCATCGAGGATTCTGAGCCGACTGCAGCGCGACCAAAACCACCCCGGGCGAACCTTCAATACCACTTCGCCATTATCACCCGGCGATCATCATGGCGGCGAAATACAAGAAAAAGGCGAGACTCGACCACCGGTCCCCATGTTCGATCTTTGGTCGACCTCATGTACATCTCGGCCAAATACTCGACTTTATGATCGTGATGGGGGCCACAGACCTTGACGTAGTCTTGATCATTCCCATGACTTTGGGTGATCGGGCACATAGATGGTTTTCTACTTTGCCGCTTGCGTCTATCACATCTTTTAAGCTCAATTGGGACAACAATTTACATCCCACTTTTCATCCATGTGTGCTGCAAATACCAAAAAACAAAGGTTGGCGCGTTTTTCCCAACTAAAAAGGTGAGTCTCGACGAGCATACATCAAAAGATTTGATAAATGTTTGTATGATGGGGCCCCGTTGAAGAGGATGCCAAGATCTCGCGGTGGTGGGGCCCGACTCTAAATCTTGACATGTGGAAGGCCATACATCGGGGACGGCGAACACACATTCAGAGTTCCGAGAGCGAAATACCGAAATGATAAATGTATGCAAGATTTGCTCGCCCAATCACGATTGGGTCAAGAACCTACAACTAGGAAAGTTTTTAAGAAAGTGATGAATGAAGAAGTACAAACCCCGGGCTCTTTCAAGCCATTCAAGAAAGAAAGCGAAAGCAAACATACTCTGAAGTCTTCGGGCATTTCAATGAAACAATTTTAACCAAATTAGAGATCGGGACATGTTGGATAGGCGAGAAGAATTATAATGGACAAACATCGGCTCAATGCTTCCAAATATTGTAACTACCACGAGTACATCAGACTGTCTGAAAGATTATCGCGATTTACTCGCCAACTTTGGAAGCTATCACGAAGATAATCGTCTTACCCATTCTTAAAAAAGTCGTGAAAGCGAGAGACTCGACGTAAAAAATAGAAGATCGAAGGGTAAACGTAAAAATTGAACAAACATCGGCGGTGATCCCAAGAATCACGTAAAAGGTCCGAAATACCCAAAAAGGGTCTCCCATCTTTGTGGGAAGAGGTCGAAAAGTCAAGAGATTCACATGATCGTCCCCGAATATGGTCGATGGGTGGATGTTACGAGCACCATCATTATCGAGCGAGGCGTAAGAAGATGGAGATCGTGCCATGCACAAAGCATTCATCGAATTAAAGGTGGCGAGCACATCGGTAAAGACGCCACCCTCACACCAAATCATGTTTTTCGGATAGACGATCTCGGCGGTATAATAACTCCCCATGGCGACTCGTAACCATTAGTGCTCGTCTCCTCGGGTTGAAGGTGCACCGCCCTCTGGTTGATCTGGGAGCTTATCACGAACATTTTGTTCGTCAACACCCCTTCACCGGATGGAAAAAACAAGTTGGGGACTTGAGCGGTTATATTGAACCGTGATCATACCATAATGGGTTTTGGGGAATCAGTAACCCGACCACATATGGTATGATTAGGTTAGGAGTCGAGTTAGAATCAACTCTGAATCCGGACATCCGCGAACTAGAATGCTAGATTTTGTAATCGTCGATGCTCGAATCTCTTTTATAACGGGTTCTAGGTCGCCCGCTTATTCAGAAATTTAAAGCGGCTTTTTCTCGTATTACTCTTTGTGTTAAATTTCCAACCTGAGATGGAACAGGTAGCGTAAAAGAGATCGAAAAAGCTCGAGATTGTTTGCTATCATGTGCACGGAAAAAAAACAAAATATCGTTAACATGATGGAGCGAACATGGGAGATCGGTGAGTCAAGCCAACGAGCAAATATGTTACCAACATGTTCGAACATATCTTTAAGCGAACACAAATTTGACGAAACCTGACTCCCCATGCGAACATAGAATCTTGTGAACACCGTGATCCGGGAAGGCGATTCATGTCCCGGATCTAATGAATATTGATCCGCTAAGCAAAGCCAACGGACTAGAACCTCGCATAGGTTTTGAACCCATGGAGGTTGATGGCGAACACCGGGTCCATTCAAGATCCTCGGTGAAACAAAAAAGAAAACAAGCAACACACAGCGAACAACCTGAGCTATAAACATCGACCGACAGGACTGAGGTTAGAAGTGTTCATTGGTTCGATTACTGAGCCAATTCGAGCGAAACGATTGCTTATCTTCAAGCAAACTTGGATGTGTTCGCGTGGTCGCATTTGAGGACATGGTTGGAATTGATCCAAAACATGCATGTCATTCCCCAACCTTGATCCAATACAAACTCCGGTTATCCGTAAGCGCAGAAAAGTTTAGTCCCGAAAAGTATCGTGAATGAATAGTGAAATCAAAAAAGTTGCTCGACAACAAACCGATTCGAGAGGTGAAATGCCCAAGATGGCTTTACCCGAACCACCTTTAACAAATGCGTCTGCCAAGTCTAATGGATCTTGGAGACTATGTATTGATTTCACGGTTTAAACAAGGTGTGTCCGAAAGATAACTTCCCGATCTTTGCGTATATCGATTATTTGGTCGATAATCTGAAAGAGCCATGAACTTCATGACTTTCATGGATGCATTTCTTTGGTTATCACCAAATACCCATGCATCCGGACGATCAAAAGAATACGGCGTTCTGCGGTGAAAAGAATATGTAGTGTTGGGCAACGCATGCCATTCGGATTAAAGAATCTTGGGTCAACATATCAACGTTTGGTAAACAAAATGTTCGACGAACACATCGGCGGAACAATTGAGGTATATATTGATGATATTGTGTTAAAGAAGCGAACATAAGGAAGACCACATCACCCACCTCGCACAAACGTTTGATATACTCGGGGAGTATAACATGAAGCTAAATCCAAGAAATGTAGCTTTGGGGTTCACTCAGAAAATTCCTCGGACATATGGTCACCAACGGGGATCGAAGCGAACCCATCAAAGATTCAAGCCATGCTTTCGATATCACGAGGCCCCGAGTGTGAAAGAGGTCCAAAAGTTAACCGGACGTTTAGCTTAAAAAAGCCGGGTTTATATCACGAACGGGGACAAATGCAAACCTTTCTTTGATGCATTAAAGAAAATTTGATGGAGCGAGCATTACCAAAATGCATTCGAATCATTGAAGCGATTACCTTGCGGATACTCGACACTTTGGTTAAGCTGTCCCGGTGAACAACTCTATATGTACCTTGTTGCATCCTAACATGCAATCGGTGTTGTTGTGCTCAGACGCGCGAAGGACCCCACATTTGCCCGTTTACTATGTAAGCCAAGTGCTTAAAAAGCCGAGCTCGGTACCCTACCTTTGGAAAATTAGCATATGCTCTGCGTAATGAGTGTTCGAAAATTGCGACCATACTTTTTTCGATCACTCGATCAGTCTTGACCACCTTTCCATTCGCGAAGTCCTCCAATCGCCGACATCTGCAGGCGGATCACTCAAATGGGCGGTGGAGTTAGGACAATTGGCATTACGTTAAAGCTCATGCTCGATGAAAGCGGCCAAGCTATGGCGATTTTATGGTTGAGTTGACATATCCACAAATGCCCAAAAAAGTCAGCGATCAACCATGGCATATGTATGTTGATGGCTCATCAACAAGTCACAGAGCCGGAGCCGGCGTGTTCTCATCGGCCCAACCGGACAAACATTTACAATGACCATCCGTTTTACCTCCCGGCTACAAATAACGGAAAGCACGAAGCTTTGATCATTTGGACTACGATGGCTATGACAATGGGAATTCAAAGGCCGATGATTTACTGATGATTCTCGGATAATTGTTTATCAAAATAAATGAAAAATCACGATGCCCGAGGCGAACAAATGGCACAATATCAACAACTAGCAAAAGAGTTGCTCGAGCATTTGAACAAGTTTTCATAGAACAATTACCCTGATTGGGTAATTGGTTCATTGATGCTTTACACGCTTTGGCAAGCAGAAGGAAGGTGGCGAACACAATGTATATTGTGGTCATCACAACTTGTTCGCCATCGGTTCGAGTTATGATCGCCCAAGTAATAAAGTAACAAAAAACTTGATGACTCGATCTGAATTACATACAAAAGGGATTTCTCCTCGAAAATAAGGCACAAGTTACTACGCCTCGATTACAATCGCTGCGTTATACTATCATAGACGAGCATTTGTACAAAAAGAAGCTTCTCACTTCCACTATTGAAGTGTATTACTCTGAAGAGGGTCGTATATACGGAACAAATCCACGATGGAGTATCTCGCGAAATCATATGCAATTGGGCTCCGCACATAAAATAATAAAACAAGGTTATTATTAGCCAACCCTCAAAAAAGATTATTTCGCGTATGCTCATGGCGTGCCACAAGTGCAATACATGCCCCACTTATTCATAGCCCACCGAAGAATTAGTGTCGGTCCATAGCACATGGCCCATTTGCTAAATGGGGGATCGATTTGATCGGCCCGTTTCCCTCTTGTGCGCGTCGGGAGTAAAATTTGTTGTGGTTCTTGGTTGATTACTATACTAAATGGGCGGTTCAGAGGCCATTGTCAAAATCACCGAACAAAGAATGTGGAACTTTGTTTAGAAAATATCATTTGTCGATTTGGGCTTCCCCAATCATTAATGTGATAACGACAAACAGTTCGATGGAAGTGAATTCGACGAAATTGTGCTCATTTGGGCATAAAAAACATTACTCAACTCCGATTATCCCCAATCAAACGGACAAGTTGAAGCCAGATTAATAAAATTATCAAGCATACCCTCAAGGCTAGACTTGATAATTCGAGGATGGGTCAAGAGTTGCTGAAATATTATGGGCTTATCGAACAACTTTCGAACATCAAGCTGCGGAGACCCCGTTTGCCTTGGCATTTGGTGCGGAAGTCATTATACCCACGTAAATCAAGATTCCAAATCATCGAACAATGACTTTTGGAGAGCACATTAATGACCGGTAGCTACTCGAAAAGTCTTGAACTGTTGGAAGAAAAGAAGGGACGGAGGTGATTTCAAGAATGCCATGTACAAAAAGAGATCGGAGAAGTTCTACAACTCAAAGTCCGAACAAAGCGGGTTCAATGTGGGCGAAGCCGGTTTTAAAAAATGAAACAACGGGGTATCAAGTGGTGTGTTCGATTAAAGCATGGGAAGGTCCGTTCGAGTTCTGAAAAGTTTGCTAAGCAGGGCGTATGATTTGGAAGGCTGAATGGAGTCCCATTGTCCTACTAGTGGAATCGTTAAATTTGAAAAAAAATATTATCAATAATTGCGAAGATAGTTGGCGAACAAAGTTGTCCACACAAATTTGAAGCAAGCATAGTCGGCCCGAACAAAGTCATCCACACACACCGGGACAAAGATAGTTGGTAGGAACATAATTCTTTGATGTAAATTTTGAAACGAACACAATTAGGCCTAACATAATCGATCGTTCGGGTAAAAAGGAGTAGGACAATCCTAAAAAAGAATACATTATGTTAAACACATATCTTGGGAAAGAAATCTTTGGCAAGACTATCGATGGAAGAAGATCATTGTCGAACGAGTTGTCAACCGAAGATCGTGTCGAACGAGTTGACAAGTGGTGGCAACCAAGCGAGGATGAGTCGATCTTTGAGCAAGAGTCATGTCAAAAATTTGAACAGATGTCAAAATGGGGAGCAAAAGTAAGAGAGCTAGCACCGGTAGCTATGCCCTTACTAACTTGGGATAGTTCTATAAATAGGGGCATCTTGATAGGTGAGAAAAAGCGAGAGGAAAAAAAAAGATGAAGAAAAAAAAGGAAAAATATTACAAGTCTCGGAAGGAGTTTGGTTTAGTATGCCCCCCAGGGCGTAGAAGAATCCGGCTCTCAATTCAAAATCATTCAAATTTGAATCGAGCATCCGCCCGTCTGAGATTTATACCCCATATGACATTACGACCTGCAGATTGAAGTTAGTTCTTGGGACTCAAGATGCTCAGCGAGTTATGGTTGCCACTCCACGTTACTCACCGCTTATGCGATAGTAAATCACTAGTCCCCCATGCATCCCCAAAATCTCGCTCGAATGGGAGGGATGTCATAGTGTCCTCAAAGCAATATCGGGACGGCCGATGCTTCAACATCTACCGAAGGGACCGAAATGGTGCGAGTTGAAAAATTTTTGCTTTCTTTTTTTTCTTTAAGCGACGAATCTTGCGCCCACATGCTCATGCCCGCAATCGCCCAAGATAATCTCGGCTTGTCGGGAGGGACGAAAGCTTATGTTGTTCTTTGCTTGAGCATGTTACTAAAAAAAAAAGGGTAGACGGGATGATGTGCCACATCCTTGTCAACATCAATTCCGCGGACAAGTTGAGGCGGATTCAGGTCTACTCAAGACAAGGTTAAAATTCAAAACCTTAGTCGATATTTATAGTTAATGTAATAGATAGTCTTCTTCGGATGTGAAGGTTGTAATAGAATACAAAGTGTTGCAAAAAGAAAAAAAATATATATCTTTTTGTTCGCTAAGATTTTCTAGTTCAAGCCTATTTGAGGTCGCGACCTAAAAACGGACGGCCGAACAAAAACGAACGAGCCCAAGTCTATGTTCACCGATGAACGAGTTCAGACTCGATTCCCCGACAAAAAAAGTAATAATGGGTGCACGATGCAAAAAGACGACTTCGTCTTACAGATACCCGTGAATAAGGCCCGGTGATGAGTCTTGCGGGTCGCAACTAAATAAGACGGCCCTAGTACGAAGTGATCGCACCTAAATAAGACGATCGCGAACCAAGAAAATGGGGGTTCATAAAGTAACCCATCTGGTCCCACCTAAATAAGACGATCAATCGATTGCAACGTCAATAAGACAATCAAAACCGAAAAAAGTCAGGAGCGGGCATAGGTAAACCCAATGTTCGAATTCATTCAGAAGAAAAGGGGCAAAAACTAGAAGGCAACAAAGCGAACACAAAGCAACAAAGCAAACATCAAGCAACACAAGTATCAATCATTTATCAACAACAATCAGGTTAGAGGAGATAGTTCAATATGTAATTCATCCATTCAGTTGTAAAAGTGTTCGAACAAAAAGAAGAAGTCAGCAAAAAATTACAAGTATTGAAGACATTGTTCGAACAAAAGATGAAGAAGACAAAAAATTACACAACATATGTTTGACAAAACAAAAATAACATCAAGGAGCGAATTCATAATTGGGGGTGGACGGAAGAGAGATGTCGAACAAATCGTGCTCAGCCCCCTCAGCAATAACTCCTTCAGTATGGCCAGGTACCAAATGCTCGCTAGAAGGTACATTCTGCTTTCCGATCCACGAGGTCCCTTTGCTCGGCCTGCGTCTGATCGATCCCGAACTCAGTTTGGAGATTTTGGCCAGCAGCACCACCAATATTCACGTCCGAGCCATCTTCCTCATCCAGAATAGGATCATCAACCTTGATCCCTTCAGGAAGAATGGAGAAATCACACAGATCGTTCAAATCTGACATTGGAAGGTTGCGATCCGGTGGGTTGTCGTCGAAATTCTTTGAAACTTGATATAAGAGGGCGATTTGTTAAGCCATTAAGTGCATGGCGAAACGCAGACCGGATAAAGATCGGCGAAGGCACAAATATAGGAGAAGTTGGACATGGAATCAACATACTCTCATTATCTTGACTTTGAATTTTCGAGACCCAGCGGGTGTTGGTCTCCTCCGAATGATGAGCTATTGGCGAAACCGCGTCCACTCACTTTCCATGGCCTCGGCGTCGGCTCGGAGTTCTGGCTCAACATTCATCTCTTCCCGAGCTCTTCATTATCTTGACCACCTCCTCACCGAGTGATTCAATTCCTCGCTTCGTCTGGCGAGCATCCTCCGAGCCAAGTGAGCATTTTCCTAAACTTCGCGAACATTTTCACGAGCCTTGCGGGCATCCTCGCCGCTGACGAGCCTCGGCTTGTCTTTGAGGATGCTTGTTCTGAGCCACCTCGGTTCATCCTGAGTCTTGTTCACCATCCACCTTTTCTTGAAGTTCTGATCAAAGCCAAGTAGTTGGCATGGAGGTTAATGGATGAGCATAGGCTTTTCTCAAGAACGACCATAGATTGGCCTGAAGTACCGGACCCAGACGATATTTTCGAGGAGGGAACCGTAGTGGACTCTTCCACTTCGGTAGTCCATGCTCGAGCAGAGTCCGGCAAGCTTCCCGAACATGCTTTCGGAATGCCCGGAACCTTCGCGAACACTCGTGGAAAGCAGTAGTTTTTCAGATTGGGCATCAAGGAGCCAACCCCGCTCAACCTACACATACACCCGAGCAAACAATATGAAAAAAACGAAACGGATTAATCAAAGCGTAAGAAGGCGAACAAAATGTACTTATTCACACGAGGCGAATCCCATCCCAAGAACGATCTATCCTCGGGGACCAAGCTCGAGATTCAACGGAGTCCATGATCGGGGTCCAAACCGAGGTGGAGAAGATGTGCCAACCTCCATTTCAACAATTTATAAACTGACCGACCACGGAGGCGGCCGCTTTTGACAAAGAGGGTCGAGTCACCTTAACGGCCTCGAGGTTTCGCCCGAGCTTGTTCACTTTCGGCGCTGTCCGAAGTTTGTTCGCTGCCCCTATTCGCCGATTTCATCCTTGGCCTTCTTGGCGATGGAGCTTGCTCGCTATTCCCTGCTTTACCGACCGCATCTTTGCGGCCGGCCGACTCCAGACGGATCACGGATGCTCGATTAGCCACCGCCGCCCCTTTCTCCTTTTGTTTGTTCGCCGAGCCTCCCTGGCACCGAATCCGAAAGAAGCTCTTGTGGCCTTTTTTCTCCGAGCCATCTCGGTATGTTGGGATGTACTCACAACAATGGTCACAATGGGTAAAGCTATAAACAAAATCATTCAAGACGCCTGAAAAGTGGTAACAAATGAGCAAAATGGCACAAAACTTATAATGAATACAAGAGGCTGAATCCTTACCAACAGGGTTAATAAAGAAACAAGATGATGAGGAGGCACGAACAAACCTCCTTTCTTCCTCTCGATCGGCAGATTCGGAGTTCTCACAAATCGCTCGAAGCGAGACTCGAGATCAATTTGCCAAACGCTACTAAAATAGTGCGTCGTTTGTCTCGCTTGTCCGTCGCAGCTAGAATCCTCGAAATAAAGAGCAAGTTAAAATCACTTCAAATTGAAGGACAAAAGACACAAAATTACTTACTTGGTACACCCTTCAAGTCGAAGGAATGTCTGTCGAGCATCCGTTCGCTCCCGAAGCGGAGCTCTTCCAATCGCCCCAAACGAAAATGAACTTCTCTTTCCAATCACTGATTTTGTTAAATGACGCCCTCAATAATTTTGCACTTGGCATTAGCTTGCATGAAACGACACCCATGTTCGCCGCCGGACGGTCGGTGCACCAATCGAGCAAGTTCAAATTGCGAGAGGATAGTATCTTGACTTCATTTTGCGAACAAAGTCATGAAGCTCATGATCATATGCCACCCATTCGGCTTAAGCGTGTGATGGTGATGTTCCATTCCACGAGCAAACCGGGTGATGGCCGGATGGAGGGGAATCGAAGGCCAACTTCCATGGTGTCCAAATTCAAATGACACAACCTTCGAGGGGTTGGTCACCGCTCATCGAGACCCGGTGCCCAAAAAAGACATCCTTGGGGGTTTCATAATTCTATGCACATTGAGTGAGCATATCTGCATCAATTATGCTCGCTATCTTGCTCATTGGGTACTCATTCTCAACCCTAATCCTATGAGGTTGCTTTCGGCCAATCGAAACTATAACAAGCATTATACTCGTTATATGTTGGACTATGAGGACACCAACAGTATATCAAGCTCGAAATTTTGCTCACCACCTACCCCTATGTTCGATTCGGTTACATTTACTGACCATCAAAATTTCCCCACAACATCGTCATTCCTATCTACATCAACGTTATCAACAAAATTTCGAGACCTAATTTGAATTTGGGGCAAAAAATTATCACCGAATCGTCCGAAAAATCATTACGGACCAAGTCCCTATCTAATTCATTTAGGGCTTCATTTAAATCGGAGGAAAAAATCCAACAAGCGGTCCCGAACTTGCCAAAAAAATCCTAAATCCGAGACGTTAGTCTCCCAAGATTAAGCGTCATTACGGGATTCTACTAACGGAGGAAGAAGAACTATGGTGGTCCGATTCTAGGGGAACAGAAGAGTTTGAGCAAGAGGCCATAATCGCAATAAGAGAAAGAATCGCAATTACATTCGAGAAAGATTCTTCACGGAATGATGAAGCCCTCACGGAAATTTTCGACACCTGCGGGAAAAAATTGAAAAGACAAAAAGCAAAAAAGAACAAGGTAATTTAATCAATTTTGAAAATCGCATGTATCAATCTGACGACATCGACTATGGCCCAATAAGATTATAACAAAAGACCCCATGTTGGATACAAAAGCGACCTTTGGGGGTATTGTTGTGTTCGATATAATAACTCGAGGATTAATCGAACACGTAAGAAGCGACACGTGTAATATTCTTTAAAATAATCATACCGGTGGACAAATGTACTTTCGCCGTCTGTTGACCAAACAAGTTTGTTCGGTCATTAAGCCTCATGACGCCTAAAAACAAACAAACATACTCACCACTTAGATCGGGAAAGAGCGAATCAAATGAAATTTTAAGTCAAGAAGGCCACGAACAAATCGAGGACTCGGTGGCCAAAAATACTCGAGATATCCCGAAAGGCTCGGATATCATGAGGGTCAAGATGCTTCGCCTTTCGAGATATCCTGAAAAGCTCGGATATCCCGAGGTCGAGATGCTCATGAACTCGAGATATCCCGAAAAAGTCCGGATATCACGAAAATCGGTATGCTTTCGCGACAACTATCTCGAAGACTTCGGCATCACGAAGGTCGGATTGCTTGCCGCCGAATATCCCGAAGACCCAGACATCCGAGAGCTCGGTATGCTCGAGGAGGACAAAGATTCCAAAGATGAAACCGACATGGTTAAAGGGGCGAACAAAGCATCCAACCGAGCAAAAAAGATTAATTTGGACGACCAAAAAGAGTGCCTTACGCACAAGCAAGCTCCAAGATCAATCTAGAAAGACGAAGTTGGGAACGCATTAATATCATCTGGATTCTTGCATGACCAAGTCTCCAAATCTCATGCTTGCAAAATTTCGTGCTTGTCAGTGCTTTATAAAAGGAAAAAAAAAAAAAAGAAAGGTTCAAAAAAAAAAATTCCCAGAAAGAGTTATACCCACACTTGAGAGGCAAGGAACAGAAAAATTCGAGTGATTATCCACACATACAGAAACCCTAGCACTCATATGCTAACTCTCCAAATTATCTTCATCTGTAATGATTCATCTTCATAAGGTGTATCAAATATTGTACGTGTAAAGCTCGCAATACCACATCCTGGCTTGGTATGCCCCCAGAGTAGTCATTTCCTGACAAACTGGGTCAACAAATTCATCTTATTTACAGTTTATTTTACACGTGCATGTTTTGTTTGTGAGTTGTTATCGAATTAGCCACATCATATTCCTCAAATAAAACGACTCGCGACAATGAGATATTCTTGTATTCCAAGAATACATATCTTCCATAAAATCTTTCCAAGAAAATCAAGAAAATCTTTCTTCCCTTTCTTATACAAGATTTTCGAAAATTCCCTATTAAAGAAGCCAAGTGAGAGTTTTCTTGAATTTATGGGATAATCTTGTATTCCAAGAATACATTATCTCCTTTCCATAAAATCTTTTCAAGAAAATTCTTCTCCCTCTTTTCTTTAATATTTTTGAAAAAATAGGAAATATTGCAACAATAAATTTATTTTATTTTAAGCACCTTTTATTTATTGGACTATAATTTGGGCTACTTGAGGGGCCTTTAGGAGAATTAAGATGGACCTTCCAATGGACTTACTTCAATTCCAATATTGAGCCACAATATAATTGGTCCATTAATATTAATTAATACCACTATATAATTAATATTGTACTATCCAATCTTAACCCATATTACGGTAATATGGCTCCCGGTTATTATTTCCGTGTTTAAGATTCTTTAGTCCATTAATTAATTAAGCCCACCGAAAAAGCTTTTTATATTAATTAATATATTTATCCTTGGAGTAAGGACAACCCAACTTTATTATCCATAATCTTAGGAAAATTAATTCCACTGCAAATTTGATATGATAAAGGTTAAGACCCACCAAGGGACCAATCAAACAAGACTTTTGCAAGCACACGATTCTCTCAGACATTTTAAGAATCGTCGTGCAATTAATATTATTGCCCAAAATATAGGTATCGAAGTCGCAATGATTTTCTTCCCATTTATAAGTCAAAAGAATAATTACTAATCACACACAATCCTTTATTAAGTGTAGATTAAGAAATCAACAACCATCGGCGGTCTAACTCTTCATCCCTTAAGTCGGTGTGAATGAGTTTATCCTCTATGTAGGTCCGCTTCAAATAAGATCGAATCTTATTAGTGTAATCTCTTGGTCAAGACAAACCAATTTGAGTCTTTACACATCAACTTCTACCAATAGATTGTTCGGATCTATCTAAGTTGTGAAACACACTCATATACAAGGAACCGCTAATAACGTGATCTTCGTGATCTTGATCACCACGTTAACTACAATGTAACGCTTTTCTACTGAACGGTTTGCAATAAATATATATAACATTCAATTATATTTAAAGCAACAATGATAAACAATTTATTTCAGTAGATAAATGTTTAATACATAGGTTATACAAAGTAAAAATATATTTTCACGTATAACCCCAAAAAAATCAATATTGGCTTAGGCAACAGTTTCGTGTTCTTGCCCATTTTAGAAGAAAATTTTCAATAAAAAGGGCTAATTAAGAATTAAATATTTGGGCATAAAATCAAAAAGTTTAAAGTTTCTGCAAAAGATTTGGATAATTAAACAAGTTTGTCAATTTCGAAATCCTACTCTGAAATAAGTAAGAATTTCTTTTGAATTATGGAAAAGGTTTTAACATGATAATTCTTTACTGAAAAGATATAATTCAACAAAGAAGAAGTAAATAAACGTACTGTTTTTGTAGAGGACTGAGGAGAAGCTGCTTTTTGGTACTGAAAATCTCAACTCAAATTTTACGGTGAAAGTGAAAGAGAATTTTCTGTTGTTTAATTTGTGAAGAAGACTGAGTGTAAAAAGAGTTGAGGAAAAGGGTTTTTGTTGAGAAAATAATGAGATTAGATTGAATACGTGAATACGTGATCTTCTATTTTGAATTTTTAATAAATAACAAATTTGAGAAATTTAAGGGAAATATTTTATTTGAAAAAATAATATGATATGAAATATCACATGATAAAGACGTTTTTTTTTTTTATTAAACACTAAACATTTTTTTTTTTTAGGCGGCAGAAAATGCAAGTGAGAATTTTGGGGATGAAGTAACGTGTAAAATAAATATCTTATGTATATCTACACATAAATATATATCTAAATAAATAAATATTGAAAATATTAACAAATTTTAATTTTATTTAGAGAAATGAATATTCTATAATTTTCAAAAATACTTGGAATATCTAAAATACATAATGTGAATTTTAGGGGTGTTACACTGATTTAACAAGTTGTTTGGTCCCTTTTGCTTTTGGGTGGTGATTTACTGATTTGGTTATGAAACGGTGCCAATTCAACAAATTTTCAAGATTTGCACGTGAGATGCTTTTTTTCAGATATACTTTGTAAAGAAGAACCTGAGAAGTAGAATTGTGTCTTTTTCTTGTGCGGAAATCTCTCTTTTTTGTTCTTATTTCAAGATTACGTCTCATGTCCATAATAACAACGGTCACTTATTCTAAGATGCATATAATGTGTTGTCAACGGCATACATGATGAGTCAAAGCTAAATACTTGATCATCTCCTGAACCCCCTAAGTTTGCTGCTCATTTTGAGTAGTCCTTTGGGTTTTGCCTAATGACAAAAACTCGTACGAAACAAACTCATACACTGGTTACAAATTAACACAAATCATCACCCACCACTTTCAAAATATTAAAGCGTTATGCACAAATTATGCCCCGTCTCAACATGAGACCGTTTCACACAAGTGTGCCTCAAGAAACCCAATACCTGAAATAAGGAACACTGAACTTGCAGGCTATAAACGCAGGGTTACCTGAAAACATACATAACAGAGAAGAAAATCAAGTTCTTCATATCATTCGCGTCACTATTTTGTAAATTTGGAGACAAAACACAAGTAAAACGCAAGCAAATCATCCTGCAAACACAACACATGAATAAATAAAAGGATTCATAATTTTCTGAGTGTCAAAATTGCAAATATATTAAACAGAAGGCCAAAAAACTGTAGTTTCTCTCTTGTGAAGAGTTCAAACCTATCAGTTCTACAAACATTACATGTCCAAGTATTCATCCCTTTCCATAGAAACAACACGGGGTACAGCCAGAACGAGAAAACAAGGGGAAGGGGAACCCTTCCCATGATTCAAGAAAAGGGAGTATTTTCTTATTTCATTCCACTCGATGGTACTTTGCCTCAAATTAGATAGTAATAACCAAGCACCATAAGCAAAACAACCACCAAAGCAGCGGGAGCAGCCCAAACCCAGTAGTTTGTTGCTTTCTTGCGTTTGAGTATAGCTTTGGGAAGGGACTCAGCCCCTCTCGGGCGTGCTCTGTGCCTCAGAGTGTGTTCTTTCCGGTCTTTGTTCTTTTGTGAGGCAGGGGTCCTCTCGATAATTTCCTCCGCCTTTTCCACCTCAGCAACCTCTGGAACGGCTTCAGCTTGTTCTTCAGATTCTAGGGCAGCAAAATTAGCTCCACCCTTCTTCCTTGCCTTCTTCTCACGATCCTGCACATGTTCAGATAAGGAAGTTTTAAGTACAAATGTTGTAAGGACACTCATAAACAAATAAATATGATAACCGAAGAAATGAATAAATTCCTTGAGCTTCTTCTCAGCTTCCTTCTGAGCTTTTATTGCTGCTTTCGCAGCAGCTTTCTCTGCGTGCTTCTTCTTCCTCTCCTCTGCCTGTTGACGCTTGGCTATTTCTTCCTCTCTCTTAAGCTCCTTCATCTTCTTCTCATCAAATTCATCCCTCTTTTGCAATTTATCGCTAGAAAAGTAATCCGGTTCATATTCTTCGTCAAGGATTTCATGTTTCTTGTTTCCTTCTTTATTGTTTTTAGTAGTCTTTGGTTTTGCAACTTTCTGCTCAGAAGACGAATCACCTTGAGCAGGGGGGACAATTTCCTCCTTGGGGGGTGGTTTCGTTTTGACAACATCTTTTTCAGAAGGAACTGGTGTTGGAGTCTCGACTTGCACCAGAGGCTTCTCATCAAAATTCCTTATACGCCCATCCTTGCTGAACTGCCTCATATCAAGGGACTGTAAAATTCTGCTTTCATAATCAGCCCTGAAAGCCTTGTTATTACTCCAGATGGCAATGAACTTCTCAACCTGAGAAGGTAAAAATGTCAAAATCAACATTCTTATAAACTATGATGAATATTGAATAATATGAATTGACTATTGACTCAAAGGACAAGAATTATTCGCAACCTCTGAACTTGCAAGCTCCTTAACAGAATCAATATCCTTTTTTGCTGCAAGCACTTTAGCTTTGGAAATGGCATTGCAGTTTTGGTAGAAGGGGCTATTCTGCAAGCCAAAATACAAATTCCAAAATGAATTTCAACATCAATTAATGCTTGAGCTCATAAAAAATGGATACAAGAATGCTTTCAAGGACAGAGAAGAGTCAAACTTCTAACAAATAATCTCATTTGAATCACAATGTAAATAACACACAGCAGTTTTTACATAGGCGCTCTATTTCGCATTTATTTAGCAACATAAAAATATATTTAAAAATTTCCAGTAAACTCTATCCTGCAGACGGGCACTAGAAAACTTTTCAGACAAAAACAAGTAAAAGTTACTCTATAGGCAATTCAATACAAATATTTCAGAAAATTGTGCCTGTCTTTGTGAGTTCAATAATTACAGCACAGATCCCATAGCAGATCATGATTGAAAAGATTTGCTTATATCTTTTTGATCAATCAAATAGAAGTGTGAAACAGCAAAAACCCCAAGAAATTGAAAATGTGGGAAGATCATATGGCCAATGGTTAATCAATTATTAGCTGATTGGTTGTGCCTAAAAGAGGAACCTGGTCAGTTTCTTCTTAAAATTAACAGGAAGAGATTATCTTCTATTACGGTATTACCAGTTACCACTGATCACTTCATGAAATATACATACATAAATCAACAAAACAAAAACTGAAAAATCCACAAGTTTGTATCAACCAGTACTTTAGATAAATGGTTAAATTAAAAAAAAAGAAAGTATAAATGAACCAGAAAAGTTATAACGACCATCATAAATATAGACAGAAGAATCATACCCCTTCATCTCTTTGTTTCCTCATTTCATTGACACTGTCCATAATCTTGTCTCTTTTCTCAGTAACTTCAGACAATTCTTCCTCCAAGACACTTATTTCTTTCTCTACAGCTACTTTTTCTTCATCTAGCTGCTTAATCTTGGTAAAGACAACTTGTTTCTCCTTTCGAACTCCATCAAGATCAACTCCTATCGACTGGAATAACGTAGTGGTAAATATATTGACAGCACTTTATGTAAGAGTAAAGTCATTACTTGAAATAGGAAATAAAAAAGAAAAAGTTAATGACTATTTTCTTACTTTGACCTGGTCCTGGATGGCTTCCTTTTCACCCATGGATTCCTGAATCCTCGCCCTCTCAGCAGAATTTGCAATAACCCTTTCCCTTGTCCCTTCAAGCTGTTTTATTTCCCGGAGAATCTGCTTCTCTTCAGTGAGAGGAATACTCTCATGTTGAATGCGATATTGCAAACTTTTGATCTGATTGTTATAAAAAAAAAGGTATTAGCTTCTCATGTTACATGTAGACTAATAACAACTCGAACTAAAAGAAAAATATTTCTATCATTACTTACAACAGCATTGAGTTCACTCTCGGATGTACATATATGGTCCGAGCCCCTACCTCTAACTCCAGAAGAACCTCTCAACTTGCCCAGAGCCTGCTGGAGAGGTTCCATTTCTTTTCTCTTCTCATCCAAGACTGACCTAAATTGTTTATTCTCAACACTTAAAGTATGTATTTGAGTTCTTATCTGGGCTCGTTCAGTCTGCAAAACAAGCTCAAAGACAGTTAGTATACACTCATTAACGCTATAAATCAACATTTCATAATACATAACAACAAGTCATGTACTAAATCTCTTATTCGATTGTGAGGATGGCTTATCTTTCTCCTCATGGTCAACAATCACAAGCAAATCTTTCAATCACAGCATTATATTGGTGAGGCAGCTATCTACAGCAACGATGTACACACATGGAAATTTTAAAATAGCTTACCCTTTTTGTCTTCAATTTTTCAAATATCTGTGACCGAGCCTGATTCTTTTTTTGCAATTCTTTCTCAGCCAAATCAAGTTTGGCCTTCAAATTTCGGTCTTCATATGCCCGGTACTTAACAATGTAAAACGAGTGTATCTGCGAAGGCTCAGGCCACTCATCAACTGCATCCTTAGGGAGATTGGACTCTGAAAGTTTATTCAGGTCCACTTTGGCTGGCTCATCATTACCGTGAGAGCCAAACGTTATGCTCACTTTTTCAGATGACATATTGACTTCACTCCCGGTTTCCAAGGCTAAGTTAGATTCAACAACAACCTCCATGCCCATGAGTTAAAACGTACAAAATTGGATCTCGAATCCTGAAGCAGAACACAACCAACTTAACTAAAAGATACATAATAAATTAGTACCCTAAGGGGCACCTGTAACGAGTAAAACAATTAATCTCTCAGTAAAAATTATAACTCAGATCAGCAGATACCAATTGATGTAATAACGTGTGATGTCGCAGAAAATTGAATATAATTGAAAAAATCGGAATAAAGCCTATAAATATTAAGAACTTAAGATTTACCCCATTTACTACATCATTTATCCAGAAAATCGAGAGATACAGCAATTAAACATTCAAAATTCCTATATTTGTTGATGAGATTTCTAATCGGAAAAAGATAATAACAAAGCACAACTTCACTTAAGCAATAAGCACTCCCAGATTAATTACAAAAGGACAACCTTCGATCAAGAAAATCAAAACGTCTCAGATTCATCCGCAAAACAAAACAATTAAACAAGGTTTCAACTCTTAACATCAAATCATAACCCCAAAAAAAGAAGAAACAAATAAACACTAGAATTGAAAAGGAAAGTTTGCAAAAGCAGCAAATTCAATGCGAGATAATCACAAACACAGACACATGACCCACGCGTCTTCAAAATGATAAATCTACATCTACACATCATCACAAACACAACAGCACACTGATTTCCCATCGATCGGATTATAAAACCCCAAATTTAATACCTAAATGGATCGAGATCAGTAGATCAGACAATAATACATTGAGTTCGAAAAGAACAAAGCCGGAGAAGAAATCAAACATGCACGATAGAGATTCAAATGCGGCAGAAAATTAAGGAAAAATCAACAAACATGGCGCTAACATACCTGCAAATGAGCAGTAACACGAGGCGGAGAATTTGACGGGACTGTTACGAGAGAGGGACCCCAGATCTCCACGCCTTTTTAGAGAGAGAGAGAATGAAAGGGGGGGAGAGAGATAAAATCTTGCTGTGCTAAATAGGTGGATCAATTTAAGGCAAAAGGGTACAACCGACATTACACACTGGAGATACTTTATACGTGGATTGGGAAAAATAAGAAACTGCTATTTGAGGAGTTTTAGGAATTTCCAGAATATTTTGCTGTCTGTAATGCTAATGGATATTCGCATGATCTTTTTTTTGTCTCCGATTTTTTGGTTTTCTTCTTCTTCTGTCTATTTAAATTGACTGGAAAATTCATTTTAATTTATATTTAAAAAAAATTAATAGAGGTTTATTTTATTTAAAAATAACTAATAGAGGTTTCCTGTCTTATTTTAGAATTGATCTACCATGAATAAATTTCATGATATAAAATTAGATTATTTGACTCATTTTACTCACTAAAATTGACCTGTATTATATCCTAAATATGTTCACATGTATATGAATTAAGAATCAGTTTCATATTATGAACTTTATTCACCCTGAATTTTACCTTTATTTTAAGGTAAATAAAGATTTTCTTTCCTTCAAAAAAAAAAAAAGATTTTCTTTCATGAGTAGAAATAAATTGATTTTAATTTTTATGTCTGTATACTTTCTTTTTTGAAGGAAAAAAAGTTAATTGTGAAGGAAATGTTTTATTTTCTGGGAACTACTAAACCCTCTAATTAATTTTTAAAAAGTTTTTCTAATTTGATTTTCCCAACAAAAAATCAAAAGTCATTCATCACTTAACAAAACTACTTAAATCAGCTTTATCAGTTTTGATTTTTGTGAGATGAGTGCGTTCACCGGGCATTTATAGTGTGTATTAAAAGCGTGTAATTATACAAAACAAAAATATGCAACTATTTTAAACAAAAACATATAATTATGTTCTCATATTAACAGTTGCATTTTTTTGTGTAAATAAGTCACACTTTTCAGCATAACAAGTTGCACGCTTCTAAAATGTATTATGAGTGCACGGTGCACCTGGGTGCATACAAGACCTAGCCTTGTGAAAATTATTACTCCCTCCGTCCCGTGATTACCGCAACACTTATCTTATTTGGACGTCACAACATTACTGCAACACTCCCAAAATGGAAATAACACACAATATTAACATCCTCACAACATTACTTTATTTTCAAAATTGTCACTCAAATCTCTTCTTTATTTTAACTCAAACTCATTAAAAATCAACATCTCCACCTTGAATTACTCACAATACCCCTTCTTTATTACACTTAAACTCACTTTTCACTTTTCTCTTTGGTTTGATTTCCGTTTTCAGAGTTGTAGTCTTCTTGGGATGAAGGAAGTAAAAAAGAATTTGAGAATTGAGATCATCGAGTTACATTCTCAAATAAATGATTTTCAGCTCCATTTTAGAGGAGCAACAAATATGTAAAATCTTAAATCCAAATCCAAATATTATCTAACTGGACTTATCTCTGACCCTTTACAAAATTATTACAATTATTAAGAAAAGTAATAAACAAGATAGCCTATTCAATTTAGAGTGCACGGTGAAATTCAATTTATTTAAATCTTGTCTGCATTCAGGTGCACTGTGCACTCATAATGAGTTTTAAAATTATTAAGAAAAGTTTAATGGGTTTTTCTACGGTCAGGAACGGCTTCGCCCTTCCTGACGTTAGACGTCCAATAAAAGATTGTCACATCATTTAACTTCGCCATGAGCGATACTGTTTCGCCATAAGACTAAATAATTAATTTTTTAAATAAAAATGATAAAATTACTAAAATATCCTTATAACATTTTTTAAATAAAAAATACAATATTCATAAATTAAAAAAATTTAATCCACGATCCCGAACTCGGCTCAAGGGCGACCCGGGTCGGTTTCGGGTCTGGGTCCGAGTAGGATCCTCATCCTGGTTCGAGTCCGAGTTCTAGTCACGGTTTGGGTTCAGGTCGGGTCTGGGTCTGGGTCCGTGGTCAGTGTCAAATCTGGGTCGGGGTCAGGGTCTGGTTCGGGCAGGGTTTGGGTCCGGTCCGGGTCAGAGTTAGGGTTCGGGTCAGGGTCCGGTCCAGGTCAAGGTCCGGTCCGGGTCAGGGTCCGAGTGCGGGTCCGGGTCAGGGTCCGGTCTGGGTGCGGTACGGGTCCGGGTCAGGGTCCGGTCCGGGTCAAATTCCGTTCAGCGTTCGGGTCAGGGTCAGCGTTCGGGTCCAGTCAGGGTCAGGGTTCGAGTCCGGTTCGGTACGGTTCGGGTCAGTGTCCAGTTAGCGTTCGGGTCAGGGTCAGGGTCCGGTCCGAGTCAGGATGCGGTTCTGGGTTTGGGTCTGAGTCGGGATGGGTCCGGGTCTGAGTTCGGGATAATTTCGTCATTTTATAAATATTAATTTAATTTATTAGTATGGCGATGCAGTGTGATTGCAGTATACACATCGCAAATGCACTAGTGCAAAGTGTAATCATTTAAAATTAAAATTATACGTTGGATCAACGATCCAACGGTAATCAAATGATTTCCTGACGTTAGGAAGAACGAAATCGTTATAAGTGCACGGTACACCTGGATGCAGATAAGATTTAGCCATTTTAGAGTTTGTCTCATGTGCATACAAGACTTGGCTCAACCGTAATCCAAACAAATGAACGCATTAATGATTAAAGGTTTTTTAAAATGTCACTTAATTTTAGAAAAATAGTGTTTTAGCATTTTTCATTTATACTTGGCTTGGAATCCAACAAGATGAACTCAAATAATTTTATTTTTCTATTACATCGAGATTGATTTTGAGAAAAAAATACTAAAATTTACCAAATATAAAAGATTATTTACAAAAATGTTCAATTATTTTAGTAAACTAAACTTAAACGAGTTCTGAACAACCGATCTCAAATCAAATAAGTAGTATAGAACTAGTAGTTGGAAATAATCAGATGGACAAAAATTCATATAAAACGGTCTATAACTTATATTTCTTCCAAAATGTTAAAACGTTTCAATGTCCAACTTATGTCCCTTTCTCACCGTCTTATTCAAGTGGTCCTTAGATCAGATAAATTTGTGCCATAATTGCGTGAGAAACGAGTGACATAGCTATGGACAATTTTTAACTCTATCAGTATGGTTTGTTTGTTGGCTAGTAAGGGCGTGTTTGGGAGCACGTGTTTGGGCTCAAACAACACGTTGATTTCATTCTATACATATAAGAATTTGGGACCACCATTTTTGGTCGATGATCACGATGAAACATTATGGTGAAAGGTCAGATATTGAGTCTATTTTTTATTTGAATAATTTTATTTGTACTTATGTTAACTTTGTTTTTACTTCTTACGTAAATCAAATTTTAATGATTTAATTAACCAGGGATATAGGTCAAAGGGCCTATTCTTTTTAAATATATAATTTATTTTATGATTTAATTGGGTTCGAGATTGGATTGTCAATGCCATCCATCAATATTAGGTAAGTATTTATTGAGTTATAAGTAGTATTTATTATTTTTACATTTCTCAATATAATATCACGTTCAAATTTTCTTACTCCTAATTGTAGCTAATGCTTAATAAGCATATCCACAAGTCTAAAGTTGTTCCCAATAATTTTCGTTTTAGCTTAAAAATAATTAAATCTTGGAGTTTAAAATTTGACAAAAAAATTATTTTGAATTGATTATCAGTACTATATTTTTTTCATATTTCTTCTCAACTTGCATCCACCTAAAAAGTCTTTCAATTTTTTTCTAATTAATGATAATTTTTAGTCTTCATCTCGTATTTTAAAATTTCCAGGACCGTTTGATTGGGGATAACAAGGATGAGTAATAGAAATGAATGAAGTTTAGAAATCATTCCAAATTTTCCATTAATAGTGATTAACCCTTTAATTGCCCTTTTATGCGACACACGATAACATATATATGAATTGTGTAGTTTGTGACATTTAAAAGATAAAAATTAAATTTAATGAAAAAATAGTGCTTCACAATAAATTCATATTGCAATATCATCAAATATGTATAAAAATATTATATATTATTTTTATTTCATATTATTAATATATATCGATACATTATTATATATATAAATATATATGAGTGTGTATATATGTTTCCAAATATTATTTATTATTTCCCATTCGATAATAATATATATTAAAATATTATTACCTGATTTAGCAATGTGGATTTGAGGGGGAAAATTAATTGTTTTCATAAATGGAAGATAACATTTATCAATTGATAACATTACATTTAATGTCAAGATAACATTTAAATACACGTAAATGTTATAATATTAATTTATAAGTGTCATTTTTGTATTGATTTGTAATATGAAAAAGGCAATGCATGGGGTGGTTTACTACTTACTATGGCAGGGATTTATAGTAAAGTGCAATTAATAACATGATAAATAAAATGGAAAAGAAGGACAATTTCGTGGGCTGGAATCCATTGTAACGGTACAGAATGTAGGATCAATTAGAATATCGATGAATTTATAAGAGGCCCAAGTTGGATTCATGGGCTACGTTAAAAAAAAAATGAATACATGCAGTCCATCATTGAAGTCGAAAGAAATCTTAATATTTAATACTATATATTGGTAAAACTGATTCAGTCTATGTGGTGATATTACGTCAGTGTGTGTAAAACTCAATTCAACTAGATTATTTCGTTTCAAAATCGTCCACTCTTATTAAAATTTATTTAATTTGTGTTTTTAATATATCTATCTAATTAAGTTGATTTTTTAAATTTTATTATTTATTAAGATCATAACCTAAAAACCTAGATATTTAGGGTTTCTACGTGCCGCATCCATTAATAACTCATAACCTAAAAACCTAGATATTTAGGGTTTCTACGTACCGCATCCATTAATAAAAGAAACACACTTGTGTGAGGCGGTCTCACGGTGAGATGAATTATAATTTGGACATTGACGCTTTAACACTTTGAGAGAGGAGCGTGTTAATTTGTACTAATTTGTACTCCATCTCATGTATGAGACCGTCTCATATGAATTTTTTATTTTAAGTTAAAAAGAATATACTCATTAAGTGTGGGGAGATTGTGTATTAATTAATTATCCTCCAAAGTTTACTTAGATTGTGATGGAGATAATATTGCATTATAATTAAGTTAGTTTAGAATTTTATTTATGTTTTAATTAAGTTAGTTGGTGGTTTTAGTTTATCGATTAAAAATAGGTGTCTCAAGATCATTGTAAGGGAACTTTTGGATGATTTATAAAAATGAGATTATTCTCTCGTAAGGTTTAACTTTGCACAATTGGTATCCCGTCTTTCGTGCTGCGTCAGATTGCTAGGCCATCAAATAACATTTAATGTAAAAAAGTAGCAAAGTAGCATGATTGATCAATTCTTAGAGGCGTAATGAATCAAAAGGTTTTTGAACTATTAACTTTTGTAACGAAAAGTTATTAAATTATTTTTTATTTTAAAAAATCTTTAAATTATTAATTTTTATTTTAAAAGATCCTTAAACTATTTTTTTAAGTTAGTTTAATGTTTTCCATTAAAATATGACACATTCAATGTTATTATATTAAAATCAAATTTCAATAACAAAAAATGTATTTAATGAACATTAAAAAAAAAGTCTTATAGTTTAAAAGTTGTTTAAAACAAAACAATAATTTAGGGGTATTACAAAACAAAAGTTCATAGTTAAGGTGTCTTATTTTTAAATTATTGCTTGGTCACTTTCATTAAAAATGAAATAATTGTACATTTTTCTTATAATGATGTTATAGACCTCTTCTAAAAAAAAAAAAAAAATCGTCAAAATGAGTTGTAATTTGTAATTACAATTTTATTCGAAGTCAATGAAACGTCTTATTTCAAAACAAAATAAGATGTGTCTAACTGATTCCAGATCAGTTTCACAAAAGGTGCAAAGCTTATTTGCGTTTGATGGAAGACACGTTTTCATAAGACTCTCCAAGCATAAATTCGAACTTTGAAGTGTATAACCTTGTTCCAAATCAGCTTAGATTACTCCAACGTGACCACATTTAAGGACATGTTTTGAAACACTTAAAACAACTTTCAGAAGCACTTATTTTCAAAGCTCCCTCCCTCTCACATCTTTTAAAAATAAATACTTTTGAAAGCTGTTTTAAGAGTTTCAAAACACACCTCAAGTCTTACTGCCCTACTTCCTCAATTCATATTTCATACCGCTGTCACCATTGTCGCTTTCATTTTTTTCATTTTTTTCTCTATTATTTATTTTGGTTCATATTGAAGATGTTGAAGGTTATAAATATTATATTACATCGGCAAGATTTGTGCTGAGATTCATGTATATATACTATACGTGTATTTGACTTTGGTTATACTATTCCTCAATTCAGTCTCGTTTCATAAAAGATAAAAACGTGTGGACTTGATTTTTTTAGTATCATTATTATGTGTAAAAATTATCATTGTTATGCATAAAACTATCACTGTTATGCACAAAAAGTTCTTACTATTTTAAAAATACTTTAACAATAATAATTTTTATATATAACAATGATAGAGTCCATGTATACACATAGTTCACATGAGTGTTGATTACTCTTCATAAAATATCACACATTAATTTATAAAATAATATTTTCTTTAAGTTTATTATACACGTGGTATACTTTCAACACAAATTTTGATAATAGTAGCTCCTTTTATTTAATTAAGAGAGATTAAGAGAAATTATCTCTGGAATTTCTAAAACGTCATTTGCTATTGAGAATTTTTTTTCTTCTTCTGAAATAATACATCTTGAGACCGTATATTTTTTACTCCGCTAAAATGAATTTTATTAAGATTCAATATTAATATTTATTATCATTAATTCAAATATACATATAATAAAGTGTGTCTATGTATATCAACCCAATAAATTCCATAAGTATAATATTAGATTTTTAATAATAACATTACCAATTTGGTTAATTAGTGAGGGATAGTTAATCAGGTGGCTTAGTCCACCACCGACTACCCGCTCAATCGATTGAGTGAGAGACTCGGGTTCGATTCCTTTGGGAAATCAATTGGAGTATGTGAGAGATTCAATTCCTTTCCATTTGGGAGACTCAATTCGATTCCATTTTAATCGGGAGTTAAATAAAAATTAGTGAGGGATAGTTTCTTTTAAAAATAATGACTAGTTTTTTTTTTTTTTAAATATGACTAAAATTAATTGATGCGTGTAAAGTTTTAACTTAAATAACCCAAATATACTACTCCCTCCGTCCCAAACTTGATTTCCACATTTCCGTTTCGGGTGTCCCATACTTGATCTCCACTTTCCTTAAATGGAAATATATACGTTATCAGTTTATCACATAAAATACTAATAAATAACTTTTTTTAACCCCAACTATCCATCACTTTATCACATAAAGTACTAATAAATAACTCTTTCTACCCCAATACTTTATCACTTTATTATTTTTTTTAAAACTCGAGCACACAATAAATAAGAATTCAACTATGGAAGTATTATGTTGATTTTATTGGGAAAAAAAATAGTTTTTCTAGAACTTGGAAATTATTTCGAAATTCGTGTGACACTTTGAGTTGAATGCTCATTGCAACTTGTCATGTGGCTTAAAGACAATATATTAATTTCAATGTTTTAACGTGTGAAGATATTTGGAAATTTAATTCTCATAGTCCATTTTAATTTTCATACAAATTTAAAAATATAATTGGGAAAAAAAGAAATTTATTTCAACATCCTTTTTACGTCCTAAATTATACTCCTTTCATTGGTAAGACTAATGTTCCACACCTTCATTATTAATTATTATTAAATACATATTTATTTGATATTAAACCAATTTCTCTAACAATAAGTATTCAAATTTACTAAATTTTGAGCTGGTTTGATAATTTACTCAAATCATAAAATACATTGATAATTTGGATAAAAACTTAATAATTTGTATCTCATTATGAGCCTTGAATAAACCGTGCATGTTTTAGTATAATAATCCGTAAATTATACAAAATATACATATGAGAAGGTTTTATGTGAAATTGGTTTACCATACTTCACGCATATTATTGCTTGTAGAAACTAATACTATAGCAATCATAGTATTAGTTTTGTCGCGAGTCATTTTGTCTGGAGAATATTATGTGGCTAATCTGGTTACGACTCACAAACAAAACATGCACGTGTAAAATAAACTGTAAATAAGAAGAATTTGTTGACCCAGTTCGTCAAGAAATGACTACTCTGGGGGCATACCAAGCCAGGGATGTAGTATTACGAGTTTTACACGTACAATATTTGATACACCTCATGAAGATGGATCATTATGGATGAAGATGATTTGGAGAATTAATATATGAGTGCTAGGGTTTTTGCGTGCATGAACTCTCGTATTTTTCTGTACCTCACCTCTCTGGGAATATTTTTTATAACCTGTCTCTTGTTATTTTTTCTTCCGTTTATAGCATTCCGACAAGCATGAGCTGGGTTGGCAAGCATGAGCTGGAGACTCCGAGCCATGCAAGAACTCTTGTGATGCCGCCACCTTTCCAACTCCGTCTTCTAGATTGATCTTTGCTTTTGCTTGTCTATATAGCACTCTTTTTGGTCGTCCAAATCAATCTTTTGCTTTCGGCCGCATGCTTTGTTCGCCCTTTAATCATGTCGGTTTTATCTTTGGAATCTTGTCCTTCTCGAGCATCTTGAGCCTTCGGATGTCTGGTCTTCGGGATGTTTGGGTCTTGGGATATCTGAGTCACCGAACATCTCTGACCCCTCGGGTTTGTCTGAGTCTTGAGGATATCTGAACCCTCAGGATGTCTGAGCACCGAAACATCTTGACCCCTCGGGTTTGTCGAGTCTTGAGGATATCTGAACCCTCGGGGATGTCTGAGCCGAGAGCATATCGACCCTCAGTTTTATCCGAGTCTTGAGATATCTGAGTTCGAGCATATCTTGACCCCTCGGGATAGTCCCGAGCATTTAGGTTATCTGAGTCCTCAAGGCTTGTTCGTGGCCTCAGACTTGTCTGAGCCCTCAGGTTGGTCTGAGTCCTCTTGACTTAGCTCATTTGATTCCTTCTTTCCTTATCTGAGTGGCGAGTATGTTTGCTTTGGTTGGCAAGTGGCGAGCTGGTCGAACAAACTTGTTTGGTCGACGATTACGTAAGCACACTTGTCCATCGGGCATGATCATTTTAATAAATATTACACGAATCGCTCTTACGTGTTTGATTAATGCTGAATTATTATATCGAACACAACAATACCCCCCAGCCGGGTCGCTTTGTATTCACCATGGGGCCCGACTGTTAAAATCTGATTGGGCCCTAGTTGACGTCGTTTCGTATTCCGTGCCAGATTTTCAAAATTGAATCCGGTATTTATAAATGCCTCATTTCGCCGCCTTAATCCCTTTTCCTCTTCTCTCGTCTCTGCCTTCAATCTTTTTTGCGTTTAAAAATTTCCGGCAAGGGCTTTATCATTCCGGCGAAAGATTTTACTCAGGTAACTTATTGCATTCTCTCTCTCATTGTGATTATGGCTTCTTGCTCAAACTCTTCTGTTTCCCTAGAATCGGACCACCATAGTTCCTCTTCCCCTTCTATTGATAGAATCCCCCGTAGCGACGCTAACACGCTGGGGACAAATGTTTTGGGTTCGGAGTTTCGTTGGCAAGTTCGGCAACCGTTTGCCGTTCTTTCCTCTGATTTCGACGAAGCCCTAAATGAATTGGATAGGGACTTGGTCCGTAGTGATTTTTCGGATGATTCAGGTGAAGATTCTTTGCCCCATACTCAAATTAGGTCTAGGGCTGTAGATAATGTTGATGTAAATAGAGATGATAATATTGTGAGGGGGGAAATTTTGATGGCAGTGAATGTGACTGAATCAAACATAGGGATAGGCGACGAGCAAAACTCTGAACTTGATATACCTGTTGGTGTCCCTCATAGTCCAACATATAACGAGTATAATGCTCGTTATAGTTTTGATTTGCCCGAGCAACCTCATAGGATTAGGGTTAAAAATGAGTACCCAACGAGCAAGATAGCGAGCATAATTGATGTAGATATACTCGCTCAGCTACATAGAAATTACAAAACCCCCAAAGATGTCTTTTTCTGGGCACCGGGGCCTGATGAGCTAGCAGACCATACCCCCTGAGGGTTGTGTTGCCGTGAATTTGGACACAATGGAAGCCGGCCTTCGATTCCCACTCCATCCGATTATCACCCGTTTGCTCGTGGAATGGAATGTCACCATCACGCAGCTTAAGCCGAATGGGTGGCATATGATCATGAGCTTCCTGACTTTGTTCGGCAAAATGAAGCCTAGATATTATCCCTCAGCAGCTGAACTTGCTCGATTGATGCATTTGACCCGTCCGAAAGGTGAACATGGATGGTTATTCATGCAAACAAATGCCAAGTGCAAAATCATTGAGGACGTGCCGAACAAAATCAGTGATTGGAAAGAGAAGTTCTGGTTCGTTGGGGGCGATTGGAAGAGCCCGGCTTCTGGAAGCGAACCAGATGCTCGATTAGACATCCCTACTGACTTCGGGGTGTACCGAAGTAAGTAATTTTGTGTCTTTTGTTCCTCAATTTGAACTGATTTTAATTTGAAAAGATAAAAACGTGTGGACTTGTTTTTTTTAGTATCATTATTATGTGTAAAAATTATAATTGTTATGCATAAAATTATCACTGTTATGCACAAAAAGTTCTTACTATTTAAAAAATACTTTAACAATAATAATTTTTATATATAACAATGATAGAGTCCATGTATACACATAGTTCACATGAGTGTTGATTACTCTTCATAAAATATCACACATTAATTTATAAAATAATATTTTCTTTAAGTTTATTATACACGTGGTATACTTTCAACACGAATTTTGATAATAGTAGCTCCTTTTATTTAATTAAGAGAGATTAAGAGAAATTATCTCTGGAATTTCTAAAACGTCATTTGCTATTGAGAATTTTTTTTCTTCTTCTGAAATAATACATCTTGAGACCGTATATTTTTTACTCCGCTAAAATGAATTTTATTAAGATGCAATATTAATATTAATTATCATTAATTCAAATATACATATAATAAAGTGTGTCTATGTATATCAACCCAATAAATTCCATAAGTATAATATTAGATTTTTAATAATAACATTACCAATTTGGTTAATTAGTGAGGGATAGTTAACCAGGTGGCTTAGCCCACCTGGCCACTGGGCTCCTCAATTGAGTGAGAGACCCAGGTTCGATTCCCTTTGGGAACGAATTGGAGTATGGGAGTTATAAGGTGGCTTGGTGAATTTGTGGAGGGTTTGGGGATAGTTTCTTTTAAAAATAATGACTAGTTTTTTTTTTGAAAAAAATAATGACTAAAATTAATTGATGCGTGTAAAGTTTTAACTTAAATAACCCAAATATACTACTCCCTCCGTCCCAAACTTGATTTCCACATTTCCGTTTCGGATGTCCCATACTTGATTTCCACTTTCCTTAAATGGAAATATATACGTTATCAATTTATCACATAAAATACTAATAAATAATTTTTTTTAACCCCAACTACCCATCATTTTATCACATAAAGTACTAATAAATAACTCTTTCTACCCCAATACTTTATCACTTTATTATTTTTTTTAAAACTCGAGCACACAATAAATAAGAATTCAACTATGGAAGTATTATGTTGATTTTATTGGGAAAAAAAATAGTTTTTCTAGAACTTGGAAATTATTTCGAAATTCGTGTGACACTTTGAGTTGAATGCTCATTGCAACTTGTCATGTGGCTTAAAGACAATATATTAATTTCAATGTTTTAACGTGTGAAGATATTTGGAAATTTAATTCTCATAGTCCACTTTAATTTTCATACAAATTTAAAAATATAATTGGGAAAAAAAGAAATTTATTTCAACATCCTTTTTACGTCCTTAATTATACTCCTTTCATTGGTAAGACTAATGTTCCACACCTTCATTATTAATTATTATTAAATACATATTTATTTGATATTAAACCAATTTCTCTAACAATAAGTATTCAAATTTACTAAATTTTGAGCTGGTTTGATAATTTACTCAAATCATAAAATACATTGATAATTTGGATAAAAACTTAATAATTTGTATCTCATTATGAGCCTTGAATAAACCGTGCATGTTTTAGTATAATAATCCGTAAATTATACAAAATAGACATATGAGAAGGTTTTATGTGAAACTGGTTTACCGTACCCTAGTTTTTGAAACAATAATTTTGACCAAAACCCTAGTTTTCCGTCTTTGAAAATTTTCCTTATTTTTATTTTAAATTTCATTATACACTAATCTAGCATGTATAAACTAAAACAGTGTTTGTTCCCATCGAATTGTTTCCAATGAAACACGAATAAGTAATTAAAATTTAACAAAAACAATGATTTTGACGAAACTCTAAACTATAATTTCAGCTAAAATTCTAGTTTTTTTTCCACATATATTCTCCACTTTTGAGTTGAAATATCAATATACACTAATGAAGTATGTATGACCTAAAATAAGGATACTACACAATGAATTATTTCAAAAAATACTCGTATAGCTCATTAAATTTACAAATAACAACGATTTTGACTAAAATCCTAAACTCTAAACCCTAAACTATGATTTTGATAAAAAAAAAAAACATTATTTTCCATCCCAAAAAATTCTCCCATTTTGATTTGAAATTTTAATATACACTAATCAAGCATGTACGAACCAAAATAATAACAATTCCCAATGAAATTAATTAAAAAAACTAAAATAACTCATTAAAATTGGCAAAAAAAACTACGATTTTGACTAAAACTCTATTTATTCGTCCACAAAAATTCTCCTATTTAATCTCAAAGTAAAATTTACATTAAACAAACATAAAAGAAATAGAATAATGATGTAAATCACAATATATATCCAAAATAACTCGATTAACTCTATAAAATCGACCAAAACAATAATTTTGACCAAAACCCTAGTTTTTCGTCTTTCAAAAATTTCCTTATTTTTATTTTAAATTTCAATATACACTAATCTAGAATGTAAAAACTAAAACAATGTTTGTTCTCATTGAATTGTTTCAAATGAAACACGAATAATTCATTAAAATTTAACAAAAATAGTGATTTTGACGAAACCCTAAACTATGATTTAACCTAAAATCTTAGTTTTTCTTCCACATATATTCTCCACTTTTGAGTGGAAGTATCAATATACACTAATGAAGCATGTACGACCTAAAATAAGGATTCTACGCAATGAATTATTTCAAAAAATACTCGTATAGCTCATTAAGATTTACCAATAACAACGATTTTGACTAAAACACTAAACTCTAAACCCCAAACCATGATTTTAATAAAAAAATCTTGTTTTCCGTCCCAAAAAATTCCCCCCTTTGATTTGAAATTTTAATATACACTAATCAAGCATGTACGAACCAAAATAATAACAATTCCCAATGAATTAATTCAAAAAAAACTAAAATAACTCATTAAAATTGGCAAAAAAACCTATGATTTTGACTAAAACTCTATTTATTCATCCACAAAAATTCTCCTGTTTGATTTAAAAGTAATATTTACACTAAACAAACATAAAATAAATGGAATAATGATGTAAATCACAATATGTATCCAAAAGAACTCGATTAACTCTGTAAAATTGACCAAAACAATAATTTTGACCAAAACCTTAGTTTTTCGTCTTTGAAAAATTTCCTTATTTTTATTTTAAATTTCATTATACACTAATCTAGCATGTATAAACTAAAACAATGTTTGTTCCCATTGAATTGTTTCCAATGAAACACGAATAACTAATTAAAATTTAACAAAAACAATGATTTTGACGAAACTATAAACTATGATTTCACCTAAAATCCTAGTTTTTTCCCACATATATTCTCCATTTTTTAGTTAAAATATCAATATATACTATTGAATCATGTACGACCTAAAATAAGGATACTACGCAATGAATTATTTCATTTTAAATTTCATTATACACTAATCTAGCATGTATAAACTAAACCAGTGTTTGTTCCCATTGAATTGTTTCCAATGAAACACGATTTTTTTATGTTCTTAATTTGGTATCAATATTTTAAAAAATATTAACATTCTAATTTTCTAAAGACGTGAGGATAAGAATACAAGTTCCATCACAAAAATATCGAAATTAATTTTAGAGTAAGTCTCATGTGCACTAAGTGCACCGTGCACTTCATAGTGCATTTTAGAATCATGCAACTTGATGCACTAAAATATGCAACTTGTTTCTCATATTAATAGTTGTATGATTAAGTGTAAACAAGTTGTATATTTCACTACACCAAGTTGCAAAATACATTATGGAATGCACGGAGCACCTGGTACATACAAGACTTAACCTTAAAGGGTATGTCTCAAGTGAATTCAGATTCATATGGAGTGAAAAACTGGTAGGTCCAATTTGGTCACTAGTATAACCCTTAAGTCCAAGGTTTTTAAACTAATACTAGTAGGTCCAAAATCGGACATAGAAAGACACTAATACCCTTTCATTTAGGGAAAAATAGAACCGGTGCAAACTACTGTTTGAGATGACAGTCACCTTCTCACTCCTCTTCCCAATAATCTTCTCTGCAACACGCCACCACTCCACCTCCCTCACCAGCTACTTGTTTTGGAAAACAAAAATCAAACTAACATAATTTACTCAAATCAAACCAGAAGAAAATAGAAATATACATTTATCTCTTATTTTTATTTGTTGTGTTTTTTTTTTCTTAGAGAAATTGATGAGAACAAAAAATAAAAATACATATTCATCTTTGTTTCAATTACAATTTGAAATTTTCATATCTAAAATCTCAAAATTTACATATCTAAAATCTACATTCGACGTGCACATATGCATAAATTAAAATGAACCTATGCATAAAAATGTGCATTGGTTCATGAAAATGGTGCACATGTTCATGTGAGAATGTAGAAGTATTAGCAGCACAGGTGCATAGTATCTCAAAAAGGAAGAAACGCATCATGACTATTAAAGTTGTATACAAATTATGAACACAAATTTCAGAAAATATCACTCAAGAACTCATCGAATGGGCGGAGAAACATTTACAAAGAACTCCAAAAACATAATTTTCTCAAATCCAATGGTTCCAACAGAAGGAAGTGACCCAAAATCGTCCGAAATCTGAAACTCAAATCCCCAAATTGAAGAAAAATAAAATCACCAAAATAGGAGTGAGAGGGTGGGTAGCATAGGAGTTTCATCTCTCTTTTTTTGACCTGGGAGTTATTTAAGAAAAGTTTGGACATATGAGTTATTGAGTTCTATTCTTTGGATCTGAGAGCTATTAATTCATTCATATGAACTCTCTTTTTCGAGTGCGCAATTATATATACAAAATATTATTATTTTAAAAATATTACTAAACAATGACATATTTTATGAACAATAGTGACACTTATATATATAACAATGATACTTAAAAAAATTATTATAAACACGAGATCACACAATGTCCTTAAACAAACACATGTAGGTTGAAAGAAAAGTGGTATTTGGTTTTTCTATGTTGTTGTTTATATGAATTGAATTTAAAAAAATAAAAAATTAGAAGGAGATTGAGGGAAAAAATCCCAACCCCCCAAGCTTCTAAACTAAAAATCTAAGTTGAGATTCAATCGAAAAATTGAGCTCATAGTTGAAATTCATCCCATATTATATGAAGTTATTTAAAATATTACATATAATCCCCTTCTAGAATTAAGCTTTCCATTCAAACCCAACATGTCTAGTCTTTATACCGGCTAAGTCTTCTACGCACCAGGTATACTGTGAATCTCAATATATCTTTAAATTTTATAATTTTTTATATTGAAATTTACAATTTATGTACTTATAATATAATTGTACACTTTCATGTATTAAATATAAATTTTAATATAATAAATTACAAATTTTCAAAATACATTATAGAGCGCGCTGTGCCCTTGGTGCAACGAAGGTCCACTCCATTATCGGACTTGTTGGGGAGACTCGACGCGTCATAGTTTGGAAATTTAAAAGTCGCCATAATTAAATTTAAATATGCTTTCGCTATTGGTTGACGAACAACGACCAAAAATATTATCATTAATTCCAAACAGTCAACTGGAAGAAAAAAAAACAATTTTAATCATACCGTATAAGTAGAAAATACGGAATATTGCAAGGTAATTTCTAGTTAATTAGTCATCGTGAGTCACTGAGTCCTGACATAATTAATTAAAAAATTTATCTATTAATTTTACTTTCTTTTAACCATCTGATGAATTTTGTGAGATAGTAAATTCATGAGAATTTAAAAAATTAATGATAATTAAGTGAATAAAAATATATTTTTTAATTTTTAAAACCATTTTATCCTCCCAGAATCGTTTGTCTTTTTGTTGTTTTATTTGCATTAAAAAAGCATGAAATCTTAGGATTTTTTTGGCCGAAAAATATTACTCCTATGTGGCCCTGTATGTAACTAGTAATATAATATCATCTTCAAGTTGAACTTTTCTTTTTAAACATGCACGACGTGAATTTATAATTACAGAATTAGAGTCCTTAAGTGGTAACTTTTTTTATACAAGATAAAATAGAGAATCTTTCTTGTACTTTTAATCCCACGTGAAACGTTGGTTTCAATTTGGTCCGAAAACATCTGCATGGATTATAATGTTAAAAATATTTTTATATAACTAAAAACCAAAGATCTTAAATATATGAACCTTTAATTAATAATAGATTTTTTTTCTCTTTTAAACTTTTTATTCGACATGCCTAATATCGAATTGGGTTATGGAGGTTTGTCAGGAGCTTAATGATGAATTGTTTTTTTTATTTTTGTGACCATTTTATATATGGTATATTTGGTATGCACGTAATATGAACATATTTCAAGATAAAATGATGAATGTGGGAAAGATTTGAAAAATGATTGTTGCTCATCAGAGTAGTTCTTCAAAGAAGGGTCTAGTGTTGAGGGGTGAAGTGGAGACAACCAGAGTCGGGTGCTTAAAGCTTAATACTGATGTTTCGGTTAGAATTGGTGTTGGGGCATCAATTGGAGGAGTTGTGAGGGATGAATTCAGGGAGGTTTGGTGGTGCTTTGCGGAAATATGTAGTAGTTGGGATGTTGATGTGGTGGAGGTTATTGCGGTTATGAGAGGGATGAAGTTGGCTCGGGTACGTGGAATTCTTGATTTAGAGGTAGAATCTGATGCTCAGAGTGTGATCAGCCCTTATGCAGCCAAAGTCCGATCTTATCTATCTGGGAAGGCTTGTGTCTGATATTCTGGAGTTTATCAAAGATTTTGATCGGGTCTCTTTTGCTTGGACTAGAAGATCCGGGGAACATATAGTTGCTCAGTTTGTTTATTCTGGTAAGCTGAGTTTTTTTTTTTTTTGCTTTCAATTCCTATTGGTATTGCTAATATTGTTGAGGTTCGATTTACATGCTTTGTAATAACTCTCGTTTTTCCCTAAAAAAATAATTTTTACTATCTTTTATGTTCCCAAATTGATGATTATTTTCTTTTTAGGGTTAAATAGATCAAAGTCAAAATATACTAAATTAATTAGAACTGTGTCCCGTTAATTTTTTATTTTGTTAAATAAATGAACAACCCACTCATGTTAATGTGTAGCACGACCTAACTCATAATTCAGTTGGAATAGATCCAAATCGAGGAGTACCGTTTTAAATCGCTAATGCGATTATTAAACTAGCAAAAACCATTATTCCTAAGCAAATTCTTATGTGCACCACAAGCACCAATAAAATTGGTGTAATTTAATTTTAAAAGCTCTTTTTCTAAAAAAATTTAGTTTTAACTTTTTTTTCTTTTTTCAATTTTGGTTTTCTTTTAACTTTAATTTCAGTTTTAGTTGTTTTTATTTTTAATACCCGACCCGACCCGAAACCCGGCCCGAATGGTTCATGGTTCACTCGGCCCAAGTGGTTCATGGTTCACCCGGCCCCGAATGGTTCATATATAATTTATGATTCATTGTTTAGGGGTTAGGATTTAAAGTGTACCAATTTGAATTGATACATAGAGAGAGTGACTCTTATTCCTAATCTAATTATGTGTACTTTTTTTTTCTTTTCTTTTTTTGGTCGAAAAATAAAATAAAATTATGTGTAGTTTTCAGTTCACTAAAAGCTCAAACTGTTCAATACATCGTTGAAAATGTTCCTTACATTTGGGTAAATCAGTCGAACCGTATTTTTAGGGGCATTAGTTATGTAGGAGTATTGAATATAAAAATTGAAAATTTCTGATCATTATTATTAGTATTTTCGGAATGCTAATTTTTGTATGCACCAAATGCACTGTGCACTTTATAGTATATTTTAGATTCATACAATTTATTGCATTGAAATATGCAATTTATTTATATTGAATTGTGTAAATATTAATATGGTGTATCAGTGATAATTAATTTATAGTGATAATTTTTGCTTTCAACTCTTATTTTATACACACACCTGATGTATCAGTTTGCATGAATATGATTTGGGTAATTAATTAAGTACATACATAATTTTGTATAATTAATGTGGCTTAGTGATTAATTAATTGTTTGGCTCATTAATTAATTCGATTATGCATGAGTAGTTACGGAGCCTACCAATCACAATAAATATGGTTAATAGTTATTGGTAACGCAACTACTTACAGCCTTACAATTTATTATAACTCTATGTACTGGAAAAATATAATACTTATCAAATAGGATTATAAAAGAAATTTTATTTGTGAAATTTGCATTTTAATTTTTTTTTATTTTATGCAAAATTCAAAGCGTTTATGTCCAGATTTTTTTCTTCTCAAAATGATAAGTTTTCTAACGTTATTATATATAAATCGTTAAAAATGACGTTTACTGGGATATAAAAGAAATATTTGACTATCAATTTTCTGAAGTCTCCCTCTCATCCTTCCAATGTTATACAGTTATGTTAACTTGACTTTGATTGTTAAAATATCCTATTGCCTAAAATTACAAAGTAAATGAAAAGCTACAGTTTACACAATATATACATTTCCAATAATTCGACATGTGTATTAATGGCATAATGTAATGTTTTTTTTTTTTGATAAAATAGTCACATTCATTTAGCCCTCCTGTTGCAAAATCATTGGATTGCTATAAATATTCCAAACGTGAAAATTGGAAATATTTCTAGAATTAACTTGCTATATATATATTTTGCTTCCTTCTATTTTTACTTTTATGCAGTGTTGTTAGAACCGGACCGGACCGGCCGGTTTAACCGTGAACCGGTCCTGGCACCGGTCCGATTACATCTAAAAACCCGCTAATGTGGTTGAACAGGCTAAAACCGGTAAAACCCGGAAGAACCGGTTTTTTTTCTTTTTCTTTTCCAGATCCAGACGTGAGAAGATGAGAAGGTGAAGAAATAATTAATGAATCGGTTCCTTTCCTTTCCTTTTTTATTCAGATCCAGAATGTGTTTAGATAAGAAGATGAAGAAATAATTGATGCCCAAAACAACCTGAAGATGTATGTTTACAAATGAGGAACCACACACAAATTGGAATCGGATGAGCAAGATTAAATCTAGACAGCGACCAAGGAGGCATTCGAGTTGTTGGATGACAACCAAAGCATTGTGCAGAACTGCAAGGAAAAGCTTAAGGAGATGCCATGAAAAAGAAGTGTGTGAGGTTTGAGAGATGATATTAGGAAGAGAAGTGTGCTGAGCGGCGTTTTTTTAAGATTTCAGTGAAAGACGTTTATTTCTTTTAGGGTAAAAGTAGAAGAATATGAAGATGGGCTTGGGCTGTGAATGAATTATATAAGGACCATAAATTAAATGAGTTTTAAATCTACAATAAAAATTATATTTTAAGTTTTAACTATAAAAATATTTTAAATAAATAATTAAAGGTATATTTATTTTATAAAATTATTTTAACGGTTGGACCGGCGGTTCAACCGGTTGGACCGGTTGGACCGCAAACCGGTGTCCAATCCGGTTTAGTCGCCGGTTCGATTATGAAAACACTGCTTTTATGTTTATATGTAAGCCAAATTTAAAGCAAAATAATATTGCTACTACTTTAAATAGTTTTTTTTAGGAGAGTAAATAGGCTGGACAATCGGCATTCAAAATGTCAACAAGCGCATCCGAAATGAATGAAGAATGAAACACAAAATTAAAAGTAAAAGCAAGGGAATGTGAAACTTTATTGCAAGACGTCGCACCCACGAGAACGTAACCTCCACGAAATTCTGACAAAATTGTAATATGTCCGCAATGACCCGATCATAGTAAGACAAATCAATCCTTGGATTCTCCAAAGCCAAGAAAACAAGTTGGCTATCGATCTTCAGCATCACCTTCTCTATCTCGACAGCCAAACGAACACCACCCAACACCACACGAGCCTAATTGGCCACTTCAACAGACAACATTCGGTCCTCACAAATCCCAAACACCCACTGAGTCTCTCCTGCCTAATCACAACAAATTCCACCAAGTCCCGATGTGCCTCCCTCCGGGAAAGTGGCGTCGGTGTTGATCTTAAAAACCCCCATACTAATACAGATTTGGGCTTGGAGAACTGTTAAAAATGACCTTGGAGAGCGGTTATAACAGCTCTCCAAGTAACAGTTGTCCAAGCTTGGACAGCTGATAAAAAACCGTTGTCCAAGATATTGCACTAAGACAGCGGTTGTTAACCGCATTGCACTAAGAAAGCGGTTTTTAACCGCATTCGAAGGTGTTCATTTAGACAATGTTTTGTAAATCTTTGTCAAGAATATTCACTTGGACAATGTTTACAAATCCCATGCCTAACCCTTTTTAATTTTTATATATATAAATACACTTGGACAAATTTAAAAATCATTTGTCCATATATATATATATATATATATATATATATATATATTACTTTTAATTTATATTTTAAAAATCCTGTTTATATAAAACCAAAATCAAAACTAAAAACCAAATCTTATACCACACGATAATATACGTCCAATACCAAAATATCAAATAAATTAATAAACGCATACACATCATGAAATAAATATCCGTCCAATACAACAAATTAAAACATGCATGAAGTATATCAATACAAATATATATATAAGTAATATGCTACCAAAAGTTATCCCACTCTATCTATAATTATACAAGAATCGATTGTAAAGGTACCCTGTCCAATTCATTTTCCATTTATTCATTCTTTGTTTGGAGTAAGACTTGACCGGACGATCATAGACAAACTGCAAACAACGATCAATTAATCAATATAGTTAGATATATAGTATGAATTTTTATTCAATTAATAATAATTTAAATAAATCGATAAATTGACTTACGTTGATAGGAACCGCCGTTTGAGAAGCGCGTATTATATCTTCAATATAACATCACACAAAATGTCCACAGTGGTCACTATCTCGTTGCCTCGGTACCTGTTGATTAGCAATATAATCACGTATTACAATTATAATTATTTTATATTAATTTAATAACTTAATAAATTATATTTACCTTAACATTATTCCAGCTCACTTTATTGAATTTAGCTGGATCCATAAAATACACACTTAATGTGATCATATTTATGGCGACCAGCACCCAATGATTCCTATATTATATTAAGAATATTAAAATTAACTATAAATTTAGCATATGAATATAAATTTTAACGAAATGTTTATTGTACTCACCCCACATTTGTTGGCCAAAAAATGAGATGATCTCTGTCAGTATAACTCAGCATATGAGAAACTAACCACTCCATGGTATGTGCCCTATCAGCCATTAAGCAAGACACTTGGGGGGAGACGAAGGAATACATTCCAGATGCTCGAGGATCTCTGGAGAGATATACCTCACCCAAATATCTTTAACCAACATATATACGCTAATTAATATTTAATTTGAAAATTAAACTATATAGAAAGTAAATACTGAGAATTAATTAGTAAACATATACCTGAGGTATAAGGCTATGCTCGTTGCACTCAACCACTGGTCGTTCACGACTTCAATCACATGCTCCCGAGCGATGTATTCTTCAATAGAATTCCGATGAAAGTAAGCATTCATAGGAACTGTGATCATATCGAAATCAGATGACTCCAATATCACTTGCACCGTATTCTGTACGGTGTAGTCGTGATCTAAGTCTCCAGGCAAGGGATAACCAAGTCTGCGATCACCAATAGTGGAGTCCCTCGTTATCTCCCTCTGACTAGCTGCGACACTCTTTGATTTCTGTTTAGGCTTTTGTGGTGTCGGCAGTTTCTACAATCAATTTGCAACATTATTTAGAATGACAAATAAGATAATGAACTTTAATAACATATATTAAATTTACCTTCATGGTGAGAGAGACCAAGTTGGCCGGCCATTCGATGAAGTGCCCGACCGTTGTTCCAACTGTGACGACATCATCAATTGGTTTAGGCACCGGTGAATCCTCTTCTCCGATTATGGGTACATCGAGCGTGACCCTCACGACCAAATTCTGGATGCCTGACATCGAATGTCTTCCACTGGGGTGAATCAGCAGGGTGTCTTAGCATTCCATCTTTGATCCTATCATCATGATGCCAAGTTAAATTTCTAGCATCCACATCGCTACTATACATTCTCCTGAATCTTAGTATTATTGGAAAGTACCATAACACATTCGCGGGAGATTTATTTTTCTTATATCGCTTTAGCCCACACTTGGGACATTCATCGAGGTCTGCATACTCCTTTCGAAATAAGATACAATCACCCGGACAAGCATGCATTTTCTGATGTGTTAACCCGATGGACTTGAGCATTTGTTTAGCAACATATGCTCTCTTAGGCAGTACATTTCCATCAGGCAGTAGACCACTAATTGTTTCCATCATACTTATAAAGAACTCATCGGACAACTGGTGAGCTGCTTTTAGGTTAAACAATATCAACACAGCTGAAAGTTTTGTTGCCTTCTTACACCCGGGCCACAATGGTAATCCAGCAGAATCCCTTAACTTCTCTGACATATAAGGGTGATCTCGCAGATCATCGTCATCCCCACACGATGTATCAATAGTCGGTACATCATCGAAAATATCCGCATCCACTGTATCGTCAAACCTAAAGTCAGTTTCTAGGTTGCTTGAGCTACATCCATCTCTTCTCTCACCATGATATGTCCAAATGGTATATGTTTTATCAATACCGTGAATCATCAAGTGGTGAAACATACTTTCTCGACCACTAACGGTTTTTCCATTCATACATTTCCAACACGGACATGGAATGTACCGAGGGTCGGTGCAGTGTCTAATTGCATGATTACAAAATTCTTCCACCCCATTCCTATACTCATCTGATAATCGATCTGCTCGAACCCACTTTCGATCCATATAGAGCTAGCTACAAATGCCTATAGGAAATTAATAAAATATGAAGACTGTTTCTCAAGACAATGTATCTTAAAGTATTAAACCTAAAAGCATACCTAACTATATATACTTAATCTACATTCATTTTAATTTTCTAATGTATTCTAATGTACCATCATTAATCATCTAATTAAAGAAACACAAAAAAATTTAATTCAAGCCACGTACTAACAACAATTAATCCAAGCTACTAACAACAATATAATTAAACCAACATTAGTCACACATTAACAACAATACTTTTGAATGAAACAACTAATACCTTTGAATGAAACGTCTAATACTTTTTAAACAAACAACTAATACCTTTGAATGGAACACCTAATATCTTATTATGAAACAACTAATACCTTTTAATGAAATAACTAATACCTTTGAATGAAACACCTAATATTTTTTTATTAATGAAACAACTAATACCTTTGAATAAACACCTAATACCTTATTATGAAACAACTAATACCTTTGAATGAAATAACTAATACCTATCAATGAAACACCTAATATTTTTTTATGAAACAACTAATATTACCTTTTAATGAAACACCTAATAATTTTGAGTGAAACAACACACAAATTGACAACCAATTAACCACAATATAATCTAATCAAACAACAGTTAATTCTAACATATAACAACAATTAAACTAAATTAAACAATTAACCACAATCCAAACAAACAACAATTAACCACAATTCAAACAAACAACAATTAAAATCAAGCCAATACAATTAACCAATTAATTAATCTAACACTATAACATATATAGATATATAAATATATATATATATATACACACACATATATATATATACACATATATATATAACATTAAATAAAATAATTTAAATTACTTATATCTAGAAGAAGGCGGCGGTGGCGGCGGTAGGGAGGAGGAGGCGACGGCGCGGTAGGGGAGGAGGATGGCGGCGGCGGTAGGCGTACGTGGAGGGCGACGCACGACGGTAGGGGAGGAGGATGGCGACGCGTCGCGCGACAATGCACAGTGTGTAGAAAATATTGGAGAAGAGAGGAGGAAGACGACAGAAAAAATGGAGAAGGGAGGAGGACGGCGCGACGGAAAAAATGGCAGAAGGGAGGCTCTCGATCTGAAAATGCGATGAAATATTAAAACGCGATGGGGGGAACAATCTGTATACGCTAGGGCTACCTCCTGACAGAGCGGTTCGGAACCGCTCTCTCTTGCAGAGCGGTTCTGAACCGCATTCCAAGCTCTCCCACTTGAAGAGCGGTTATAAACCGCATTGTTGATGACTTGCAGAGCGGTTCTGAACCGCTCTCTCTTGGAGTGTGGTTTCGAACCACTTTTTAATTATTTTTAAAAAAATTAAAAACCGCTCTCCAAGGTCGATTTTGGAGAGCTCTTTCTAAAAGGGTTGTCCAAGTAGAGCTCTCCAAGCTAAAATGTGTAATAGTGCCAGCACAAGTGGCCCCCACACAACGTTGTCGGACTTTGACCGAACTGGTTTCCTCACGAGCCGAGCTTGCTGGTATTCTCCATGAAATTCACAGCAGATGAAAGGATCCGAGCATTATTCTGAGCATTCCAAACTGGCCACAAACACGTAGCGAACAGACTCTGGGTTGTTGCCTCCAACCCCGACATCGTATTCCACACCCAGTCCTCGATTGACAGTTCGACATCGCCCATAGAAACTCGAAGCGGGGTAATGGTCCAGGCCGTCCAGCACTTACGAGACAGTCACGCAGCGCATGCTCAACAGACTCGACTCCTCACCGCATCGTTTACAACTGGGCTCGACATTAATAAAATGAGAAATAAGGTTCAGCGTAGTTGGTAAGATGCCATGCATGACCCGCCACATGGAAAGGCAAATCTTAGGAGAGTATCAAGGCCCCAAACTCACTTCCATTTCTTGGCTACCTCCTGCAAAATAGCAGATTGTCCTGAAGCCTGCATCCATGCAGCGTAGCCCAATTTGGTAGTATAAACCCCCATCTTCTCGAACCTCAACATCAGAACATTGGCCTATCCGGCTCAAAAGGCATCGCCAAAATTTTAGTTGTCGGACCCGCCCTCCGTCCCATCCTGAGAGATCATCAAGCATAAGATCACAAACCATTAGGGTAGGGTGTTACCAACCATAAATGAACGAGGTAGGTGGATTATACAAACCAAAGACCCACGGGTCATTCCATGCTGAGATAACACGTCCATTTCCCACAACCCAACAGAGACCCTGCTCAAGTACCTTTCGACCCTCGAGAATACTTTGCCATGTATAGCTGGTGTTATATCCAAGACGAGCCGATCAAAAATCACCCAGGGGGTAATAACGAGCTTTAAGTGTTCGAGCTAATAGGGAGTGGCCAAAGTGTAGTAGTCGCCACCCCTGTTTAGCAAGCAAAGCCTTATTAAAAGAGCCCAAATCCCTCAACCTCAAACTGTCTTCCCATTTTGGTTTGCACAACTTCTCCCATCAGATCCAATGGGTGCGTCTCTCATTCTCCTTGTGACCCCACCAAAACCGAATGATAGCCGACCGTAGCCTGTCAATCACACGTTGTGGGATTTTGAAGCAACTCATCAAATGACAAATTCTCCTGTGCACCACATGCACCAATAAAATTGGTGCAATTTAATTTTAAAAGCTCTTTTTCTAATTTTTTTTAGTTTTAACTTTTTTTTCTTTTTTCAATTTCGATTTTCTTTTAACTTTAATTTCAGTTTTAGATGTTTTTTTTAATTGTTTAATACCCGGCCTGAGTGGTTCATGGTTCACTCGGCCCAAGTGGTTCATGGTTCACCCAGCCCAAATGGTTCAAATATGATTTAGGGTTCACTATTTAGGAGTTAGGGTTTAGAGTGCACCATTTTTTATTGGTGCATGTGGTGCACAGGAGAGTGACTCCTCATCAAATATGTCGGAATGGACTGGGCCACTGATTTTATAAGAGTAAGTTTCCCAGCCTGTTTAACTTCTTCTCCACACAGTTTACCACATTTTGGAACAACTTTAAATAATTTTAATGATATTACTGTTTTATGGGAAAAAAATCAAACTATTAAATTATAAATATTAACTATTGCGTTTTTCATTTTGCAAAGAGGATCAATTGCCCCATTCTATCAATTACATTTTGGATTTGGATCTCGTGCCGAATAACATAGTGTTATGTTGTACTAAATCCAAGTACATTATAAACTCATAGATCGACTGCACAACGCGATGTTGTACTGTACTGTACATGATCAAAATCCCTAAATATCCTGCAAAAAAAAGTTTTGGTTTGTTTATATATATTTTTTTATATTATATGGGTAACTCAAAAATCATTATTTATCCAGGAAAAAAAAATTATCATGATTTTCAAATCATTATTTGAAAATCTATGCATCATATATCTCAATCTGGTATTGTTATGTAACTTTAATAGAAAAAGAGAACTCTCGTACGAGAAAATATTGTACATGAGACGATTCTCTATTTATTTAGATCATTTTTTTAAAGTATAATTGTTGAGTTGTAGCCTCATAAATTTATGAGGCACACTTGTATGAGACGGTCTCACGATGAGACGGGGCATGAGTTGGGCATTGACGCTTTAACACTTTGAGAGAGATGTGTGTAATTTGTTCTTAGTTGTACCACCGTCTCATATGATTTTTTATCTAAATTTATAGATCATATTATTATAAACAAACAAGATTCGATCTCATTATGAGACCGTCTGCTATAAATCTCCCTTATATATATTTCCCAATTTTCTCCCTCCTACGTGTCACTCTTTAATCTCCACTATTCAAAATCCTAATTTTCTCATTAATTTGTTTTTTATTTTAATTTCTATTATTAAAATCTCCTGCGAATTCCTAATTTTTTTTCATTATTTTACACTTTTTAAATTTCTAATTCAAACTTTCAAATTTAATCTTACCTTAACTGCTTAAAAAAAAGTCATCGTCATTTTTTTATGTATATCTTAACCGCCCATTTTTATCTCCCCATCTTAACCATCTCCATTTCTACGGTCTTTTATTCTCAGTCTGTGTCTCTCATTTTTTTTAGGTTTTTTTTTTCCTTTCTTCTTCCACCATTATGCACTTTTTAATTCTCTCAATTTTTGCATATTTTTCATTCATTTTATGTTTATTTTTTTCCTTTCTTCTTCCACCATCTATTTGACTGCCGCCCCTTAAAAAAGAGCATATCACAATAAGGTATAAAATCGTGTAGTTTTTTTTATATTTTTAAGTTTTAATTTGATATTGTTTCATATATTTTCCGTTCACAGTTTTTTCTTACTTCTTCCTCCATCTATTTGGATTGTCGCCCTCTTAAAAACGAGCATATCACAACAAGGTATGAAATCGTGTAGTCTTTGTTTATTTAATTTTTAAGTTTTAATTTGATTTTGCGCCTTTGATATTGTTTCATATATTTTTCGTTTCACTGCTTTTTCTTAATTTATTTATCATTACCAAATAAAAATAATGGCGAAATATGTGAATCGCCTCTCACAATTTTTTAATATACTTTTAGTATATTTTTTTAATGTATATATTTATTATTGATGTTTGCTCATTATCTTTTGTTACTGATTCATTATTTTTGATACACTTAACTTTATATTTTTTAAATATTTATTTGATACTGATTCATACTAATTTTTTTGCAGGTTTAAAATAATACATAGTCATCTTTTTTAAGTTTTGATTATTATTTATTAAATTTTTTATTTGTCAAATTCTGAACTTTATCTATGTTATGGAGAATTTAACCCGTAAGTATTCAAATTTTCTTACTAACGAAATCATTGAATACTGCCTATAAAAATATATCGTTATTTATTGTTAAGTAAATATTAAAAGATTTTATTCTTATAATTTTTAGATATATGCATATTTAATTCTTTTTATTTTTTAGTTTTTAAAAAAACAAGTCAATTATGATAATGATTATCCCAACAATTTCTCAACCAAAAATTATTCCCTTAATGTCTCAATCTCGATTTAGTTTGTTTGTCATTAAAATAAAATAAAATTATCCTATCAATTTAAAAAATTTCTTACGTTTGTTATTAAAGTAAAAAAACACCACTAACAAAATCAATAATAAATGGATAATTAAATGATTAAGGATTGAAATTTGGAATTGGGAAATTTGTTTGGTAATTTGACAATCTCGAGCTTATTGTAATGTATCTGTAACATTACAAACTCATGTTTTATATTATAAACATGGCAAAGTATAGTGTGAACCAGTTTTACGGTGAAACTGGTTCAGGAGTGTGACTTATATTACTAAAGAGTATGACTTTTTATTGTAAAGGGTGTGACGTTTTACTATAAAGAGTATTATTTATAAAAGTGAAAGGTGTGACTTATATTATAAAGAAAAATTAAATGATAATCGAAGGGTGTGATATATTAGTAAAAAGGTGTGACTTATATTACTAAAGATAAAAAAAATAAAAAAACCAATTTTACTTGAAAAAATTTTACAAAGATACCAACTCTATAAACATATATGTTAAAAGATTTAGTGTTTTTTTTTTATGATATATAGATAAATGAAATAAATATTTGCCTGCTGTGCAAATTGTTTCAAACTAATGTTGTAAGACGAAATAAATATTCGATAAACTAAAACGGATGTTCCACTATTTTATTTAATATTTTTGTAATATTAATAAGTCATGAGACTTGACCGCTATTAATGAATTTTGTAGTTGAATTTTTTCTGGAATGAGAGTTTTATTAATTTTACATTATGTGCATTTACTCACTTACAAATGAAGACAACGAATTAAAATAGCATCAATACCATTATTTTATAAACACTTTAATTTTTATAAGGTATTCATAAAAAATAATAATATAATTTTATCTTCAATCCCGTGTATTACGCGAGTTTACACTAATTTTTATTTAATTATAAATATCAAACAAGTGAATGGCCCCACATTTTGATAATTCCTTTCATTAATATTGTGAATCTAAAAATTCCCTTATTTATTTATTTATTATTCCACAAAATAATATACTATAAATAATGATGCACCGACAGTTTGTACGAAGATAAGGAAAAAAAAAAGTAGAGCAAGAAGTAAAAATATTTGTTAACTAATAAATGAAACCAACAAAAAAAAGGTGGGGGTGACTAATACAAAGCGTAATCAATGATCACTAAGTAGGCGATAATAGTAATTAAGAATCATAACAACAAAACAGCATAGTATAGCATAGCATAGGCCTGGCGGCCGGCCGGTTCTGCGGCGGTTCACACCATATTCAAGTTTCCATTAAACCTAACTTGTATCTAATCTGTGTCTATACATTTCTCGCTCTTTCTCTCTCTAGCGCTTCCGTTCCTTCCCCCAACAAAACAGCAACAGAATTACACGCACCTCCATCACGATTTCAAATCCTTCCTGTAATCTCGAGAACGCCAAATTCACCAACCATTGATTATACGTATGCGAATGTGTGTTTGTTTCCGCACAGCTGTCTCTCTCTCCGTTTCTCTCTCCTGCGCGTATAAATAATGCTCTCTTTCTCTCTCCTTCGCGCTTTCTCTCTCTCTCATCGGTAGCGGGGTTGCCAAGGCGGACGTCGTCTCCGCCATCGCGGTATAATAATAAGGTTCGATCGTTTGCTTCGTGTGATATCTGTGATTGGAATTTGCGTATGTATGTGATGTGTGCGCGCGTGTGTTTGAGACGAAACTGTGAATTTGTAAATGTTTCAGTTAGAGTAGAGCTCTGATTTGGAATATTTGAGTTCGTATTAATGTCACTTGAATGAGTCTGGAGTTTTGGGGATTTAATTGTTTTAGCTCCATGCAATTTCCTCTCGTAACTGCCGTGTATTCTTCGCCACGATTGTTGCTACTTGCTAGGCTCGTTAATTTAATGATCTTTAGCTCCAATCCTATTTTATCTTTGTCCTTTTATGTTTTTGTTTGTTTTATTGGTTAATTCTGACTTCATTTTTTTCCAAATTTGCCTTCGTTGCTCTAGATTCCCGATTGATATTCCAGATTTTGATAATTTTGACTTGAAATTTGGGTATTTACCATCGAATGTTATTGAAAATTGAATAAAACCTCATTGAGACAAACAGGTACCTCATTTATTTACTTGAAGATTGTCGGTACCGTTTGATTGTTGTGATATAGCATTCCTAGCCTTTTTCTTAGTGATTCACGGCACGCAAAGGAAACAAATAGAAGTATTTAACAATAAAATTTCCTTTTATACATATGTCGTGTAGGCAACTATGTGTACATATATACCTGAGACGATGTTTAGTTGTATTGCATCTTCTTTTATGGCCTTTGTGTGAGTTTAGTTGAGAACTGTATATGATGCCTTTTATTTATTTATAGAAGTAGCAGTATAAATTTAATCGGCTGTGACTTATCATAATTGTTTTTCTTTTTGTGTTAAAGGGGCTATCCAATTCAACCGCTATATTGCCTGTATACAGACATCATAGAGCATCTTTTGTGGATTCTGATCATTGGATAATCTTTCTTGATCGACATTCGGTCTTGTTTTATATTATATCCTCTGGTCTGCAAATTATTGAATCCATCAGAACAAAGACCATTGTTGAATTGTGATGAGAATATCTCACTGGATTTCATGATCAAAAGTTTTTGCAATGGGGTACATGAACACGGAGAAGAAGTGGGTGTTCCCTCTTGTTATAAGTTCATTAGTATGCATTTTCCTTCTGGCAACCTCCTTCAACATGGGGCTTGTGTCCTCATTGCACACAATCAATTCGATTTTTTCAATATTCCCCTCTCGTGTTGCGACCAATGAAACTCTCCCTGAGTTTGTTGAGGCAAAGATGAACCCTCCGCCACCTCCTGCTCGTCCTCCTGTTCCAAAATTTGCATATTTAATTTCTGGATCAAAAGGTGATCTGGATAAACTTTGGAGGACTCTTCACGCATTGTATCATCCATGGAACTATTATATTGTTCATCTGGATCTTGAGTCACCAGTAGAGGAGAGATTAGAACTCTCAACTCGGGTGGCAAACCACTCTCTTTTTGCAAAGGTCGGGAATGTTATTGTAAATAACAAAGCAAATATGGTTACTTATAGGGGACCCACCATGGTTTCTAATACACTTCACGCATGTGCCATTCTTCTAAAGCAATATAAAGATTGGGATTGGTTTATTAACCTTAGCGCTTCAGATTATCCTTTGGTGACTCAAGATGGTGAGTTTTCGTTCTCCCAGTTACTCTGCAAGTTTTTTTCAAGGTTGTGTATTTTATTCATACTACTACTATGTATATGAATATGACTAGCTTCTTCTTGCAGATCTTTTGTCTACATTCACTGATTTGAAACGAGACTTGAATTTCGTGGAGTACACTAGCCGCTTAGGCTGGAAAGCGTAAGTTCTCTGTACACTTGCATGGGCTTTTTTTTTTTGTCATTCATATGAGAACACAAATGTGTAATCCTGTATATTTGTTTTTTGTTACAGATCTCAAAGGGCAATGCCGCTGATTGTAGATCCTGGACTTTATCAAACAACCAAGTCCGACATATTCCCGGTTGCACCTAAAAGAGCTTTACCAACGGCATTCAAATTGTTTACTGGTTAGTTCATGTACATCGAATTCCATAATCTCGAACATTTTAATGGTGTCTATTAAGTAATTTTCTCCTCATCTTCCTTGGCTCCTCTTTACGTATCGTTTTCTCGTCTATTGTGATTATCATGAAGTAATTTTAGTCATTCAGGAACATCTAGTACCATAATTTGTTCAAGTCTTATAAATTGGAAGCAATTCTTACATATCTTGTTAAGTTATCATGAATGACAGATACAAAAGGGCGCTCGATAAAAAAAATTCAATGGGAATCATCGAATAGTGAATTACAATGAGAATTAATAGTTGCATTGTTAGTGTATTTGCTCAAATCTTGGAATAAATTGGGACACAAAATGATTGTTGGTAGAGGAATAGTGGAATTATTAGAGGGGAGGAGATGGTCAATCAAAATGGAGTATGATTAACTTATTTCGAGTCTCCATATCTCTTTTGAAGTATATAACGAATTGTGAATTGATCCTATGTTCATTTCCATTATCATTCACATTGAAGAATTGCCTCATCCTTTGCAGGTTCAGCTTGGATGATTTTATCGCGTGCATTCGTCGAGTACTGCATATGGGGTTACGACAATTTGCCCCGAACCCTTCTAATGTACTACTCAAATTTTGTTTCCTCTCCGGAAGGCTACTTCCAGACCGTTATCTGCAACGCTCCACAATTCATACCAACCGTCGTCAACCACGACATGCACTTCATATCATGGGATAACCCCCCACAACAGCATCCACATACCCTCTCCATAAATGACACTGCAAAGATGATTGCAAGTGATGCTCCATTTGCCCGTAAATTCAAAAAGGACACTCCCATTTTGGACAGAATCGACATTGAATTGCTGAGGAGGATGAACGGGAGCTTCACGCCTGGTGGTTGGTGTGCTGGCAAACCCCGCTGCTCCAAGGTGGGTAATATAAACAAGCTCAGGCCCGGACCTGGGGCTGAGAGGCTTCAACGGCTCGTAGGTAATCTAATCTCCTCAAATCAAGAAAAATGTAGCTAGGAGAATGTGTTGTTTACTGTTTAGGCATAGGAAATCTATTAGGCGTTTAAAAGGCATATCAATAAGGCATTAGAATTAATACTGCATATATACAAAAAACTGCTGTCTTGCCCTTCTGTATGTGGGTCTTTTTGATATATACACGTATAATATGGTTATAAAGTCAGTTCTCCTCTTGTATTAGATGCTGCACTCTTGTGTCATTTATCTTTCCATCGGCTAACCTAATTTTTTTGTCATTAAATTTGCACACATTTCCTAATTAGGCATCATTGATTCTGAATAAATGGAGTTTTGTAATAGTCTGGTTTATTTCACGTGCGGTTTGCGGACTATTGTACAAGGATTAGGTTTATAACTGGCTTTGAAACTTTGGAACAACTCGATAAATTTAGTAGATCGTTATAAGGTTGACCAGTCAAGTTTGATTTTGATTCGGGTTCACATTTACTGTTTGATTCGGATTCGGGTTCACATTTACTAAAGGTAGGGTTTCTCTGCCTAAAACATGTTTATTCGAAGGTAATCTAAATCTATAACTCTACTTGAAAAATTGTTAGAACTCAGTATCAACTTGAATAACTCATCTTCTTACTTGGGATTTCTGTGGTAAATTCAACATGAAAATTATAAAAGTATTCCAGAAATGACAAACCCATTTCTTTAAATTCGAGAACCTATGAACATGTTGTATGAGGATTGGTTGTTAGTACTATTTCATAAACTAGTAATTCTCCCGTGCGATGCACAAATTTATATATTATTGATTTTTAAGTGTGAGATTGATGAGAAGAATGATAATAAAAATTGAATTAAATTTATTTTATTCACCTACTCATTAATTTGTATTAATTTCTTTCTTTTCCAAAAAAAATAAAAATTGTATTAATTTCTTTCACCACTACTTTTCATTTATATAATATATATATGTGGGTGTAGTAATTATTTATTTAATCGTATGACTTTAGTTATATGCTAAATTCACCATAAATATTAAAATGTATAAAATGATAGTACTAAAATTCAACAAAAAACTTATACAATCTGAAATAAAATTATTTAAATTCAACTTATATAATTAAAATAAATAAAACACTTTAAATATAATAAAATAAATATTTTAGAAATGAATTTTATTTTATATATGCTTGTAAATTCCAAAATCTTTTATAAAACAATTAACTTGTTATGTAGTGTGTTAAAAATAAAATTATTATTGAAATTTGAAATTAGTAGTGCAAAATAAAAATAAAATAATAAAAATTGAATTGGAAAACTTAATCCGCTCTCTTTATTGAGACTCACTATTGCATCACATAGCAAATAAATTTCACTTGTTCCAATAAGTATCATTTTTTCTCCTCCTTACTTCTACTTTTATATATATATTGATTGAAATTATTTGACAATTTATGATAAACGAGATATAAAGAAAAGAAAGAACCGTCAATTAATGAATGAATTCTTAGAAGAAAAAGGGCAATATGGAAAGAAGAAAAGTGGTAGGTGGAAGGTTTACTTAAAATGATAGTAATAATGAAGCACATGAATTACAGTATATACAATAAAGATACATGAATAATAACCACCCCTCCCTCTCTTTTATCTACAAAACATGATATTTTTTGTCAAAAGATGAATCGCATATTTCCCAAGTTAACCATATATGATGATATATCCACTACAAACTAAGGCAAAAATTTGTTCCAATATTCTACCAAACAGCATCAATTTTTTACGAGCTTAAGCCATTTCCAAAAGCTTGATATTTCCCATAGAGTTTGCAGCTACCAAGGTGGACGACGACTGACCGCGCCAACACACCGATGATATGAACTGCGCAGCGTCGTCCACTTCATTGCCCGAATCCGTGCTGTTAAATTTGAACGATAGTGCTGGCATAGGGAACGCCTTATGGTACATGAAAACCTGCCAAAAGAAAAATAAAGTGCATGTCTTAATGCCATATCATACTCGTCTTTGAATGGACAAAAACTTATAGGCTGACCCATTCGCTATCATTAACTATAAAACTAAGTGTTTCTTTTAAATGGTATTAGTTGTTTTACTAAAAAGTATTAGTTGTACCATTTTATACGGTTTACAGTTGCACCGTAGAACTGGTGCACAATGTTACTCAAATCTTAATTTGGTGGACGATATATATCTGCAAATTTATTCATGATCCAAAACTCAGACTCATTATGTTAAATCAGCCAATGGGAGTTTAGCAGTAAAATGATAAAACATGGGATCATGTAACATCAGCCTCATTTGGCATTTCCGTCTGATCGAATCAATTGGAAAAGTTTAAGACACACCTATTATCAAAATTCTAGTTAAAGAAGGAGACACAAATAAAACCTACTAGTTTTAACTTAAGTGCTATAATTTGAATAGAAATAGCCCTACAGCTATTTCTATCCTAATATTTTGATACTGGAATTATAGAAGAAAAGCAACATAATAATAAGTAGAAATGAAGATCTCGACAAATGTTAATCATAGGCTTATAGCAGATGTGGTACGTGCCAAGTTAAGATTCTCAATAATTTTGTGTAATCAACATCCTCTCATTATTACTACATTATTAAACCAAATCTTCATAGTTGACTAAAATCTTATAATACTTGCAATGTGAGGATGGCTTTTAATATCAAAATGATACTCCAAAATCAATTTTAAAAAATTGAGATGTCAAAGGGAAAAATAATTAATATAGATCAGGAGGAGTATTTATTTAGCATTCATTGAATCTCCTTTTTAGATAGTATGAGTGTGGCAAGTAAGAATGATTTAAAAAAAGTGTTATATTTCTCATTTTCAGTATACTCAAAGGTATAAAATTATAATATATATATATATCTTTGTCCTAGAAAAGAGTTGTGATTCTCCAAAGTACAAGTTTTTTATATTTTTGGTCAACTAATTGAGAGTACAACAATTTATATATGTCCCTCCATTAATTTGTTGGTTTATCTTATTCAATCACTTTTAATTCTTAAGCCCATCATAAGGACATTATAGAAATTCCACCAAAAAAGTGTCTTGAGATTTTTAAAACAATTTAATTATTTATTTGTGGTACGAATTTAAAAACATGACTCTTTTTCAAGATGGAAGGATCATTAAATTTTCAATTATATAAGCTTGCATAAAATCTTGTTTTTTTAATATGTTTTCCTTGAATATTCTAAAATGCTTTAAGAGCTTTTTTCTTTTTCCTTTTTTTCTTCATTTCAATTAGTTTCAGTCCAAAGATATGAGATGAAAGAGAATAAAGGGTAGGTCGATTAATCATAAACAAAAAATATGAAATATAAGGAGCAATGTGAACTTAATGAAAATGTGAAATACCTCATTTGTTTCTGAGCCGGTTGCAATATAACCATCCGATACAGACAAGCCAACAAAATTCTGAAATAAAGTAACGAGCAATATGTTAGAACATGGTCATCTATAGTGAAAGATAAAAGGAACAAAATCTGAACTATCAAAAGAGTACATTGCAACATGAGCGATATAAAAGAATGCAAATTGATCTTGACAACTCTATCTTGAGTCACATAAAAGAATGTTTGATGGCCTATGCAAATTAAAGGGAAAATGTTTTTTTAGTCCTGTAAGTTTGCCCTTTTTTTTTTCCAGGACACTCCACTTTGCTGAATTGAAATTCGTTTTGTTAACTTTCAAAATTCAACTTTTTAGTCCTTTTGACAGGACCGATTCTGAGCTGACATGGCATTTTTTTTTCCAAAGTTTTCATAATTTTTAATTTCCTTTTGTTAATTTTCAAAACCGGTTATGAACCTGATGTAGCCAATAAAAGGACTAAAGGTTGAATTTGGAAGAGAGAGAGAGAGATCAAACGAGATACCTTTACATTAAGGTGGCCCGTGAACGACTGGAGAGGACAATCAAGAACTCTCGATGTGCACATCGACAAATCCCAGAGCTTTATGGTGTTATCAGTGGACGCAGACACAAGTGTCTTTGAATCGATAAACTTCACATAGCTCACCGTCTTATTGTGCCCAATTAGAGTACATAGAGGCATCTTTGAGTTACGAAGATCGTAATAGTATATCTTATGATCTGCTGAACCAAACGCAAGAGTACGTCCAGAGTCCGTCAGGAATTGAACACTGCAGACATTGGCCTTTGTCTTAATGGTCCCCACGCTTACTCCCTGCAGTAGCACCCCATGTAAGAAAAACAACTTATTACACATCCAGAATTTAATCCACAAGCAATGATTGATATGCTTTAGTACGTTTAGTTTCAAAGCTGACATCCACCAAGTGCAAAAATAGAATTGCCTGATTGATATTCCAGAGTTTGACTGAACCATCATCGCTTCCACTGGCCAGCAACGTTGGATCTGCCACTGAAAAATCAACGGACCATACGCGCCGTTCGTGTTCTCTCATTTCCATGAATGTTTGACTTCTCGTGACATCCCATACCTGGACAATAGTCGAGCAAGATGGTCAACTTCTTTGTTTTGAAACATATCGAATTTTTATTTCATGAGCTCATTCGAAACAGAAATTGACAGAATCTTTCGATTCATCTTAATGGTCCCAGTAAATAATATATACATTATTCTCACTAGTATCCAAATGTGTGTTGTGCAATCCATTTTAACCCTATTTCTTCGGTTGATGGGTACCTAAACGGTTTGCTAATGTATGTAATTAAATTAAGTAAAGCTGACATGTATATTATTTAAAAGAATTGTTAAATTTGGCCAATTGACGTATTGAGAGAGCTCATGAAATTAAAATTCAATACTCGAAGGACTTTCTTAAAAAAAAAAAAAAATTAGGACCCAAGGAAACAGAAGTTTATAGTTTAGGGACCTTTTTGATGCATTGCCAAAAAAAAAAAATATTGGGGTTGGGAACCAGCATACCTGCACAACACCTTCAAAGTTACTAGAAGCAATCTGGCTTTTAATGTAGCTATTCCAGCATATGCTACTAAGCTTCGATCTACTGGCCATTTCAACGACCGGATAATGAATATCACGATCTTGGTTCAAGATCGAATTATACTCGAAAACTTTGATTTTCTTGTTCACACCGGCACTTGCGAAGAACTCCCCATCTCGGTCAAAACTAAGAGAGCAAACAAGGTTCGATGAATTCAAAAGATCCCCTTGCTTCAAATCAGCCTTAACTTTTAGCTTACTATAAGATAGATATTTACACAATCCTTCTAGGAATGTATTTATCCAACCACTTGGTTTTTGCTCGTCTCTCGATGATGGATTACTTATGGAACTTCTTTCGGTAGCTAGAATAGATCCTCTCCCGCCGCTACTGACCTGACAATGTCTCGGCAATGGCCGGCGTGCCAGTTTTGCAGATCTTCGTCTAGTTAGAAAATAAGCTGATTCCAATTTCCGGAAATTCTTCATCAGTCGAGAATTTTTGGCGAGAATGCTTCCCGGTTGTCCACCTGGCAACTCTGAATTCTGATCGTCAGATTCATCAGGGTTGGTGGTATCGAGGCCTTGCCTGGCTCGTTTTCTCGACCCTGAGGTGCCGGAATCATCATCTTCGGGGACGTTCTTACCGAACTCTAAGGTTGGACCTCCTTTCATCTTTAGAGACGTTTGTAACTTTGTGACTTCGTCTATATCAGAGGATATGAATGATATGGTCTCGTTTAAGGTATCAGCCACCTCCTGTTTCCTTTGTTGGAGTACCAGAAGAAATTCGAGTAGCAGCTCTTGTTCCTCTATCTTCTCTCGAAGCTCTATGGCAGCTTCGCGTTCTTCTATGTCGTTTCTTGGTTCGTTCAAGAACTCACTTTGCAACACCTCACTGTGCAATTTTAAGAAAAAAGAAAGAAAAATATTAGGACGATTGGATGAGCAACGAATTTCCAAGTCAAACAATGAAATAATATCAAACAAAACCTACACAACATCTGGAAACTGAATTGCACCAAAAAAAACGTACTTCTCAGAAGTTTTGAATTGCACAATGCAAGATAGGAAACCGAATGGTCCAAAAAACACTGAATACTATAATATTGTGAATGACTGACAACTCCACCGAGGCTCATTCATGAACTTAAGTTTGAACCATTAACTTTAAGACATCTCACTCAACTATCACTTTTAACAGTTCAATATATGTGTGTCTCTGTGTGTATATATATGAAAAAAATTATAATGCACCAGGTGCACTGAGCAACTCAAGCGTATTTTTAAATGGTATTAGTTGTTTTACCTAAAGGTATTAGTCTGTTAGTATTAGCTATTTTCACTGAAAAGTATCAGTTGTACAGACTACAGTTGCACCGTACAACTTGTGTACAAGAGTCTCACTCTACATATACATGTACAAAGACCATTATCAAATTTCATTGTTTAATTTTTATCGTCTTCACTTGATAATTTTTTTACTACACGGCCACTGAGGCAGACATTCAATTTGAGGACTAATTAAAGTCTACAAAACACCACATGATAAACATGTCGATTAAAACAATGAATAATGACACATTAAGAAGTCGCCTGACCTCATCTTAGGGCGGCTAGACGGCTCGGGATGCAACAACCATAAGCAAAACGAAGCTTCTTTAGGCCACTTTAGAAGCAATTGTGGAGGGAGCACACGGTGTCTCAGACTCGCCATAGTCGCGCTTTTCTCTTCCAAGGAACCAAATGTGCAAAACAGCTGGTCATAAGCGCGCTCACACACACATTAGCAACACTCCCCAATTCAAAATCAACACACACTTAACCAAAAAACAAGGAGCAAGTCTCCGGTAAAACTTGTTCATAATATGAAATTTATACCATTACATTAACAAACTATTATAAACTAAAATCATACTTCATAGTATTAAATGTTATTGGTATTCACAACAGTGGTATTAGTTTATAAATGTAATGGTATCAGTTTCCTACTATGAAACAATCAATCAAACTTCATTCATAACCAATAGCTCAACAAAAACACTGACCTCAAACAGCAACACACCGAGCTGATAAATGTCGGAAGCACAAGTCGTGGGGCCACCGGAGGCCTCCTCCGGCGTGGTGTACCAACCGGACTCCATCTGCAGTATCTGCTTCATCGGAAACGCCTGCTTCTTCTCCCCAATTCTTTCGTCCCCCTCGTTCCCCGTGGCTTCCAAGCTCGACTGCAAGCAGCTGGACTCGGAGGTAACCGGATTTCGACGGGAGTGCGAATCAGTGGCTCCATATTCGGGAGAATCGGACCCCGAATCGGAGCAAGAGGCGGACTCGATAAACGAGACTCTGTGATACGACGACATCACGAAACACGAAGGCCTAACGTTGTGTACAACAATCCCCTGCAAATGAGCATGGTTCACAACATCCACAATTTGAGAGAATATGTGAAGGCATTCAAGGGGATCCACGTTTCTCTCAAGATTATCCAACCACTGCCTCAAACTCACGTCGTCACACTTCACGGCAGCGTCGCCGTCGCCGCCGCCGGGAAAATGGGTTCTGTGAGATGGGGTTCTTTCCCTGCCTTTTCTGACGGAATCATGGGAAGTATTAGCACCAAGAATCCTGGGGTTTCGACCCGGGAATGAATCGAATCTTTCCCAACCCGATTCCGATGAACCCTCCATAGCTATAGAGAATTTTTTATCAGTATAATTATAATGAAACTCGCATGAATTAAACCACGATACACACGTGAGCATACGGAATCACAATCGTTGTTCACAATTTCTTGTTCCCCCAAATTCACCACCGCCATTGATGATAATCAAGAAAACATCGCACCCCACAAGATTAAAATACTAAAACTCGCCGCAAAAGAATAATAAACCGGTGTCTTTTATTGAAGAGTCTAGAAGATGACCCTGATTTTTTATCTATTAAACAAAAAATGGAAAATAATTCACCCCCACAAATTTTAAAAACAATCCAAACCCACCGCGAAAACTCGCCGAATTAGCAAGGAAATAAAGATTCAGATAACCCAGAAAATTTGCCTCAGACTGCGCTGAAACAGGACACGTATATCTAGAGAGAGAAAGAGGGGGTGTTTATTGGAAAAAGGGAGAGAGAGAAAGGGAAGAGTTTAGCCGGAGAAAAACAAACGAACAATAGCCACACGAAAACAGAGATGATACTCTAACTTTTTCCTCACATTAATACGAACTGTCTGCCCTTTTTTTTTTTTTTCCTAAATTGGAATCATCACCACAGCCTCACAAATTTCCCATAAAAAATTAAAATCAAAACAAACGCAGACCTTCACCTCCGTCAAGGCGCATTGCTGGTTGCACCATGCTTTCACTGTTTGATTTCAATAAAAAATCATTTACTTCTTTCTTACTTTCTTAGTTTTTTCGCCGATGAATGCATCTACACTAGGATTTCTTTTTCTTTTTCAGAAACCCTAATTGAAAAATCGAAAATTATCTTTCGTAATTCCTACCATTATCTACTACCACTTCATTCCCGCTCGAATTAGCTACGTGGCCCAACAATGTCCTCAACCTTAAAGCTTTGTCCTTTTCAAAGAAATAAAAAAATGTGTATAAAGATCATTCTTTTTCTGGGTCCCCATTTTATATTTTTTAAAGAAAAATCAAAGACAGGCGTGACCAATAATTATCTTCAAGTACCGATGAGAGGTCCCAACTCCCAATGCGAAAAAGGTCAAATTTTTAATTACAGAAAAACGGACATTAATTGGGTACTTGTAATATTATAAAAATTACTCATTTCATCCGTCAATCTTATATTTGATATTTTTTGCATAAATTTTTTTAAAAAAATAGATAAAGTAAAAATTATGTAGTATTATAAGATTTATTTATTAATACAGTGATTGGTTGTGAATGAAAGTACAATGACATTTAAAATAATTAAATGATAGTTGGGGGATAAAGGTAAATTGATTTTTTTCATAAATGAAGTGTGCATAAGATTGGTGGGATAATAAAAAAACAAATTTACATAAGATTGGTGGACGGAGGGAGTAGTATTTAAAATTTGAAATTTATTACAGCAGGAATTCAAATTAAATTTACTATCTTCATGTACATATTGATTTTTTACTAATATATAAATTTTCTGAAATCATACATGTGTATATTGTTTTTAAAAATCGGTTTAACCGAGAACCGACCATGGAACTGGTTTGATTATTCTAAAAACCCATTTTTACGGTTGAATTGGAAAAAATCGGCCAAAACCGGAAAATCGGTAAAATAGATTGAATCAATTTTTTATTTAGTTTTTGTGTTTTTTCATCTTTATTTTAAATTTTAGTATTTTAAATTGTGTCATATTATGTTATATTGATTTTATTGTGTTTATTTCAATATTAAACTTATAAGTTATAGCTTTAAATTTTATAAGTACACGTTTATTTTATTTTTTATGTGATATAGGGAATATTTTTTAAAAAATTAATAGAGATCATTTTAATGGTTCGACCGTCGGTGCAACCTATTGAACCGTCAATCGGTGTCCAATTCGATTTGATCTTCGATCCAGTTATGAAAACACTAATTTTAAGTGTATAATTTATTTATATTGAAACATGCAACTTGTTCAATATAAAAACAAATTAAATATTTTAGTATAAATAAATTGAACGTTTAAATAAAATAAATTGCAAGTGTCAAAAATACATCTACATATATACAATACCTTGCCATATATAAATTATAAATGTCTTGGAGAATTTTTAGCAAGAGTGTGTCTCTTGTGCACCGTGCACTCATGTAACAGAATGAACCATTTAAAAAAATATTTAACCTATTAAATATATTAAATATGTTATGTGGATACATGGGTAAATTTGGAGCGAGTGCACGAATTTTAAATCCATGTACCGGTTAGGACAAAAACTTGTATAGACTTGGTTCATGCTATAAACTCGGTTATATAAGTATCACTGTTACATACAAAAACTCTCATTGTTATGTATAAAAACTATCATTGTTATTAACAAAAACAATCACTGTTTAGAAAATGATATATATTTTTAAACAGTGAAAGTTTTTGTGCATAACAGTGATAATTTTTATACATAACAGTGATAGAGTTCATATGTGAACCTGATTCACATGCTATTAGACACTGAACTTTGTCTTTTAGCAATTTATGCAAGGCATTTGGAATCAACTTACAAGATACTTTTTTTTTTCGAAACAACTTACAAAATACAGCATTAAGTTATTATTATATCAATGAGAAATTTCCATATATTATTGTTCCTCATCATCCTCTTAATTAAATCTATACTTTATAATTATTTTCGTAGGAGTTGTTAACCCATGAATTAAGTCTATGTTATGAATTTTGATTATTTAATTAATTTTATTTATTTTTAATATATTTTTCTAAATTACTAAATTTAATCAATATTATACTTATGGTAGAATCAAATGTCATGAATTAAAAATATTTTTTTGTCCTTACGTAGCCTATAGACTCTATCAATTAGGTATGTTATTATGATGACGTCATATTATATACTATCTCCGCCCCCTAAAAGTATGTTCATAGGGTTAAAACATGTTTTACGAAAACATAAATTAAGTCTATTTATAAATAATATAATTGATTGTTAGTAAAGTATAATGATAACTTGAGTGATTAAATGATTGGATGATGAAAATAAAAAAAATTGTGCCCATAAACATATTTAATGAATCTACATTTCCGTAAATCATGTTTCAGCCCACTGAGCATACTTTTGGGGACAGAGGGAGTAACATATTTTATTATTATCAATTACTATATCTTATTATAATTATTATAATTAAAATGTCATACGTCAATGCAATAACTCCTGGGGCTGGGAGTCTTGATTTTTATGTTTAATTGATAATGAAGCTCTACAAATCCATTGGTCTAAACCATTTTCCATTTTCACGAAATTATTATTGCAAGAATTATCTTCTTTTTATTGTCGAGTTTCCGCAGTTCATCAAATTTATTGCTATTTTTTTATTTATTTATCCACCAAATCTATTCATACATCTTTTGTGAAAATATAAATTTTATTTTTATTCTCCAACACTTAATTACTTTAATTGTTATTATACTTTACTCATAAATAATAACTTTATTTATAAGTGAATTTCACAATACCCTATAATATTCTTACTTTATCTATTTTTTTTCTTAATTATTGTGTTTAAAAAGGTAGGAAAAAATTTATAAGCAACTCAAAGTTTGAAACTACTTGGTTATTAAGGAATCTTATATATGACAAAAATTCATATGAGATGGGGTATAAATTAACACAAATTACATTCACTCCTCCTAAAATGTTAAAGTGTTAATGTTCAAATTACATCACGTCTCATCTTGGGATCGTTTCATACAAGTGTGTCTCGTACTCAAGAGCGGAGGTATGTGTATCCACCCCCAACTTTTTTTTTTTTACCTATATATTATATATATGCATATTATATCATATCATATTATGATATTAATATGAGCTGGGGTGAATTGATTATGGAATTGACTATTGAAGTGTGGGTCTTGGCCCAAATGTTTAATTAGCAATTTAATATTGATACTTATACTAAGCCTAATATGTCAAACCAATTTTAAATTTTAAATTCAATAAAATCTAAAAATATTTAGGAAATTAATTGAAAATTTGAAAAGTTATTTTCCAAACTCGTCTTCTTCCTGATTTTTCTTCCTAACCTTTGCAATCTGTTAGTATATATTGAGAAGCAAAATTGCAAAAAAAATTTGTATAGACCCAGTTATAATAATTTTCGTGATATGCAAGAGAGACGCTCTATGGTTGAATAAAAATGACATATTTATGTATTTTTTAATTATCTAAATTTTATTATTAAATTTTTATTAATTTTAAATTATACCACTGGCCCCCCTTCCCCTAAATCCTGGCTCCGTCCCTACTCGTATTGAGTTACATGATGTATGTATTCGTTAAAAATATGCACCAAAATTAATAAACATAAATGTATTTAGTTGTATTTTAGAAAAGTTTTTTTTTTTTTTTGAAAAACCAAATATGTACTAACACAATTGCATTAAAGCGGTGAACCAAATCCGGTTCAACAGCCAACTAAAAGTACTATTCATTCATTCTTTAAAAAAAAAAGTACTATTCATTAATTTATCAAGTGTTATAATAATTTGTATTTTTTAGATTATAATTTAATAATGAAAACCATTTTTGCATTAGTTTTATAAACTAATACGCTATAACTAGATTAACTGATACACGTAAGCTTTAATAGCTACATAATCCCAGCAGATTACTATAATTAGAAAGCAGGAACTAGGGATAAGCAAATTCTGTCTCTAATTTTAGAAAGAAAAAAGATCATCAGCCGACGTGTACGTTAAAGCTAGTACAGTGATACCTTGAAAATGTGGATGTAAAGAATTCCCAAATCCCAATCCTGATGTAATCAATAAATTAAATCACAATCAAAGCCAATTATAAAAAACTGCTTACCCAATTCCATTAGATATGTTGTATTTGTGACTTAATGTTCGAGACCGAGCAATAAAAAAGGTAATTGGATAATTTATTTATATTTTTTCATGCAGTTTTAGTCTTTTTTGTTATGGATTTCGTTAAGATCAACTACACTTTTAATCCCAAATTTTATCCTGTGGGACTAAAACTGCAGCTGATTTTAACGAAAAACGTAAATGTGGGACTAAAACTGTATGAAAAAATGGTTTTGAGACCAAAATAGTGAGGTGTCATGTCTTGTGGGACCCAAAATAAATTTTATTTCAACAACAAAAACTTATAATTGACTCGATATTTAAAAATATTACGGGATACAATATTGCAAATTAATTTTTGCCAAGTTTGTCCCAATGAATTACAATCAACCATGTTTTATTTGTCACTTGAAGATCGAGCTCAAATATTAAATAACCAAATAATTTGTTGATTTTTGACACGATTAAACATACATTCATCCCAAATTGTATACTAAATACAATGTATTAAGCTCAACTAGATTCATCAAATACACTCAATTCATGAAGAACATCTGTTCTATGAACTTGGTTCACAAAAAATGTACGGTGAACTCAGTATACTAATCAGCATATGAAGTAATACTGTTATACATAAGCGATTTTGAGAAAAATAACACATAAAATCAAATATTTTAAACAGGTAATACTTTGAAAAGAGTTAACACGCGAACTTCAACCTAGTTCACAGGAAACCAACTCATATATATATATATATATATAGATATATATTATATTCAGCTTGAAGATGAAGTCTACATGAATAATCCATATTCTCAGAATTACATTTGCTTCACTGTGCATAAAATACAGATGATAAAGATTGCATTAATGTATATGCAAAAGTCTAAAGGAGGAGAATTTCTATTTAAAGTCAAACTACATTGGCTCAACAACCTATTTCTGCAGCCCCTATACAATTTGCTCTCCTCCCAAAATATCTTCCATAATTGCATAAACACTAACCATAAAAGAATGGTGATTGATTTCATCGGCCAGCCTATACGCTACGCCATTTTGGACAGAGTCCAGTCGCTCAACGCCCAGAAATAAATAATGAATTCATCGATAACTGGTTTTTGTCAACCTGCATTTTGCGCATTCTCTCCTTGTCGAGACGAGCCCGTCTAACAGCCTCTTGGATTTGGCGATCGTGATCCTTTAACACCTGGTCCACTTTGCCCGATGGAACGAGCAGCGGCCCAGAGTAGTGAATTTTGTTTCCCCTTGGCCCTTTGCTCATCTGCAGAGAGAGAGAGAATATTGCGTAATTTTACTATTTTATCACTGATGTGCTAATTATTTACAAAATACGCTAATAAAAAAAAGGAAAATATTATTTTTAGTCTTGTAAATTTGCTCATTTTTAGTTTCAGAACACTCCAATTTCCCGAATTGAATTTTGTCCTATTAACATTTAAAATTCAACTTTTTTAGTCTTTTGACTTGTTACAGCGAGTTTTAATTTAGTCTTATTAACTTTTAAAATCGGTTACTAACCCGTTGGAGTTGTAGCCATGACTACAGAGTTGATTTTTCAAAGTTAGGACAAAATTCAATTTGGGAAAGTGAACCCTGAAAGCATAATCTGGCAACCTCACGGGATTAAAAAACATTTTCCCCAAGAAAAAATAAAATTTCTTAATTTATGTTTTTCAAGTTATCAAGTCGTCGAGCTCAATCGAGTTCGTGTCGAGTTTTATAACCGAGTCAAGCTCGAGCTCGACACTACTGAACTCGACTTGGCTAATTTACGGGGCATAATCCTTCATTAGGGGCATCAGGATTAACTTACAGGAACAGGGTTGTTGCTCGATTTATCATCTTCATGTTGTGCACTATTTTGCCTCATCATTGAATTTGAAGACTCCTTGAATGATCCCGGAAACCTAGATATAAGCTTCGGAACTTCCTGCTGAGAGTATGATTTCTCCCTACGCTCTTCAGACAACATGCTCCTTCGAGCAGCTACTATACCAGACATGGCGGATAAGTCTGCCATTGCCAGATTCCTCGGAGCGTCTTCCATGTTCTTCCCCGTCTTTGCCCAGGCGGCCCGATTAACCAAAGGCCCAGAATGGGATGCTCTCTTGTGGATATTACCGTGTGGGTCGTTATTTTCTTCGACCAATTGGGACGGTCTAGGTGGATCGATTGGAAATCCGGAAGCCACCTCTTCGGGATGAGAATTGAACATCTCACTCCTGCTCTTGGAGTTTGGCTGACCATGTCTTTTCTGTAACCAAACAGATAAAGAAATTAGACATCCTTGGCCTCAAACTGACTGCTAAATAAGCAGAAAACAAGTATATTCAGTTTCAACTTGGGATAAATGGAAAAAGCAGGTAGAAAAGGTACGGGAAATAGTTTTTAATCCTGTAAGTCAGACTCTAATTTGGTTTCAGTACTGTCAACTTTCACAAATTGAAAATAGTCATGCAACTTTCATTTTTGACATTTTGGTCCTGTAACCGGGTGCAAGAGGTGAAATGTCGGTTGACCAATCAGACTTTGCCACGTCAGCATCAACCGGATATTTCACCTCCTACAGTTGGCTACCGGACCAAAATGCCAAAGGATGAAAGTTACTGGGAATTCGACAGGAATAGAACCGAAATAGGGATAACTTACAAGACTTAAAAAACTATTTTCCCTAAAAAGTATAGGCCACTCTCCATATGTATGAAATTTTGAAAAGGAAAACGATCAAGGAATGGGAAACGTGGCCCAATAATTACGAACTGCTACAGTTTAGTGTTAGAGACACTGCATTCTGGTCCAAAATAAGTCAAATGTTGTACCCTTAGCGCATTTCTGATCAGCTCAACATAATCAGTACTCACTTTGATGAGTTCCATGACTACTATATACAGAAGTAAGATAACCAAAATCTGAATCCCTCGTATTTATTACCTCTTCAAGAAAGAAATTCTTAGCTTGAGTTTCAACTAAGAACTTTTTTGAAGTTAGTTTAGTATCTTTAGAGAACAACTCACACAGAAGCATCTACATTAGCCTTCTTTTCCCAGTTTACGTGTTTTTCATCATTTTTTAAGCAAAAATCAACCAGTGGAACAGTAGAATAGTTTGAAGAGTTTCCATCTTCCCAGCCATCAAGGTAAGAGATTCTACATAACATGTTATGGATACCTGCATTGATGAGATCAGTTCAGCATTGGCTTCAGGTGCTGGAACTGCACGAGATTCTCTCGATCCTCTCTTTTCAAGGTCATACCTTTGACCTTTGCTACCAGCTGTCGCCCTGTAAATTTTACCCACTCAGAAATATTAGGAAACCAACACCTAGAACTCAAAAATAGTCACAAAATTGCATGTTGATGTTTGTCTAAAAAGACACCTCCTTGCTTCTTCATCTCGTACTTTAGCATCAAACTCTTTGCTCGGAGGATATGTTGGCAAACTTGAAGGATCACAAGGATGTGGTCTTGTTGTAAAGAACTGTTAGAAAAGCAGAAAGAAAGAATATCAGATTCTTCATTTCTTCTTAATCACTTAAAAATCTGTTAAGAACAACAAACTTCTTAAGTGATGCGTGAAAATCCTGTGAATACTGTTGGAAGATAAACGATGAGGAGAAAGCCAAGAACTTGATTATCATCATGATTAACATGGAAAAACCTTCATTCTAAAGCAAAATCATAAAATATTGAGAACATCTATACCTCACTCTTCAAAGCAGAGGCCGCAGATCCTCGTTCTGCAGGATCTATAGACAGTAAAATCTCCATTAGTGCTAATGCTGGTGTAGGAAAATCTTTAAAAGTTTCAGCAACTCGTCTTTTGTAAGGCTGTTGGGGCTTGAAAATCGTTGCATGAGGCAACTTTGATTTTCTCCAATACTCCTCTGAGGGTGATCCACAAAGTTTGAATATTTTGTGTAACTGCTCAACCTAGGAAAACCAAGTTTGCAAGTTCGAGGTCATTTTCTTGAATAAGGTATGATATCTTGTTCCCTGTTTCACTTGTGAATTCTGAGTGTTTGTGTGTGTGAGAGAGAGAAATAAAATGAAGAACTAAATAAAGATGTATCAGGTTTGTAGATTAGACTTAGAACTTAAATTCTCAAAACGAGCAATATAATAAAAATGGGCAAAAAAAATTGGCCAGTAATTTCAGAGGGGTTGCAAAAGAAGGATATTATGTTTATGGGCCTATAAATTAAGGACAATACCTTTTAATTTATGTAAATGTAGGCCAAGCTTGGCCTACATTTACATAAATTAGAGTATTGTCCTTAATTTACAGGCCCATAAGCCACCCACCCCCAGAGTTATGGGCACAAGAAAATATTTTATTCAACAAACATGTGCAGATTAAAGATTTGCCAAACAAACATACACAGACAAACGTAAAAAAACCCAAGACAGACGAAAAATCATTGAATATTGACCTCAAGGCCATGAAATCCTTCCAAAATGTCTAACTGAAACGGGGAAAAAAAAAGAGGCTACCTCTGTTCTTCCAGGCATAATAGGCTTGCCAGCATATAATTCTGCAAGTATGCAACCTGTGCTCCATAAATCCACAGCAGTATTATAATATGTCGCACCAAGCAGAAGCTCAGGTGGTCGGTACCATAAGGTCACAACACGGCTGGTCAACGGTTGACTCTGATGAGGGTCATAGAAACTAGCGAGACCAAAGTCAGCAATCTTCAGGATGCCATTATTGTCTATTAAAAGGTTCGAACCTTTTATGTCTCGATGAAGCACACCACAACTATGACAATGATCAAGCCCTAGTAAAAGCTGTTTCATGTAGCACTTAACCTGAAGCAAATTGAAAGAAACAAGTTTTTATAATGATAACCTCACGAATGTCAGCCCAAACATGAAAAGTGAATTCCAAATACTTATCAAGTAGTACTGCTTCCTCTACACCATTAAAAAAAAAAAAAAAGGGAATATTGCAAAATATGCCCATCAGATTTTTTTTTAGGGGGGGGGGGAAGCAATAGTTGCCCATCATGTTAGGGGGTTAGCAACTCATGCCCCACATTTACCAATTTTTCCCAATTTATGCCCAATTACGCAAGGAAACATAAAATTCACCACCTTTCGCCACCAGCGCAATAATCAGGCGAATTGAAGGACAAGTGATATACCAAATTGTTCATCTCTACAAGCCCGTCAATTGGTACCTCCAATTGCACATTAAGTATCCTACAACTTCACTAAGTTTAAGTGATTAATTCATGCCAATTTGCCAGCGGCCACCGCCAAACGTGATAAATATAACGTTTTCCAGCAAAATTGGTAAACGGGGGGCATAAATTGCTACCTACCTAACATGACGGGCAACTTTTGCTACCCCCATCCCCCCTCCAACATGACGGGCAACTTTTGCAATTTTCCCAAAAAAGAAAAAACACCTAGAAGGTAAGTAGAAAGAACTATTGCGGCTACCTGTGGTTCAGTGAACTTGAGGCCAGGATGGGATGCAAGTCCAGCCAAATCATGCTCCATGTACTCGAAAACAAGGTACAAGCTGCAAGACATTCGTGATGTAACCAGACCTTCCAATTTGATTACATTTGGGTGGTTAAGCCTACGCAAAATATGAATTTCCCTTGCCATGAAACGAACACTCTCAGGCTCGAGGTTATCGAATCTCACTTTCTTCAAGGCAACAATCTTCCCTTCATCGAGATCACGGGCACGGTAAACATTACTGTAAGTACCCTGACCAATCTAAAGAACAAAAGCCAATGATCAGCAATGTCACGTAATGATAGAAGATGTAGTTTGATCTCCAACTAAAAGAAACCATCAGTTGCAAGAGACCTTGGACTATCTATTATACATTTATACTAAGTTATTGCTGCTGGAAATTTGGGTCCAAGAAGAAAACAAGATTTGTGGTGGGAGTTATTTTTTTATCAGAAAAGTTGAAGATTTCATTCAAAAACAGGGTATGAGTAATACCCATGGCCATAACAGTATGCTTAATACATAAAAGTTCAACTCCTGTCATCTTTCTCATACAAACAGAAAATGCATTCACCTCACATAATTGAAATAACTCTGCTAATTTTGTTTAAGCATCACACATGGGTTTAGACTGACTGAATGCCCTCATCGGGATTCTACTAATTTAGAATAGGGGTTCAAAATTCAAACCACCATCACCAACTTCTAAAATGCCAGTGATCGAATCCAAGGAGTATCCTTGATAACACCAAAGTATAACTCCTACTAAAACATATTAAAAGCAGAGACATCATTGGGTTGTTTTTTCCTATAATCTGACAGTGGAGGATTTGGTCAATGTAACAAGGCTATGGTTCATGGTTAATCTATGGGAAACTACTACATATGATTATAAACAGAGCTTCAGAACTCAATAATAGAATTAATTAAAGAAATTATCGTACAATAGCATCATAATACTACAAACATAGGAAATTTTCATTAGGAGTAAGCAGAAAGGATACCCATTTTCAAGTTCAATCTAGCATACTGTTACCCCTTCAAACATGCGAAATGGTTTCCTGGATTCATTTTTTATCTAGCACATTTTGACAAACTCAAATCCCAAATAACCTGCTCATTTACAACTCATAATACCCTTAATTGCACATAAGAACCATGTGCATGTGCCCAGTAAGATAGTCTTTACAATGAGTTGTTCAATGTCATAACACAGAACTAAATATCAGCAGTAAACTATTAGTGATTTTCCGAGAAGGTGGTGTAAACTGTAAAGAGAGGCAAAACTTTGTGGAAAATTACTGCTCCAGTAAGATAAAATTCAGAGGTGCTCACTGGGTGTCATAGAAATGTTATGTGTTTTCATGTTTCTGATCTAGTTAAAGATTGGAGCTTTGCTTTATTAAGTGTTTGTGATTTTTGTTATTTTTATCTACTTGTAATCTGTATAAAGGACCCCTCACCCCTTATATCTTTTTCTATATTAATAAACTTTCTGTTTCCTATCAAAATATAAAATGTGTATAAGGGATCAAATGTAGAAAGTATAGCAAGATCAGTAATTTAGAAAAGCGGTATGAACCCTCAATGTCCATGTAACATACTTTCTTGATAGTATAATTAAATATGATCTTCAATGAAGCAGCAGTATCATAACCATCATCAAATTATTAATGTCTCAAAAAGGGTGTAGGAGGTCGTAAAGGAAAGTTGAGTGCACGTTTGACAGTTACTCATAGTTTAGATGTGCAGCTAGATCTGATCCACCCCAGCATTTTCTTTTAAAGGTATAGATGAAATTAAATGAATGTCTAGTTAAAAATTGGATTTTATAGGTAATCAATATGTTTCTTTACATGTGATAAGAGAATGTATAATTTCAACAAACTATATCATTACCAAAAATAGGATTAATGCCAGTATCCAAGGTTTTTAATATAATAAAAAATCAACATTTAAGTTCTGGTTAGAATGCAATTAAGGTTATCCTACCTCATTAAGAAGATGGTGCAACTCTCATTGACATAATATTTGATCATTTTGAAACATACAGTTGGTTTCAGAGTACCATTACAGCATTGAGTTCATAAAAACAAAACTTATGCAAATCTTTTTGGCAAAGACTAGATGGCATTCAGCCAACAATACAAGATATTAGCAAAAGAATTGAACTTTCAAGTGCAAGACAAAATTATAAATCATCCAATTAACCTTTTCCCAGTTCCCATAAATCCAGCAGGCAGCAACCCATCATTTTACTTTATTCAGAAGAGGCCAATCTAATTTAAGTAAAAGATACCACAATATATCAATATCAATGCGGTTCTAGCCTCAATCACATTGTCGTTCCTTTAAGAGAGCCAAATAAAAGCACACAATAATCACTTTCCACCACTGTATGAGACAATGTCAATGATGAAGAAAACGAAAAAGCATACCTTATCCAGCTTTTCAAAAGAATCAGCCCTCCTTGGCACCCATCCTTTGATAGCTTCACCAGCCACCACCGCCAGCCAGGGTGGCCATCCGGCGGCAACCTGCTCCCCTTCAATAGCTCGTGGGACCGGGCCCACTCTCGGGTGGTATTCAGCTTTCTCTCTCTTCCTCTCAAAACTCTCTCCGTGTAATCTAACTGAACCATTGACTTGCTTATCCACCAATGTGGCCACCCTACCCTCCTCCCCACCATTATCCAACCGGTCCTTCACCGGAAAGCTCTCCTCCCTCCTAGAGGAAACGGGCCTCGGGCCCCGCGAATCAGGCCCCATTTTATTCGAAAACCTCTCCCTTGGGCTCTCTTTACTATCATCAACCGCATAGGGCTTACCACAAACACACCCCATTATACCTTTTATACACACAATTCCTCACAACCCACCCACTCCCCACAATCAAAGATTCAAAATTATGCTCCCACTTAACTCAATAACTCCTCTTCTTCCATTGCATTACAACAACAACTGAATCTCCATGGAAATCAAAATTAAACCCAAGATTCAACACAACCAAAGTGAAAAAGCAAAAACCCAACTCAAACATCATAAGATATGTACAACAATTTGTCAAAACAACACTCAATCAACCCACAAACCAAATGTGCTACTCCAAGAACGAATCTTTACACAAAATTGGTTGAGCTAAACAGTACCTGAAAGCAAGAATGGCAGATGAGTGGAAGCATAAAAAGTGAGCAATTTATGGGTGGACATGGGTGGATCTAGGGCATATGGTTAGACAGTGAGCAGAGAGAGGGATAATAACCAGTGGGTTAATTTAATCTTGCATATATTCTTTAACTTTGAGAAGTGTAGATGAACAATTACAATTGCAATTGCAATTGCAATTGCATAGTTTAGTTATGGTGTAAATTTATGTAACGGCTGTGCAGCTTTTTTATTGAAAGAAAGTGAAAAGACCGAGGCGGTGTTCCGTTACAGTCGCATAGACATTCTTCTCAACATTTTCTGCCACAACCACGCGCATCTTTTTAATAAAAAAAAATATAATTTTGTCAATACAGTTTTAATTTAGAATATGTTGCTTATATTTTAAAGATAAATTCTCTCGTGCACTATATGCATTAATAAAATTTGTGCAATTTAATTTTAAAAACTTTTTTTTTAAATTTTTTTTAATTTTAATTTTTTTTTCTTTTTTTAATTTTGGTTTTTTTTTAATTTTAATTTCAGTTTTAGATTTTTTTTTAAAATACCCGATCCGAAACCCTAATTCGAGGTTAATGGTTAAATTCTAAAAGTGGTTCATGGTTCACCCCCTACCAATGATTTATATATGATTTAGGGTTCATTGTTTTAGGTTAGGGTTTAGAAAGACACCAATTTGGATTGATCGTAGAATACGTAAGAAATGAATATATTTTTAAATTACATGCATTATGAATAATTACATTTATTACAATTTAAAGAAAATCTTTAAACAAGTAAACTCCCTCATTCACTCCGAATAATGAGACACACTTGTATGAGATGGTTTCACGGTGAGACGGAGTACGAAATTTGGGCATTGAAGTTTTAACACTTTAGAAAAAGTGAATACGATTTGTGTTAAATTGTACCACGTCTCATGCATGAAACCGTATTATATGAGTTTTTGTTCTAAATAATAGTCCTCTATTTCTTTTTTGTTTATCTAAGAATATAGTTCCGTTTCTTTTTTTAGAAAGACGTAAATTGCATAAAATGCTCCTATTTAATAGTATAATTTTAAATTGAACATTGTTGTCTTTCACTTTATAAATATAAAAAAAAAATCAAAATTTCAAAAATTATAAATGACATTTTATTAATTTGTGTGAAAAAAATAAAAATATATTTTGAATCGAATGGAGTATATGAGTATCAGAATCAGGTTAGAAAAGTGATTTGACATTTTATTTATTAAACATGAATTTGAAGTAAAAAAAATATATAAATTGAGTGCACTTTTATTTTTCTTTTTTTCTTTTTTTTTTTGACGAAGACAAAAATTCAGCTAGAACAACAATTACTCCAATTCTTGGCGAACTAGATCTTCAATCCAAAAAGAATTACCCATTTATTCTAAGAATTATTTCAGTTACCCAATTTAGCACCACAAAATCTTTTTTATCCACTCCACTTTCAAAGAATTTATACTACACATTCTTAATTTTGGGAAAAGTTTTGTGAAGTTGAAATTGAGTTGCAATCTTAATTTTTAGACATAAATAACTAATTAATTATTGGGTTGTTAATATACACATTTATATTATATCCAGATGTAGTAATGACACTTAGGTGAAATTTAATTTCCTTTTTTTATTAATGTTTCTACTTATAAATAGATTACATATCTTTAAAAATATCACTAACAAGAGTATATAATTGTTAGGCAAAACCTTCTGCATACAATTTACAATTAATTTGATGCAATTTTAACTTAATTATCATTCATGCGACTCATTAAAAATATTAAATTAAATTGTATAAAAAAAGCTAGTTCATATAAGTAAAAGGTATTAGTTTTATATGTTAATTAGTTTGTAAAATGAATAATTTTAGTACTTTTTTAATATATGATTTATACTTTTATCATATAAATTAATATTTTTCATCACACGAACTAAAAATTTCATACAATTTTTTTTCTATGATTCGAAAAAATACTTTTAAAAAATAGTTTGATTAATTTTTTTAATCAAAATTGAGTTAAAATTACACCATTTACTATTACCATGAACAAATATATATTGTGAAAAAAAAAGTTGATAGTACTAATTATTATATGTAAATTGTAATAAACACATGCAAGTATATCTATTCCAAGTTAATTAACTCATAACCAACCCGTCAATTATATATTCTCGATTAAATATATATCGTGTAACATTGTAGTAGTAGGATCAAACAAGTTTACTGTTCCCATAATTTTTCAGTCATTCGTTTTTTGTCTCAAAAAATTGTAACTATTCAACTCATAATTATCTTGATTGTTCAGTTTTGAAATCATTTTCACCGAAAAATTAAAAACAATAACGTCGTTTTCGGTTATGCACAAATAATGTAACGTTAAAATCAGGGTTTCCAAATTCAGAGTTGGCATGGTCACTGTTTGTTTTTAAAAAATAAAAAATTAATAAGAGCAAGAAAATTCATCATAAGCTGCAGAAAAAAATGAATTTTAATAGTAAGCATCCACGCTAGCTACAAGTTCGAAAAACTCTCATTGTAACCGACATATAACTTGTGCATGACCGAAATTAACTTCGTGTTCTATTTTTCAACAAAATGAGACCAAAATTAGACAATCAAAATAATTATGAGGCTAAAATTATGTTAAATTTTTTTGGACAAAAAAGATTACAAAAAAATTATGGGATCAAAATAATTATTTTTTTCTAGTATCAATTCAAGAGAAAAAATCGACAATGCGGATAAATATAGCATTTAGCAAAATATAATCACGTCAATTACGAGCTCGAAAATCTGTAATTGTAATTGACATATGATTTGCGCATGACCGAATTGATGTCGTTTTTTTATTTTTCGACAACATGAGTTTAAAATTAGACTATCAAAAGAATTATGGGACCAAAATATTTTTTTTTTTTAGCATCAATTCAAGTGAAGAAATCAACAATTCGGTCACAATAAATATAGCATTTAGCAAAATATAATGAAAGGGACCCATGAAATTTATTAGCATTTAGGAAATACAGGGTGCACATGGGTCCATCAAAATTAACTAAAACATGCATCATTTTTTTTTACATAATAATTATCAATTGCTCACATGCAGTCCACGTAGATTAAGGTGCGTGAATATGTAGTTTGGCTTGTTAGATTATGTATATATTAAATTAAATGTAGAAAAATAGTGCAACTTTACCCAACCATGGTTAAATTGTTTAGTTTACATATAGTACTACTTTTTAATAAATTTGGTTAGGTGAGATCCTTACCAATATTTTTGCAATAGCCTTTCCAAACTCATTATCCGGGGGCCCTGCCCATTCCTTCTCTCTTATAAAGTTCTCTTACTTTATTGCATAAAATTGAATTTACTATAGTTTTATTGTTTTGTGATTTTCTCCTTTTTTTATTGAAAATATATGAAAACATATTGAACAATTAAAAAAATATTAAATAATGATATTTCGTATACATAATTGTAATAGTGTGGATACATGATAGTGATAGTGAGCATACATTACATTGATACTTGAAAAGAAACAGTTCACGTAAACTCAGTTAAGAGGTGGTACATAAGGCTCCATTTGGTAGGCTTGAATATGGGTGTAACAGTGGTAAGGATAAAAATAGTGAGTCATTTGGTAGGCTTGAATACGGTAGTATTAATTTAAGAAGGATCCGGGTTTAATGTGCTTGCCCCGGCACGTATTATGCTATTTCATTGTAGCCCGTCAGCTTAATTAATGTCTACCTCCCCAAGGTCTTGGGGAAGGGGGATTCTACAGTAACCTTTGTTGGTCGAATTTGCCCCTTTCTCCACCCTTTTTTGTATTTTATTTCTGTATTATCTGTTTTTGTTCCCTCTTTTCTCTCGTCGTGTTGTGGTTTGACGAAAATTGAACTCGGTAACCCTAGATTTTTTAAGCTCGACGACGGCTTTGTATCAACCCTCATCTACCAAGGTATTGTATGGTTTTTTTTAATTTCAACACACAATGCGATACATGTCAATTTCAAGGGTTCATGAGCTATGAATATGAAACTGAGAAACGAAAATCATGATTTATTAAATCACTTGTATATTTTTGTGTGATAGTTCGAAACTCTATTCGGCCATGAATTGTTGTAAAACTTTCCCCAATTTTTGGCCATGAATTCCCAAAACTTTCCCCAATTTCTCGACTTTATTCGGCCATGAATTGTTGTACGTTATATGGGTTGTTGTAAAAATTTTTCCAATTTTTACGCGTTCTTGAATTCGGCCAAAAATTATGGGTATTTATTCATAATATTTATGTATGGGTATTGAATTCATAATTATTTCCCAAATTTTGTAATGAGTTAACTTGATGTTGAATTCGTAATATTGATGACTTGGAATTTGGGCCAATAGTTATGGGTTCTTGAATTTGGGCAAATCTCATGGTTCTTGGTATATCACAGTGGTGGAATCCCAATTTTTTTGGTGTGGCTCATTAGGGAAAATTGGGGGTAATCTCATTTTTTGTGGATATACATTGCTAAAATCTCAATCCCATTTGTACATTTTTTAATTTTAATTTAATTTTGGAATGTGTGTTGTTCTAGCTCAATGATTTATAATTTGTGAATTAATAGGAAAATTTTGTAATGTGTGTTGTTATAGCTCTATCATTTTGTGTTGTTCTAGCTCAATGGTTGTGGGTATACATTGTTAAAAGGATCAATGTGTAATGTGTGTTGTTCTAGCTCAATGATTTGTAATGTGTGTATTTTCTAGCTCAACAATTTGTTGTATGTAGTTATAACTCAATCATTTTGAAGTGTGTGTTGTTCTAGCTCAATGGTTGTGGGTATACATTGTTAAAATGATCAATGTGTAATGTGTGTTGTTCTAACTCTCAGAATCAACAAGGAAGAATTAGACCTCAAAGGTTCGTTATTTCTTAATTCGCTTCCTTAAACAGATCACGGTGATTGGTAACTATCGCTTGACTTATCATGGTAGAGAATCAACGTATTCAATACTTTTTATCTTGGGCAATATTATTGGTCACATGTGATTGCTAAGATTTAATACGGAGAATCGCAGGTAAGTACGCTTGTTCGACGGTTCTCCCTCGGGGAGGTTCATAAGCTTTATCATACCAAATCTTGCAAAGGAATTAGTTTCAGATGGATAATAATGTTGAACCGCCCTTGACCAAGGACAAAATATATTAATTAATGTAAAGCTATTTCAAAGGATTGAATTAATTAATGGACTAGATAATCTTAAACACTCGGAAATAATAAACCTAGGAGCCATATCGATTGAATACGGTTAAGATGGATAGTGCAATATTAATTATGTAAAGGATTAATTAATATTTATGGGCTTGAATAATATTGTGGCTCAATATTGATAATTCAAGATCCATCAAGGTTCAATCTTAATTCTCCCAAAGGCCTCTCTAGAACAGCCCAACATATAGTCCAATAACCTAAAAAGGTGTTTAAAATAAAATAAATATTGTCATTTATTTTTCCTCATTAAATTCGAAATTTATGGATAAAGGAATTTTGTAAAAGATTTTCTTTGAATTTTGTTATCGAAGATATGTATTCTTGGAATACAAGATTATCTCATTAAATTCAAGAAATCTTCCATTGGTTATCTATAAGAGAATAAAAAATTTGATAAATTAAGGCAAGAAAAGATTTTCTTGAAAAAATATTATGGAATATATGTATTTTTGAAATACAAGAATATCTCAAAATTCAAAAGATCCAAATCTTAAATCTTGACCATAATTTTCAAATTATCCATAACAAAAGTATGTGGGATTTTGTGGAATATTATAATAATTTAAAAAGTATATGGAGATATATTCAAGATTTCTTGAGATCAAAAAGATTTTCCCCACATTTTTTTTTGCCACAATTTTCGATTACCCATGCTCTATAAATAGGGATTTACCTTTATTCCCAAGATAATTCCACGTACGGAAAATTATAAATCCACAAAGTGGTGCAACATAATTAATTTTCCTTTTGTTAATTGGCTCACGTCATTCTACCAATAGATACTAACAAGGATTTTTAATATTTAAGTTCTTTTCCTTAGTCTAATCACCAGTAATTCATTGTCGTCCCAAGAGGTATCGCTCACGTAAACTCGCTCATGCGTAATTTACGTGAATTAATTATATGCATGATATGTTGTCGATTTTATTCAATTTAATATAGATTATATGCTAGTAATAATTATAAGAATTAAATTATTTAAATTTGAATTAATATTCAGGATAATTCATAATCTTAAACAATTAAATTTGTATTTAAATATTCAATTCGTTAATAGATCTTGCAGCCATATAAATTTGTTTGATTTGATCAATAATATTTTAAAGTTTAAGATGGATAGTGCAATATTAATTATGTAAAATCCGATTAATTAATATTTATGGGCTTTTAATAATATTTTGGCTCAATATTGATAATTCAAGATCCATTGAATTTTTCAATCTTAATTCTCCTAAAGGCCCCCAAAAAGGCCCCGAAAGCCCAAATATATAGTCCAATAACCTGAAAAAAGGTGTTTAAAATAAAATAAATATTGTTGCTTATTTTTCCTCATTAAATATCTCAAATTTATGGATAAAAAATCTCACACCCATAAAAAATTTTCTTTTATTTTCAAGAATTTTGTTATGGAATTCTTGAAGATATGTATTTTCTCCATAAAATACAAGATTATCTCATTAAATTTTTTCAATTAAAAGAAATCTTTCCCAATTTATGGTTATCTATAAGAGAATTTTTCAAAATTTTGATAAATTAAAATAATAAGGAAAAAATAAACAAGAAAAATTTAATTTTTTTGAAAAATGGATTTATTGGAAGATATGTATTTTCTTGAAATACAAGAATATTAATCTAAAATTCAAGAAGATCCAAATCTTGGAATCTTGACCCATAATTTTCGAATTATCCATAACAAAAAGAGTATGTGGGATTTTGTGAAATATTATAATAATGGGAAAAAAAATATAGAGATATATTCAAGATTTCTTGAGATCAAGAAAAGATTTTCCCACATTGTTTTTTTTTTCAACTATAATCAAAATCCACAATTTTCTTAATCTTTGGCCAAGACATATCAACCCGCTACCAATTTATGCTCTATAAATAGGGGATGACTCTTTTTTTATTCCCAAGTACAATTTCATATCTAAAGGAAAAATTAGTAAATCCACTTATGTATTAATGAAAAATAATTAATTTTTTTTGTTAATTGTTCACAAGTGTCCTATAGAATGACCACCATCGTCAACAAAACACATCCAATCCATTAATAGTCGAACTTTCAAGAGGTCCCCGAATTCAAGATGATGGAATTGTTACTTGGGAAGTTCTTTTTTTCCATCTTTGTAGTTAACGTTTATTCTAAACACTTATTTACCGAATAAATTGTTTATCACAATTCTTTTAAATATGATTGAATGTTATATATATTTATCGCCGTCCCTAAGAGGTACACAAAAGATCACACGTTGTAAAAAAGTCGACAACTTAGATAGATCCCAACAATCTATAAGTGTAAGTTGATGTGTAAAGGATTTACGACCAAGAATTAATTATATGCATGATATGTTGTTGGATTATTATTTGAATTAATATAAGATTAATTCATGATTTCTTAATAATTATAAGAATTAAATTTTTATTTAAATATTCATACCCTATATATCTTGGGCAATAATATTAATTGATCAACTTAAATTAATACAGAATCGTGTGCTTGCAATGTCTTGATTGATTGGTCCCCTTTGGTGGGCCCGAACCTTTATCATACCAAATCTTGCAAGGAATTAATTTTCCTGCATTTTATATTAAAGTTGGGATGTCCTTACTCCAAGGATAAATATATTAATTAATATAAAGTTTTTCAAAGGGTTTAATTAATTAATTGACTAAATAATCTTAAACACTGAAATAATAACCGGAGCATATTACCGTAATATTAAGATTGGATAAAGCAATATTAATTATATAAGTGGCATTAATTAATATTAATGGGTCAATTATATTGGCTCAATATTGGAATTTAGAAGTCCATTGAAGGTCCATCTCAATTCTCCTAAAAGGCCACTAAAGTAGCCAAATTATAGTCCAAAAATAAAAGGTAAATTAAAATAAAATAAATTTATTGTTGTTTATATTTCCTTGAAATTTTCAAAAATATTAAAGAAAAGAGGGAGAAGAATTTTCTTGAAAAGATTTTATGGAAAGGAGATAATGTATTCTTGGAATACAAGATTATCCCATAAATTCAAGAAAACTCTCACTTGATGCTTTAATATAAAGTTTTCGAAAATTATAGGCAATAATAATAGGAAGAAGATTTTCTTTTATTTTCTTGGAAAGATTTTTATGAAAAGATATGTATTCTGGTAATACAAGAATATCTCATAAATTCAAGAAAGATCCAATCTTGAAAAAGATCCCCTATTATTTTCAAAATATTAAAGCTAAATAAGGGTGAGATTTTTGTGAAAACTTTTCCAAACCCTTTTTTTCGTCCCCCTCAGATAAATAAGGGGATGAATTCTTTTCATTCCCTAGTGTTCCATGAGTTGAAATATTAGAAATCCACAAAGGTGGTGCAACAATAATTTATTTTCCTTTGTTTTATAAATCGCTCATCGAGTACCTTCCACCTGGGGTTATTGGGATTTGGACTTGGGAATACTTGAGAAGGACTTTTGGTGGGTATCCGTGATACTTGATCCTATCTGTCTCGGTGCATCGCCTCTCCAACGGGTACGCGCCACGTAAACTCCTAGAAATTCCGCATGCTAGGATCTTTTACGTGAAATATTATTTGCATGTCGTTGTTGGATCAATTATTATTTGAATTCACTTAGGTTAATTCATGCTAGTAATAATTGTTAATTTAAATTTGTGTTTATGAGGTCGTCCCGATAGATCCTGGCATATGTTATCCCAACACCATCTTCAACCGGTGTATTTTTTCCTTTACCTTTTTTGCTTGCAGTGGCCTCTGCAGCAGCATCCTCGAAAATGAGGTCGTTAACAGCATCCATGACTATCTGACTTGAACCACCCGTTGCTCCATCATTACAAAACACCTCTAACCAGTCGTAGTAGAAAGGCCATGAGCACTTTGAACCGGGAGCACTCCCAGCACTGTAATGGAATATTTTAATTAAAGTTTGATCATAAAATATTTAATAATAATATTTAATTTCAATTTAAAGAAAGGAAATTTAATATTTCAACGAATTAGGATTTTCGATATAAAAATCGAAAATCTGATGAATAATAAATACGACGATGGAAAATCTGTTTCGTCTAACTAAATTAGGATTATTTAGAACTTTAAGAAAAATCGAATATATAATTAAATAACTAAATAAATAATTTGTCTCGGAATGTGACGATTCAATTGCAAAAAGTTCTAAACAATTAATTCTAACAAAGCCGTGAATTTTAATTAGCGAAATCACTATTTTATAATACAGATATGAAGGTGCTAATATATAATAATACTGAGTAATAACAACATACTGTAGTAAATAAAATATCTAGATATTTAGTTTTAAAATTTCAAAATAGTACCTTTTTTTTCTTCCATTTGATTGGCCCCCCTCCTCCTTCTATATATACATACATATTTCCACTCCAATTTAACGTCCCTGCTTCTTCAAAACATGGCCAAGCTCTGCCAAAATTTACACTCCATCTCAACTTCATATATCAACCAAGAGCAAGCAAATAAACCAACAAAAATCAAATCCAACTTTCTCCTTTCTCCTACAAACCCATCGATCACCATCATCAAAGTTCATCATCATCATCGAGCTCATCATCTTCATCAAACCAAAGCTCTTCCTCAATTCAAGTATTCCTTTTGAGGTAATCAATCCATACAATTCTTATAATTCAAGAAAAAATATAGAAATCATCCCCTTTTGTCCATGAAGCTCACGGCTTCATCCTCTCTTTCTCACTCTTCAATTTTTCTTGAATTCAAGCATGAAACCATCATCTAATATGTATCCAAGGAGCTTCAAGCTACTAAACACCTGGTTCCTTGAAGATCCTAGCGAAAAACAGAGGAGGAAAACGACAAAGGTAACCTCCGAACAAAATTCGAAACCCGTGTTCGTATGATTTTCGGTGAGATTGTTGAGCGCTTAACGTGTGGAAATTGTTAGTTTAAAACTCCTACGTGTTGTTTGAAGTACATACTTCATGCTCGTATTTTTGGTTTTCAAAAATTGTACCGGTATGCTGCCGAAATTTACGCTCAAATATGTCAAGTTGAAACGTCAAAACTGTTTCTGACTGATTTTCGGTTACGCCGTCGAGTACTCTGTTGTACTGGAAAGTTGTGTTTTAAAATACCTTTACGCTCTCTTATATGTGTAGTACATAATCGTAGTCTCGGTATTCAATTTTGGTGTCGTTACGCTACTCGTTTTTACGCTCAAACAGGGTCGCTCAAAATTGGAATTTTGGGAAAAAACTGCTACTCGAAATTCCTATCTACAACTTTAAAAATCCATATCTCGAGTTCTAGAAGTCATTTTGAGATGAAACTAGCGGCAAGTTAAAATTAATCAAGTCTACTGTATTCGTATAAAATCTCGTAATTTTTCATCGGGTAGATTCAGAGTTATGATTTCTTTAAAAAGATGCAACGTGCTGAAACGAAAAAAACTGGAATTCTGTTTTCAACAAGAAATTGGTCTCAGGTACCTTAATTTCGTGATACTTTTAACCAATTTCCGTTCGTGATTTTCTAACGAATTTTCTTGCCAGTAAACATCAGACTACAAGTTCCAAAAGCCCCAAATTTTCGTATCAATCGGATAAGCCATTTGACGGGAAACGAATTTTTTGAAAATAGCAAAAGAAACTGCACCTTTGATCTTTCTGTTTTACCAATACTGTAACAGTTTTTGGTGCACTCTTTCGTGACCATTTTACCCAACTTAGAGACGTTATTTTAATATGAATTTTCTTGCCAAGAAACCTGAGATGACGAAGATTAATAACCCTAAATTTTTGTATTAATTGGATTAACAGTTTGACAGCAAACGGCTCGCGAAAATGGAAGAAAATCACACAGTTTTGAGACACTAACTTTCCGAAAAATGTCAAAACTAAATATTGAAACTTTTGATAGACTTAATGGTTAGTAAAATAATTTATTTGGATTAATCTTATTCACAAACCATATGTGTTTTATTTCTCCTTTTATGCACTTTATTTGAAAGTCCTTTAGGACATCTTCTTAAGTAATCACATGTTATTAATTTAGAGAATTTTTCAAACACTATACACATTACCTTTGTAGAAAATATAAAATTGTGATCCTAAACTATAACAAGACATAAACATGCTCCTCAAAATTTATAAGTTTTGGACTTACAAATAAAGAGTTATGAATTTGTTTATATTGTGAAACTGAAGAAGAGACTGACTTCTTGATTTACTGGGACTTTTTCCCATATGAAATTATTTTATAAAAATCATAATCAAATACTAAATGCTCTTATCTGCCTTCTTGAATTATTTGATGAATTTTAGTACTATATAAACAATTTTACAAAATTGTTTTCCAAAACTGTGTCAAGCTGGAAAATGAACCTTAAAGCTTTATTCTTGCAAGTAATAATTTTGGGACATCATTAATAAACTCCAATAGACGATTAAAATAAAAGTTCGATACAAGCTCACGAGTAAGGAAATCTAAAGAATAGAGTTTAACGTCCTCGATAAACTTACGAATAATTTTACTTCAATCAAAAAGTGATTAATGACTAGAACATGAAAATATTGTGCTAGGGGAAGTGCTGCTCGAATCAAAACTCGGACGATGTTAATGTTACATGGAAAGTTAGTGTATTGCAGTTGTTAATGTTACATGGACTGTTAGTGTATTCTACGGTTATCGTTATAAAAACTTTTACGGAATTAAAAACCTCCGGTCCCATGAATACGCCAGATTAGTAAGTCAGCTATGATACTACGACCAATCGTGGTCGATATGAATATGGTATGGGCATCGAAACTCTGTGCGTACCTAAGGGTATGGTCATCGAAACTCGTCGTGCATACCCTTTGACATAATAGTCGACATATGAATATGGTATGGGCATCGAAACTCGTATGCATTTCCTAAGGGTATGGGCATCGAAAACTCGTGTGTACCTCACGACATAATAGTCGATATGAATATGGTATGGGCATCGAACTCGTGCGTACCTGGCGGTATGGGCATCGAAACTCGTATGCATTTCCACGCATATAATAGTCGCCATGAATACGTGTATGTGCATGAACAACTCGTATGCATTTATATGTATATATATGGTATAATTGATACTAGGATACTGCTAATCTGTGTAACAGCGTACATGTCATCACTGAGATTTTATCTCACACCCCAACAGTTTGATATTTTCAGGACATGATTGAGAGGGATCGGAGCTGCAGCAGGATTGACACGGAGTTTCCCTTGGTTAATGATAATAATATATAGATATGACTCTTTAAATAAATGTTTCGCTTTTATGATTGGTGAATTTATTCTTATACCAAGCAACAAACTCTTTTAAAGATTGCTCGATGATTAAAATATATGCTACCTTGTAAACGACTGATTTTATTATAATGTCATAATCTAGTTTTAATAAACGGGCCCACGCTGCTTTTTCATAACTTATATTTGTCATTAATACTTTCCGCTGAAAAATGTAATACTTATGCTTGTCGTTATATTTTAAAAAGAAATTTTTAAGCTCAGATTTTACAATCACTAAGTGGCGACCCGAGTTTAGAGTGTCGAAGGTGCAAGAGCCGGCATTCTGGATTCGGGGCGTTACAGAAGTGTTGGGATAACATATGTCAGGATCTATAGGGATGACCTCATAAACACAAATTTAAATTAACAATTATTACTAGCATGAATTTACCTAAGTGAATTCAAATAATAATTAATCCAACAACAACATGTAAATAAAAATTCACGTAAAAGATCCTAGCATGCGGAATTTCTAGGAGTTTACGTAAACATGCCCGTTTAGAGAGACGATCTAAGACAGACAAGATCAAGTATCTGGATACCCACCAAAAGTCATTCTCAAGTATTCCCAAGTCCTCGTCCAATAACCCCGGTGGAAGGTTCTCCGATGAACGATTTATAAAACAAGGAAAATAAAAATATTGTTGCACCACCTTTGGGGATTTCTAATATTTCCAACGCATGGAACACTAGTTGGAGATGAAAAAATCATCTCCTATTTATAAGACAAGGGGGTTTGAAATTTAGGAGCATAATTAGGGCTATGAAAGATCTTTTCTTGATCTCCAATAAATCTTGAATATATCCAATATATTCTTCTTTCCATGTGTATTTTTCCACAAAAATCTCACACCCTTATTTGGCCTATTTTTTTCGAAAACTTTCAAGAAGATTTGCAAGATTGGATCTTTCTTGAATTTATGAGATATTCTTGTATTCCAAGAATACATATCTTCCATAAAATATTTCCAAGAAAATCAAGAAAATCTTTCTTCCCTTTCTAACACATTATTTTCGAAAATTTCCCTATTAAAGAAACCAAGTGGGAGTTTTCTTGAATTTATGGGATAATCTTGTATTCCAAGAATACATTATCTCCTTTCCATAAAATCTTTTCAAGAAAAATCTTCTCCCTCTTTTCTTTAATTATTTTCGAAAAAAAAGAGGAAATATTGCAACAATAAATTTATTTTATTTTAAGCACCTTTTATTTATTGGACTTTAATTGGGCTACTTGAGGGGCCTTTAGGAGAATTAAGATGGACCTTCCAATGGACTTCTAAATTCCAATATTGAGCCACAATATAATTCAGCACATTAATATTAATTAATACCACTATATAATTAATATTGCACTTTCCAATCTTAACCCATATTACGGTAATATGGCTCCCGGTTATTATTTCCCATGTTTAAGATTATTTAGTCCATTAATTAATTAAGCCACTGAAAAGCTTTATATTAATTAATATCTTTATCCTTGGAGTAAGGACAACCCAACATTATTATCCATACCGGAAAATTAGTTCCACTTGCAAGATTTGGTATGATAAAGGTTCCAGGCCCACCAAGGGGACCAATCAAGCAAGACTTTTGCAAGCACATGATTCTCTATATTAATTTAGCAACTGTCGTGCAATTAATATTATTGTCCAAGATATAGGGTATCGAAGTCACAGTGATTCTCTTCTCATTTATAAGTCAAAGCAATAACTACTAATCACACATAATCCTTATTAAGTGACAGAGATTAAGAAATCAACAACCACTGAGGTCTAACTCTTCATCCCTTAAGTCAGTGCGAATGAGTTTATCCTCTCTGTAGGTCCGCTTCAGCGCATCGAATGCACTAGTGTAATCTCTTGGTCAAGACAAGTCAATATGAACCTTACACATCAACTTCTACCAATAGATTGTTTGGATCTATCTAAGTTGTGAAACACGCACTCGTATACAAGGAACTGTTAACGTGATCTTCTGTGATCTGGTATCATCACATTAACTACAATGTAACGCGTGCTACGAACTGTTTGCAATAAATATATATATAACATTCAATCATATTTAAAGCAATAGTGATAAATAATTTATTTCAGTAAATAAGTGTTTAGTACATAGGTTATACAAAGTAAAAGCATACTTTCATGTATAACCCCAACACGAAGTGTGTTTAGATAGATGCAAACCGCCAAAGCTTTATCCCAAGCAATGTCCGAGACATCAAGGATCTTGGTTTCAGTGTTAAACCCTCCTCCAGAATTCCCTAGAGCTATCTGGATGGCTTGATGGTGTCGTTTTCATGTTGTTATTTTGAAGTTAATGTAAGGGTTAGCTCGAAGATCAATTCCAGGCAGGTTCTCACGAAGTTTCTCCTCCAATTTCTACGGGTACCAAGGCCTAAAGCCATTCTCACTCTTCCACCCTCCAGATGCAATTAGTTCCTTGAACAACCCCATAAGAATAACTTCCTCGTTCTCTTTCCATTTCCTACGGCTGTTGAGTCCTTTGACCTTTTTCACTCTGGTAGTTGGAATTGTGTTGTTCGGGTTATCCATTATAATTGTGAATAAAAAATGACAAGTGTCAATGCTTGCTTAAATAACAAAAACAAATTCAATTAAGACAAACGCACCATATTACTGAACTGGAAAACAAATGTATGTTGAACATGGAAAAAAACATCTAAAACCACAACTAAAACTACATTTTAGTCTACAATTTAAAAAACAACAACAAAAATCTTGAAAAGAATGCATATTCATTATCCAACAAATCATACACAACATAAGTCCTACATACTATATTACATGGCAACACAAAAACACAAATGTAAATTCCATACAAACTGTTATACAACCAAAAAAATATACATGTAGAGGAATTGTGTCATACAAAATTCATTCCCCATACATGAGGAATGGTGTCATACAATTTTCATACATAGGTAGATGAATGGTGGGTGTCATACGTCTCACTCAATATTATAAATTTCATACGTAATTCGACCAAAATTTCCTTTCCCAAAACAAAAGTTGTCATAAATTGCATTTCACACATCAAACCCGCATCACCATTACATAAATTCATAAAAAACCAACAAAGAAACAATATTTTGAAAATTAGATGAAGAAATGGAAATAGAGATTCGATGTTCTTACCCGGATGTTGTCGGCAGTCGATATGGGTGCCAAGATGGAGAAGAAGATGCCACTTTAGTAGATTAATGTGGGTTTCGAGTGGAAATCGCAAAAGAGAAGCAACAATTGGCCAAGATGGATGCTTAAATCGCGAACATTGAAAAAAAAACCCTAGAAAATCGTTGTATTTGTTGAAGATGAAGTCCGCTTGAATGAACAGTGAAGCACGGGTTTTATACACGTTTTTAGAACAGTGAAGCGGATTTTATTTTATATTTTAGAACAATGGGTAATTTTGTACTTTCTTGAAAATATTCAATTTTATATAAGTTTATTACCCCCTACCAAGTGTCATACTAATTTTATACATATTTATTACCCCCTACCAAGTGGAATACTAATTTTATGTTGTCACTCATATTACGTCATACCAAACGACATAATACTACCAACCCATATTATATTATACGCATCTTCTTTATCCCATACTAATTCCATTCCATACCCACTACCAAATGGCGCCTAATAGTGATACATAATAGAGATAATATGTATATGCATTATCACTGTTTAAAAAAAATGCTTAGATTTTTAAATAGTAATATTTTGTACATATAACAGTGATAATATCACTATATAATATTGATACTTAAAAAAAAATGTTCACGTGAACTCAGTGGAGAGGTGGTATTATGTCCGGGATGGGTCACAGGTCAGTGAGGTCACGAAATAAGATTAACAATCCTTAACTCAATTCAACTCGTTTTTTTTTTATGTAATATGAACATTAATTGATCATTCATATTATTTTATTTGAATAATATCCTAAGCTTGTAATGTTTTCGTTAATACGTAACCAAGTAATTTGGTTCGTTTGTGCATAAAAACATAAGCATCGTTCGTACAATTGGTTTTTTTTTTTTTTAATTACATCAATCGTATAATTGTTAAAATTCAATAAAGAGCATAAGTTAAGTGTATATAAATGCTTTAAGGACCAGATTACAGCATAAGATAGTAAGTTACATGTACAACCATCTTATAGGTTACCATAATCGGAGAAAAAATCACAAATAATCTTGTAATTTTGTCCGAATTCATATATGGTCCTATAAGTTTTTATTTTATCAATTTTGGTTCTTTTGGTTTCAATTATAGTCCTTTCATCGGAAAGTTGAAAATTTTGGTCGGAAAATGGCTGAAAATATGATGTAGCATACAAAATAATGTGAAAAAATATTGAAATGACGGGTTCAGTGAGAGGAAGAGAATAATATAGATTTTGATTCTCGTCTCAATGTAAATCACTCGAAAATAGCCACGATAATAAATGAAATTCGTGAATTGTGATTTTGAAATTGCGATTCATGGGGGAGGTGTAATCAAAATATGAAATTGATTGAAGATTTTTCTTTCTTGATGAAAGACAATTCAAATGAGAGTGGTGGCGATTGTCAACGTGATCAGAATAAAAAATTATGTCAACTTTTCGATCAAATTTTAAATTATCCGATAAAAAGAATTTAAAAAATTAAAATTAATAAATTAAAAATTTACATGACTGTTTGTGATTTTTTTTCTCCAATTGTCAAAACTTTTCAACTATCACAAATTAACATAACTTAACACTTGGTATATTTTCTGAGTATCTTTTTGTACCAAATCCACGTGGAATGATTTAAAAGATGCATTTTGAGTTGCAAAAGATCCTAAGAAGAATCAGGTGCAATTTTCGAAATTGTCATCGAAGCTAACATTTATGGACCAAAACTATTAGGGTATGTTCGTTTTGGACTTATAGTGATCGTGGAAAATCCTGAACTTCAAAGTTTTTGGATTTTAAAATCCTAATCAAAAAGTTAATTATGTGTTTGTTGAGAGATTTTACAGGATATGATTGTGTAGAATGGAAAAAAGTTGATTGATTTGTATTATTATATTATTATTGTAATGATTGAATGAATATGGTGTGTTGAAAATTGTGTAAAAGTGAGGGGAATATTAATATATAATAAAGATTTCAAAATAGGGTGTAGGATACAATAGTAGTATTAGAGGTAGATTGTAAATTTCACAATTACTTGTTTGAGTATTGAAATAAATAGTATTTAGAAATGTAAAATCAAAGTCCGTTCGTGATAGTCAGAAAACTAACGTACACTTAGCTCTACAAAATATATAGCCATTGGCTTTGATGTGTGGGCTTTGGGAACCAAATTCTATCATTCAGGTATGTTTTGGCCATTTTAAGTTTTCGTAGTTTATTTCAAACATGTTTATTTTGTAATTCTTTAAAGTATTTTTTATTTGGGGAATTTAGATATACGGGTCCGTCGTTATTTTGAAATTCTATATATTTAAAAATTTTGATAAATAGTAAAAGTACGTGTTTTTTAGGACTTTGATTAAGTGAGATTTTTGTTTTATGTCAAACTAGTGCTAGATCCGCGTATTACGCGGATTGAAAGAAATTTCTTACGTATAATTAAATTAATTTATTTTTCATGTTTTAGTTATTTATGTAGTCCTTTCGTTCCATAACACATTGCATACTTAAAAAATGAAACTCCTCCTTAAACTTCACATAATATTCACTCAAAATGTCATTACTTTTGGGACCTACATATACACTTAATCAAACTCCTTTAAGACAAAAACTTTTATAGATCTGGTTCATGCTATGAACTCGGTTATTTAAGTATCACTGTTACATACAAAAACTCTCACTGTTATGTATAAAAACTATCACTGTTATGAACAAAAACAATCACTGTTTAGAAAATATTTTATATTTTTAAACATTGAATTTTTTTTTGCATAACAGTGATAGTTTTTACACATAACAGTGATAGAGTTCATGTGTGAACCTGGGTCACACAAGTGTTGCTCCTCCTTTAAATACTTTATACATAAAAGTCTACAAAATTACTCACCAAGACTCTTCTCATTATACCTTTTTTTTAAAGTACGTGCCCAAAAGTCCCCACAATGTGTTGTGGGACATGGGAGTATTTTTTATTGTAAAAAATGATAATGTAATCTAAATATGCAAAATGAGATTTTACATATCATTATACTTTATTTTTCTATAATAAACAAAATAGTTCACAATTTTTATATTGCAAAATCAAATACCTCACATACAATTATAAATTTCGAAAAACTTCTTTGTAAACAACATTTGTTATATACTTGCAGGGTTTCACATCAGAACTAAGAAATAGGATTTTTCATCATCTTTTACTTTTGACTTTAGATACTGCAACATATAGTTGTCCGTGTGTAAAAATCGGCTTTGAAAGATACAAACACATAGTAGACAACAATTGATCGACTTTTATTTATCGTCACCACAACAAATAACAGAATTGAAAATTTTCTCCTCGTTAAATTTAAAGGCATTGTTTGGTCAGAATTATTATGTTAATATGTAATATAAAAAATAGAAAATACTTAAATTTAAAACATAATTGCATCTACTTTGTCAAATAATTGATGTTCCTTAAAATCTTTTATGATTCGATCGAGATTCATCTTAAATACTCGACAAAGGATGTCAGGCATGTCTACGTTATTTAGTTCTTTCACATTCAATTCAATAATCTAGCAATTTTTTGCCATTTGAGGTTGCATGTAATCATGATTAATAAATTCGGGTATGAATAATGCTTGTATATTGTCATAGCATCCTGGAAGTTTTGAAGTATGTACCGTGGACCCCCGGTAAATGACAATAACATGAATTTTTTACTTGTTGAAGATGGTTGAATAATACCTCGTTCCACTACACTTTCTATATTGCATACTTTTTTCTGATATGAGTTTAACCAGGTTCTTCCTCACATAACATAACCTCTTAGACTCTATCATGGTATACGAATCCACCATAAATTATTGGAAAAGATTTCTAAATATAAACAAAGTTGTTGGTTCATTATGTTGTTCATGTAATTTGAATGCAAAGAACTCACACATAGTTAATCTCACCATTTTTCTCGAGGTAGATTCAACATCGTTATGAACAACATCAAGTCTATATTCATCTTCACCATATGGGAATAAAAGAGGATACTGCAATGGACATACGATGGATGAAATTCACTTATTTGTTTTAATTTCCCATCACACGTATGATCAATCACGTCTTTTTTTACCATATTCGCGTCAATGTTACCTGGAATAAGAGCTGCAACCTCTGTTATTGCTGGAAGGTTATGTGTTGTACCATCCGTTGATCTTTTCTCTTCCAACCTCATACTCAATGATAGTTCTTGTCCAGATTGAAAACGTTCTTTTGCATTTTTGAATTGAACTAAAACTGGATAGAAATGATCAATCATTGTTCTTAGTTCAACAACAATCACGTCATCCAATCTTTTGGTTTTGTCCTTATCTGGTGCACTGTTCAAAAGCATTGATTTATTGCATTAGAACTATTCAAGTAGTTAAAAAAACAATCAAGTGTAATTTATTTACTGAATAAATTTAATAAATAATATTTAAATATAACATTTAAAAAATTAAATATATTAAATGTAAAAAATAATTTAATGCAAATATATTTTTGTTAACTAACTCGATTATGTTTATTCTACAAATAAAATAAAATTATTTAATATAATAATTTTTTTATTACACTTTTACATTACATAATTATACCTAAGCAATCACTTTTAAAATTTGGCTAACTAATTAATTTTCACAATTTTCGTTACTACATCAAATTAGCTATAATAAGTATGCGGTTTATATCTCTTAATTAATCATAAATATCTTCTTCTTTTTTTTTTGAATAAGAAAAATTTAAATTTATTAATTTTACATTTGCCAATAAATTTGAAATTAATTATAAATTTATTTAAACATTAATTATACCAATTTATATATTTAATTAAAAAATTCTTCCATAATTATAGCAAAAGAAAAGTATTAATTCATCATGAATGAGATAACTTAACAATAATTGTACATTGACAATAAATTTTGCAATTTTTATATAAACATTAATTATACAAATTTATATATTTAATTAAAAAATTCTTCCATAATTATAGCAAAAGAAAAGTATTAATTCATCATGAATGAGATAACTTAACAATAATTGTACATTGACAATAAATTTTGCAATTTTTATATAAACATTAATTATACAAATTTATATGTTCAATTTAAAAGTTTTTTTTGTAATTATAGCGAAAAAGAAAGTATTAGTTCATCATGAATGAGATAACTTAACAATCGTATTGGAGGAATTTTCGTGTAAAATTAAAAAAGATGGATATATTAAAGTAGAAAAAAATCTTCCATAATAATTGAATGTTTTTTAATTAGGATTAAAAATTAAATCAAATAGCTTTAAATAATCAATTAAATAATATAAATAATCAATTATATCACATAATTATATTATCATAATTTTTTGAATTAAACGAAATTACATTTATTAATGGTACATTGACAATCAATATTGAAATTTGTACATTAACATTAATTATATAAATTTATACATTCAATTAAAAAAATTGCTATGTAATTATAGCAAATATATATATATATATATATATATATATATATATAGTTCATCACAACTAATATAGCTTAATACAAAATATCTTGTAACATTAATTATAAACGCAATTTTTTTTTTCAAATTCAAAAAATCTTTAGTAATTATTGTTTTAATTAAGATAAAAAAATAAGTTAGATAATTTTAAATAATTAATAATATTATATAAATAAATAATATATTATATTAATTAAGTATAAGTTTCGATTTTTTTTTAGTATAACAACCAAATATTCAAATTATCATAATGAATTTTAGTTATTTGAAATTTAAATAATCAATACTTTTCTATTGAAAAACTAATACTATCCATTAAAAAATTGATACTAAAAGAACCAATCATGACAATATAATATATACATTATAGTTCTTTGATTAAATTAAATATGTAATTAACTGTTTCTCTTAATTTGTATGTCTAAATACCTTATTCAGAAAAAAAAATCATTTATTTGTCTAATATCAGATTATTTACATTTACGAATATTTTGACATGCGTACATAATTTAAAATATTTAGATAAATTAGACCGAGAAATTATGTTCAATTAGTTGTTACATATTTTTCATAAAAAAAATATTGATCTAATTAAATATAGTTTGACTTTGTATATTTGATTATTAATTTATTATCAATTATCATTAATTAGACATTAAATATAATTAAACCTATATATAGAAAAAAAATCAAATTAATATTCATCTAAAATTCTGTAAATAAATTTAGAAATAATATTTGCAATTTTAATATCAATATTAATTATACCAATTTATATATTCAATTTAAAAGTTTTTTTAGTAGTTATAGCAGAAATGAAAGTATTAGTCAAATTGGAGGAATTTTTGTGTAACGTTAAAGATTTCAAAGATGGATTTATTCAAGTAGAGAAAAATCTTCCATAATTATCGAATGTTTTTTAATTAAGATTAAAAATTAAATCAAATAACTTTAAATAATTAATAAAATAATATAAATAATAATATATATATCTCTTAATTATATTATCGAATTTTTTTTAATCAAACACAATTAGATTTATTAATTGTACATTGACAATCAATGTTGAAATTTTTACATCAACATTTATTATATATATTTATATATTCAATTTAAAAAAAAAAAAAGTGTTCTGTAATTATAGCTAAAAAAAATAGTTCATCACAACTAATAAACCTTAATATTGAATTTTCGTGTAACATTAATTATAAACGCGAATTTATTTCAAATTCAAAAAATCTTTAGTAATTATTGAATATTTTTTAATTAAGATAAAAAATTAAGTAAGATAATTTTAAATAATTAAAAATATTATATAAATAAATAATCAATTATATTCATTAATTAAGTATAAGTTTTGAACTTTTTTTAGAATAACAACAAAAAATTCAATATATCATAACGAATTTTAGTTATTTAAAATTTAAATGATCGATACTTTTCTATTAAAAATTTAATATTATCCATTAAAAAACTAATACTAAAGAACCAATCATGATAATATAATATATATACATTTTAGTTCTTCGATTAAATTAAATATGTAATTGATTGTTCCTCTTAATTTGTACGTTTAAATACCTTATCCAAAAAAAAAATAATAATCATTTGTTTGTCTAATGTTAGATTATTTACATTTACAAATATTTTGACATGCGTACATAATTTATAATGTTTAAATAAATTAGACCGAGAAATTATGTTCAATTAGTTGTTACATATTTTTCATAAAAAAATATTGATCTAATTAAATATAGTTTAACTTTGTATATTTAGTTATTAATTTATTATCATTTATCATTAATTAGACATTAAATATAAATTAACCTATATATATAAGAGAAAATCAAATTATTATTCATCTAAAATTCTGCAAATAAATTTAAAAATATTTTTTATAATTTTTATATCAATAATAATTATACCAATTTTTATGTTCAATTTAAAAGTTTCTTTCGTAATTATGGCGAAAAAGAAAGTATTTGTTCATCAGGAATGAGATAACTTAACAATCATGTTGGAGGAATTTTCTTGTAATATTAAAAATTGTAAAGATGGATATATTCAAGTAGAGAAAAATCTTCCATAATTATCGAATGTTTTTAAATTAAGATAATAAATTAAATCAAATAATTTTAAATAATTAATTAATAAAATAATATAAATAATAAATTATATCACTTAATTATATTATCGGAATTTTTGAATCAAACGCAATTACATTTATTAATTGTACATTGGCAATCAATATTGGAAATTTTACATCTGTAATTATAGCGACAAAAATATACCTTAATACACAATTTTCGTGTAACATTAATTATATACTTGAATTTATTTCAAATTCAAAAAATCTTTAGTAATTGTCGACTATTTTTTAATTAAGATAAAAAATTAAGTCTAATAATTTTAAATAATTAATAATATTATAAATAAATAATCAATTATATTCATTAATTAAGTGTAAATTTTGATTTTTTTTTAGAGTATCAACAAAAAATTCAATATATCATAATGAGTTTTATTTATTTAAAATTTAAATGATTGATACCTTTCTATTAAAAAATTAATATTCCATTAAAAACTATCATAATTTTAGTTCTTTGATTAAATTAATATTACTAAAAGAACCAACCATCATAATATAATATATAAATTTTAGTTCTTTGATTAAATTAAATATGTAAATAATTGTTCCTCTTAATTTGTAAGTTTAAATACCTTATCCAAAAAAAAAAATCATTTGTTTGTCTAATATCAGATTATTTACATTTACGAATATTTAGACATGCGTACATAATTTAAATATATAAATACATTAGACCGAAAAATTATGTTCAATTAGTTGTTACATATTTTTCATAAAAAAAATATTGATATAAATACAATTAGTCATTATTAATTATCATTAATTAGACATTAAATATAATTAAACCTATATATAGAAAAAAAAATCAAATTAATATTCATCTATAATTCTGCAAATAAGTTTGATTTTAAAAAAAAATATTAATAAATATTAAATATAATACAATATTAGGAATGCTTGTTATTATTAATGTAAGAACTATAATAACTTATATATTCTATCAAATTTTAGTAAAAATTCAAAGCATATCTACAATAATAAGTATTTGATTAAATAATTAAGTAATTGCATAATTTAGGACTTAAATCTTGCAAATCATTAATAAATTTCCAAATCAACATATATTCTGCATGATTTTCGGTGTTTAAAATGTCAAACATCCTTAAAAGTTGTGCACAAAAAAATGAATTTCAGTCATTTATCATTTGAATTTAAGATTTTTTAGAATTATTTAATATAACATCAGAACAAAAAATAAAATACTTCAAATCAATATTCACAAATGATTTTGCAAATATATTAAAATTTAATCGGATATAGATTTTTTGTTTTAATGGTTATTATAATTTTTAAGACATGAGTATGCTTGTAAGGATTTATCTATTCGTGACAAAAAAAAAGTATTTAAAATTAAAGAAAATTCAAATAAAATTATTTTGATCAAATTTTAGTTTACATCTTAATTTCAAATAATACTTCTAAAAAAAATTAAAAGATATAAAGTAATTTATTTCAGTTGGCTAAACATAATTTATGGAATGTACCAAATAATTACAAAGATATAATTAATTATTGAATCCACTTTAAATGGTAAATCATTTAACTCTTTATTATAATTTTTATCTTCTTGCATCATTTATGGAATTTCCAAATAATTAAAAAGATGTAATTAATTGTCAAATCAATTTTAAATTCAAAGTTGACTAATTATGCTTGAGTGAGTTGCGGATTTCATTACATGATTAATAAGAAAAATATTAGTATGCACTATACAAAAGTATCAGATAATGAATTTCATTAGATAGATATGCACAGTGAAATAATTAAAATATTTTATAAATATTTTATTAAATATCTTCGAATATGCAATGGGAAGAATCTACAATCTAACATTAGATGTAACTAAATGTAACAACAATTTATAAAACTTTTACAACAATCTTTGTATCAGATCGATATAAATATAATCATGTCCTCATCTTCTTAGTAGAAAAACATAATCTTCGTATAACCTCATCCTTATCGACATGTAATATTCTCAATTTTTATTCAACCTGCAAAAAGTATATACAAATATTAAATAAGATTGGTAATCTAAGATAAATAAGAAATCATGAAATATTATGAGAAAAAATTATATTGATCAAGAAATATTGTGAGAAGAAGCCTGTAAATAACAATAATAAAATACATAATAAATAAGAAAGAAAAAAATGAACGAAATAAGAACAACATCAAAACAATAATGAAACCAAACAATAATCTGGAAAAAAAATATAAGAATGATATAATAATAATTTAATGATTGAAATAATAAAAGATCCGATCATTAAAAATAAGAGATTAAAGAGGATACCGTATGGAGAGCAGAGGAAATGAAGAGAAATCGCAGGCAAATGAGAATGATGAAAAAAATGAATGAGAGATCACAATTTATAGGAAATAGAAGATAAAATCAACGGTTGAGATCAAAACAACACTTTCAATGAATGAGATTAGAAGGATTTTAAATAGAAGAATATGGCTTTGCCACATCATTCACATCATTTTATGACTTGTCATATCATCTTATAGAAGTTTTGCATTATAGAGATTATAAATAGACTTGATAGTGGGACGTAGAATCTCCGTTCCTCACGGGGATCTGACCTTAAGATTCACTTTCTTATATATAATGTCTCTTATCTGCTAATTTTAGATGATTATGTTAACATTACCCGTCTTGATTTAATATTAACATTACCCATCTTGATTAATTTCATATTTTTTAATTTCTCATAAATTATTCTTAACGAATAGCGTTTATCTTCGAATATAATTTTAAATCCATTTCGATAGTTTAAATTGTGTATATATCGTGCCGAAATGGGACGGAGAATCTCCGTTCCTCACGAGGATCTGCCCTTAAGATTCACTTTCTTATAAACAATGTCTCTTATCTGCTAATTTTAGATGATTATGTTAACATTACCTGTCTTGATTTAATATTAACATTACCCATCTTGATTAATTTTATATTTTTTAATTTCTCATAAATTATTCTTTACGAATAGCGTTTATCTTCGAATATAATTTTAAATCCATTTCGATAGTTGAAATTGTATATATATCGTGACGAAATGTTGAGATTTTTTTTTTAAAGGCAGTCAATTACAATAATTTCCTAACATAATAAATTACAATAATTTCTTCTACCACTGGGCACATGGCAACATCATTTTATCTCACTGTAGACCGGAACCACAATCACCACAAGAGGGGACCACCCGAAACTGCAACTCGGAACCGCAACCCAACAACAGGGGGACCACCACCCCACAAGAGGGGGACCACCACAAGAGGGAATAAATATTCTTTCTCCGTGTCTCAAACCCAGGATCTCAAGGTCTCAGGTGGTGGAGCTTTAATCTCTTGAGTTATCCACACTTGACCGACAAAATGTTGAGATTAAGGATGCAATTATAGTGTGATTAGGATTTTAATTAGATATAAATTGTAAGGGTACAAATGCAACTTGATGGTGCAATTGTCATAATCATGGAGCATATAAAGTAATCATGTATGGTTAGTCTCATGATGCAATCGTTATAATATTTATTTAAGGCGCCATCAATGACACAATGACCGTTGGATTCTATATTTCATAACTAACTTAATTACCTTCCTCCACTTTAATTTTCATTTAGAGAAAAATATTGTTTCAAAATGTTTTGATGTTTATTTCTCCATGACATAAAATATATTTTTTCAAGTTTGCCTTTTTTTTTTTTTTTTTTTTTATTAAAGTATTCCATGACACTTGTTTATAATATGAAATTTTATATCATTACAATTACAAATTAGTATCACTATATCTATCAACTGATGTTATTACATTTATAAACTAAGATCATAATATTAAATATTGTTAATATTAATTTATATAAGTAGTGATATCAGATTATAAGTGTAATAATATTAATTTCTTACTATGAACAAGTTTCACATGAGAGTTCGTATTTTTGAATAAGTTCGTGGTGAAAATTGTTCATAATATGAAATTTATGCAATTACACTTATCAATTAATACCATTACACATATAAATTAATATCATAGTATTCAATGTTATTGGTATTATTTTATAAGAGTAGTAATATCAGTTTATTGTTAGGATTTAAACTGCAATTATAACAAAATTGATAGAAATAAAATTAAATAACAGAGATTTAGTTACCCAGTTCGTCTGGAATGACTAAGTCTGGAGGCACTACCAACCCAGGAGATTTACTAATATTTTCGGTGATTACAAATAAAATGAATCGGATGGGTATTTACTATTTATAGACGAAATTGGACCAAAACCCTAAAGGCCCATTTTGGTCGAATATGATAAAACAGGCCCAAAACTGAGAAGATGGAACGTGAAACAGTCGATCAGACTCCATAGCCCAACATTTATAAATATAATGGTATCAATTTTATACTATGAACAAGTTTCATGCCAGAGTTTGTAATTACTTTAGGGATGATTAGCTTTGTTTTATTCTGATTGTTCCAAAAAAAAGAAAGCAAGAGGGAGAACGGATAAAATAGAGTGTTTGTCGTTTTGTTCATACAGTAACTCATCTTTTTTTTTTTGTATTGATATTATCGTATATAGTAAGTAGTAACACAATTGTCAATATTTCTTACAGTAATACATATTTATCCATACGTTAATACATATTCACCCCATTAATAATATAGGCTTGTGAGGGATTTTATTGTATTTTGCCTTGATGCAAATTTTTATTAAATAATTCGTTTGGTCCGGTTCAACTTGCGAAGGGCTTACAAATTATTATTCTCTCCACAATTTGTACTAATATTTCATGTAATATATTTTACAGGGTCTTTCTCATATTAATTATTGAGTAGGTTTCTAGTAAAACTTGTTCATAGTATGAAATTTGTACCGCTACACTTATAAACTAATACCATTATATTTATCAATTGATACTATTACACTTATAAACTAAGATCATAACATTAAATGTTATATGTACTAGTTTATACGAATAGTGATATCAATTTATAAGGGTAATGATATGAGTTTCATATTATGAACAATATTTATAAGAGAAGAGTTTGTGTTAATTATGAGTGGGTCTGATATGCATCCAGGTGCACCGTGTACTCATAGTGCATTTTAGATACATGCAACTTGTTATACTAAAAGATGCAGTTTATATTGAACCGTACAACTATTTTTCCATATTAATAATTGCACGATTCAATGCAAACAAATTATATATTTCAGCATAACAAATTACATAATTATAAAATGTAATATGAGTGCAGGATTCATTTGAATGCATACAATACTTAGCCGTTAATTATTTATGAAGATTCATATATCGAAATCAATCTTGGACGATGCCACTCATTGACATAATTGTATATTAATCTTTTCTAACTAAAGCACGGTGGAATGCTACTGCATACCAGTAAGTCATAATTCGACCCAATCTAATTAAATTACTTATTAAAATAAAGGAATTTAATTTACTTTTGTTTGATTCAAATGAAGTATAAATTAACGTTGATGATATTACACTTCCGTTCAATATTGTTGTTTCATTTTAAAATTCCCCAACGATTTAAGGCTTGTTTGCAAATTCTACTAGAGATCTAGAAGCACTTTTTTAAAAAAAAAAAAAAACTGAATGTTACCTACTTAAAATTTAAGTGCTTTTCACTATTTAAATATAATTTGCAAACAGGTACTTAGGTTTGGAGTAAGCAGGGATAGATGTGTTTGTGATTAGATTGTGAAGTCAGATGCTTTTTATGCTATTTTACAAGAAAAGCAGGATCTCAGTTACATGGGTACATAATTTGATTCGAGACATTATTGTAGCCGAAGATGAGGCTAAATAATGTAAGCTTTGTCCATTAAAAATAAAATAAATCCTATAATTTGCACAATAAAACTTCAATAGCTTGACACCTCAAGTCAAATTAATAAGAAATAATGCTGGGTCATGGAACTGGATCTTGAAACACGATTTTTCTTTTTCTTTTTTTTACCACGATTTTGATTATTATTTGCATCACGCGGTCAACGATAATTTAATGGTTTGAATTTCCAAATGAATTGGACACCTTTGTTCATGTCTCAACTACTCATATATTTAATTTGTTTAATACATTATCATGAATGAGTGGGTCGTGTACCAGATTCAGATGTACCGTATACTTCGTAGTATATTTTATAAACTTATAACTTGTTCCAATGAAATTTACGACTTGTTTCATTAAAACGTGCAATTTATGTTCGTAAAAATAATTCTACATTTCAATATAAAAAATCGTAAATTTTAGTACATTAAAATACACAACGGAGTGCACGTTGCACCTGTTGCATACAAGATCTAGTCATTCCGAACTTATGCATAGACTCACGAAATTTTTTCACCTTTGTTTATATTTATTTTTGGGAAAAGTTATTGTAAAAAGAAGGAACAAAATAATATACATAATAGTTAAAAAAATAAGTACTCTTTTTTTTTTTACAGGAAAAAAATAAGTATTCAGTCAGTAAAAAAAATACACCACACAAGTCACAACATTATACAATTTTTTTTTTAAATACATTATACAATTTGAGATACACGTAATTTTATACATACCAATTTTTTATTGGGCCTTGTGAGCTATGGGCCTGATCCAGCGAGTCCCAATTACCAGTGTTGGTTTATTTTGAGTCAGCATATAATTTTGCAAATTAATAAACTTAGTAATCGGTCAATTTTAATTAATATCCATCATATATATCTATGAATAAAATATGTCAATCTAATTAAAAAAAATATTTTAAATGAAACAATGTTATTATTTGGTCATAATAAATAATTATTTGGTTTGAAACAATTTATTTAACTCTCAAGAGTGCCACTAAACACACCCCAAAATCCTCTAAACACACCCCATTTGTTAAGCACACCCCAATAAAATTTAAAAATTAACATGTATTACTAAACACACCCCATTTTTCCCTATTATATCATTCCTTTATTAAAATATAAAAATAACACTTTCCTATCTCTCATTTTCTCATGAACATTTCTCTTCTAAAAAAATCATTTAATACTTTTGTATTCATTAATTTTTTATAAAAACATTCTTAAAATTTTATATGAATCAAAAATATATTACAAAAAAGTCAACTAAATTATTTCAAACATAAATAAATTAAAAAACTTAATTAGAAAAAAAATCTTAATATCATAAAAAAGATAAATACAAAATAAAAAAAAAAAAAAAGTAAACAAATTTTTTTAAAATATTTAAATTTAAAAAACTGAATAAATTAAATGAAATCTGTGAAATATTAAAAAAAATCTAAAAAGTAATTAAGATTAAAAAAATCAGCAAAACTAAATAAAATCTGAAAAAAAACATTTGAATTAAATTAATTTTGAAGATTTATATTACTTGAATATTTTATTTAGTTTTAATTACTTTTTGATTTTTTCTTAATTTACTTGTTTTGAAGATTTAATAATATTTTAAAATTTAATTTTAATTATTTTCATATTTTTTTCACAATTTTTGCTTATTTGATTTTTTTATTTAGTTCTTTTTAAAGATATACTTATTGTTTTATTATTTTTATATTTTAATTTATTTTTTTCAAATTTTTTTAATTATTTTTCCACGTATAATAATTTTAAAAAACTAGACTTACAAAAAGTAAGGAATCAATTTCAAAGTGAAAAAAAATTAGATGACTAAAATCAAAATAAATAAAACTTAAAAGTAAAGACAAAATAGTATTCTATAGGATAACTTAGTCATTTTATATATATATCTATTTTTGTCTTAAAAATTATGACGTGTGTTTAGAGAATTTTGGGGTGTGTTTAGTGGCACTCAACTCTCAATCCCATATAATTAATTTCTTGTGGCTTTCAAAAGTATAGTTTCCTATGAAATTGATGTAATCAAAATATATAATTTATGTTATAACTCATTATTAAATTTTATGTCATATATATATATATATATATAAAATTTATAAGTAGGGTATTGAATGGAGAGACATGGTGTGATGGTGGTCGAAGACAGTTATGCAAACTTTCCACATCAAGAAAGGCCCATGTTCATTGCCTGCATAGCAGGGAAAGTTGAAAATATAGGATTCTGATTCTAAAATAAATTTTGATTTCATACGATTTGGTTTTTTCATGTTTTATATTACTAAACCGGACTGAAAATTAACTTTAAAAAAAATTATAAACTTTTGAAACAATGTATTAGATATTATAACTTATAAGATGTTAGACAAAAATTTGTGTGTTGACGAGTTCACGTTGAACTCTATTTTCATTACAATATCATTGTTATGGTGAACTCTATTTTTATAATATCACTGCATGTACTATCACTGTTATAATGGGCTCTATTCTTATAATATCATTATTATGTAAAAAAACTATTATTGTTATGCATAAAAATTATCACTATTGTGTAAAAAAAAAATCACTGTTATGTAAAAAATTATATCTGTTTAAAAAATAAAGCAATATTTAAATAGTGCTAATTTTTATAGATAACAGACTTATATGTGATATAATTCATGTATAGACCTGATTACTTTAAGATGCAATATCATAAGATCTCATAATTTGTTAAAATGTTTGTATAATGAAATTTATGATTTTCTCGATTATTTTAAGAGAGTATTTTTAATTTATTATAGCATAATTATATTTTAATTTATGATGTCAAGTCGCCGCCATCACTCCGCTACATGTGGATTGTCGAACCGTTTGTAGCTGGATCCACCAGATCATCGGATAGTCATCGTCAAATATTAAACCAGTTACAAGACCGACCATCATCAGACCGTCTAATTTGAAGGTGGGAGTGGGCCGTTCTAGGTCTATTTTTCAGAAAAATAAGTAGGGTGTTACTTTTATTTGAATTTATTATTAAAAAATAAAAAATTATTAGAAATTAAAATTATTTATTACTAAACAATTTAAAAATTTATAAACTCTAAACATTTTAATAATATTATTATTTGCATAGGTATCCATATTCATCGAAGATGCTAGCTTGCTGCTAATCATTAGTATTAATTAGTTCCCTCGGCAAAAAAAAAAAGAAAAAAAAATAATGCTTGCTAATTACTAGAGAATATTTCTCGAATTTTGCAAAATCAAAATGGCGCGCATGTTTGGCAACTGAGTATTTATTTTCCCAAATACGTGTAAAATTGGATTTAGAATAGTCAAAAATAAATTAATCCAAAATCGAAGGACGGCACTATTTTCAAATCTCATTCTCTGGAAAAAAATATCATTTCGATTTTCTTCTTCTCTCTCAAACTAAAAACAAAAAATTCATTTTCGTCGAGTAGCATTTGGGGCGTGCTGTTAAACCCAATCTTATAAATATCTACAATTTTTCTGAAATTTAGGTGGGGCATTCATGTAAGCGGGTCCAGATTTGTATTCACAGTGAACGATTGAAGTGTTGGATTTGAGGTATCATCAGAATTGTAATCTGTAACTAACTGCGGAAGTATTCGTCCCTCTCTGTTGGTGTGAATGGGAATTGCGAGAGTAATTTAGAGGTCGGTTTTTGTTTTTTTGTTGTTGTTGCACTATGAGCTTGTGATGTTCGTTCCGGTTTATTATGTTTTTTCTGCGATGATTGTTTATTGAATTTTGATTGCTGATGTGTGTTTTGATTTTGGATTTTGGATTTTTTCAGTGTGGAGTAGTGCGCTTGAATTTGTTTATCGTCTGCCAGTGATAGATTTGCCGATTTTGAAGAGGATTGTTGATATTCTGGGATTGATTTCTGTTGTGGAATTCTAAGTTGCAAGGTAATACAAGCGTGAAGATCGTTTTCGCATTGCTTTTTGTAGGAATCAGTTCGATATGACATTAATCGCACTTTTCTTTTGATTGAACATTAATCATATTGATAATTGTTGGATTAGATTTGTTTAATTTCAAATGTTGATATTGTTATTTCGATTAATTGGGTGGATTATGCACTGAGATATTGAGCATTGGCGACGTAATTTGGGGATTTCTGTACAGTACAACAATTCCTTTATGGATGAAGGGGAAATTTGAGAGGAAGAAGAGATGAAAGATACTTTTGAGGGGTTGGAGGTACAATGACTGGAGGGTCATTGGGTTTAAGATTGTCAGGAAGTTGTGGGTCCTTGCAGCAACAGGCACAGAATGGGTACTTTTACTTACCTCGAAGGCATTCAAAGACATTCCTTATTGGTCACAAGGAGAAGGAAAGAACATCAACTTTTAGATGTTTGAGCAGAAGGAAAGTTGGAATGCTGATTTTGGGTGCGTTTGCGCTATTGGCTTTAATGACAGGATTCTTCACAGTCAATAAAGGTAGAACAATGCATTGTTCGTTATTACGTTCTAATTTTTTCTTTCTTGCAAAATTGTCCAATTATGTGACTGCCAAGCAATATGTTGCTAACTGAGCAAGGCGTGAAGAGCTGTTCTTTTCCCTCGTAATTAGTGATGATGAACTCAATTGTTAATAATATTATTGATGCATTAAAATCAAATTCAGTTGCATAGCTCCTACTTGTTTGATAAATTTTGAGAAATAAAGCAGAAAATAATTTTTTGTATCTGGTATCTTCCATTGTTTTTCTCTTATTTGTAACCTGTAATTTGTAATTGTAAAAAAAAAAAAAAAAACTCTTCACTAAACTCTTGTTTAGCATGAAATGATACTTTTCTGTACGGGTAACTCATACATGAGTGATGACTGATGGATTGTTGTTTACAGAGGATGACTTTGAAAGCTCTGCTTTACGGTTTGATACCAGATATATGAATGGGTCTTTTGCTATGCCGAGGACCCACAAAATCTTTATCTGTAATGGTAGTACCAGCAGGGATACTGTCTTGAATGCTTCAGCTGTGGGTTACTCTTCTAGCGCAGCTACTGTTTTGATCAATCCATGCAAAGACTTTGCTTTTCCGCCTCCTCCACCCAACAGGCGACCTGGTCCACGCCGTAGGTTTTATTCCCTTCTATATTTTTTTGCATATTTGCTGGAATAACTGCTCGCGACAAGAACATAAGTTGTTAGGCATATACTTCTATGCACCAGTTGCCTTGTGCAACTCAAGTGTATTTTTAAATGGTATTAGTTGTTTTTCTAAAAGGTATTAGTTGTTTTATTTGAACAGTATTAGTTGTGCACCAGTTGCATGGTGCAATTGTTGCACCAAGTGTTACTCAAGTAAGGGGCTACTGCTTCATGGAATGTTCTAGGCTTCTGGTTTTGCTGTCTGTGTGTTTTATGTCTGCATGTCTTTACACACTTACCCTGATTCACTTAACTTAATAGTTATTCATTGCCTCAGCATGCCCGGTATGCTATGTTCCTGTGGAGCAGGCTATAGCTCTTATGCCCAAATCCCCATCGCCATCTCCTATTCTTCATCATTTAACTTATTTCGCGGAGGAAAACCCACTGAGAACTGAACCAATTGGGGGCTCTGATTTTGGTGGTTACTCTTCTCTTAGAAAAAGGAATGAGTCTTTTGACATTAAAGAATCAATGACTGTTCACTGTGGGTAGGTTATACTTCTCCTTTTCTTTCCCAGCATTATATATGCAATATATATAATGTTTTGTAAAAAAAGTTTTGGCTTGCATTTAGATACTATTTAATACATATCCATTTTCAGTTTTGTAAAAGGATGCAGACCTGGTTATCAAACTGGATTTGACATTGATGTGGCGGACCTTGAGTTGTTGGGGCAGTTCCAGGAGGTCATTGTTGCCTCTGCTATATTTGGTACAGCCGAGTATAAACTATATTTGAATTCAAGAATTGAGTCTTTTTGGGTTTCAGAATGCATTGAGTAATATCACTTCTGAAGCAATTGCATGCTCCTTAAGTGAATTTTTTTATTTTCAGTCAAGTTTATTTCTTGTTTCTATGATTATCATGTATAGGAAACTATGATCTAATTCAGCAGCCAAGGAATATTGGCGAAACCGCAAGAAAAAATGTTCCCTTTTTTATGTTTATTGATGAAGAGACCGAATTTTTTATGAAGAACTCTAGTATATTGGGTAGTGACAAGCAGGTTGGATTATGGACGATCATAGTCGTGCACAACGTTCCTTACACTGATTCAAGAAGAAATGGAAAGGTCTGTTTCTTTCTTTTGCGGTTTTCTCCCTTTGCTTTAAGTCCCTTAATATTATTCCCAACCAACTTGCCTATTTAAATGCTCAAATATACACTGTGTTGCTCTGAGCAGAAAATGAATCAGGCATATTAACCGTAAACTTGGAATTTTTGGATCTAACGTTTCTTTCATATTCAATAGGGCATCATAAGCTGTTGTTATTCACTTCATTTCATTAGCTCAAATTCTATTTAAGTAATCAATAATTGATTGTGGCAGGTGCCAAAGCTTTTGTTGCATAGACTCTTTCACAAATACCCGATATTCTATCTGGATTGATGGAAAGCTTCAGCTCGTTGTGGACCCATACCAGCTTCTTGAGAGGTATTTTGGTCCGTCCTTTATGTATCAGCTCATCTATTTTAGCAGCCTTTGTCTATAAGGCGCATGATATATGCATTGGTTGTTGCTATATTTACCAATTTACCCTCACCCTTCAACACTTCATCTATCAGGTTCCTGTGGCGCCAAAATGCTACTTTTGCTATATCAAGACACTACACACGCTTTGACGTGTTTGAAGAAGCTGAGGCAAATAAAGCTGGAGGGAAGTATGATAATTCTTCTATTGATTACCAAATTGAATTTTATAAAAAAGAGGGTTTAACTCACTACACAGCCAAGAAGCTTCCTATAACTAGTGGTACGTCTATTATTGACCTTCTCTTTCAAAAAAAAAAAAAAAAAAAAAAAAAAAGGTCTATTATTCACCTATATTTGCTTCTTTTTGCTTACTTTAGGTCTCAAAATTGATGACAATTATTGTAATTTCTTCAGATGTTCCTGAAGGGTGTGTAATAATAAGAGAACACATTCCCATCACAAATCTTTTCAGCTGTCTATGGTTCAATGAAGTTGATAGGTTCACTTCACGGGATCAGCTGAGCTTTTCAACAGTTAGGGACAAAATTATAGCCAAAGTCAACTGGGGCATCAATATGTTTCTTGATTGCGAAAGACGTAATTTTGTAATACAGGTAGCTTTTATACTGTCAGCGACTTCAATTTTTTTTATTAATTTGTGGTTTTAGTGTGCTGGGGGGAGAACGGGCCAGAATACCAATTATCTTAATGATTAGTGAAATTTAACTTCACTGTCTCTAAATTATTACTCAAAAAATTAACTACAGTTTACAAAATTCTAATATACAGCTAATGTGAAGAAGAAAAATGTAGTTGACCTCTTCTCACATTAAAACAATTTGTTGAATAAAATGGTACCCGTAGGAGTAATGCACAAGTATATGTTGCTGTAAAGTCTAAATGGCTTCATGTCTGATGTAAACTTTAGGATTCTTGTTTAATTTTATTCTCTGCGCATTCTTCGCCTTGATGAAAGACTCTTTATGGGTATGGTGAGGGAGATATTCAGGATGTAACCCGTACACCTAAATTCCCACTTTATGATGTTGCCTGGTTGAGCTGATGATGCTTTTTTTGAGTATATTCTCTATCTCTCTCTATCATGGCATCAATGTGAACACCTAAATTCCCACTTCATGTTGTTGCCTAGTTGAGCTAATTATGCTTTTCTGAATGCAATTATTTGCAGGCATATCACAAAGATTTGTTGGATCAAAGAGCTCATATGGCTGTTGTAAGAAGAAGTCGTCACCGTCCACCACCACCACCACCCCCGCCAACTTTACCTCGTGAGAGAAGCCCCCCTAAAAAAACTATTATCCGACGTGCAAAAGACAAGAGACCCAGTTCAAGGAGGCGTCGCAGAGTGGTTCCCAAAACCCGGGAAAATTTATTTATTTGATTTTTCACTTGTTATTACGGAGGAGGAATTGTATAGTGTTTTTTCTCTTATTCGGCACGAATAGGACGATTCTTTTGAACTTGTTGAGAGTTCTAATCCATACTCTTAGTTTAAGCACAGCGTTGAGACAAAATTTTCTTCAATATTGTCCAAAACGTCCAATATACTGTTGTAAGTACTATGCTGCGGAATAATTAGATCTTTATATACATTTTTTGAAAGGTATCAACATTTTTCGTCAGGTTATGTAGCGTTGGATATATAATGTGGGATGTACATATTGGATATAAAATGTGGTGTGTGTATGAATTTAATTGGAGATAATGTAAGATTTAAAATACTTATGAATAATTATGGGCCAATGCTCTTTTTGTTTAACTAGATTTGAAAAAGAAATTGTTAATTGTGTAAAACTACAATTTTATTTTTTAATCTGAATTAAGATTTTTTTAATAAACTGAACGTTAATATATTTATAATTGTTAAATGTGGATTGTTTCAAGTGGGACTCCACTCCCCCTACCATAAGATGAAATAAATTTCCCTCTCCATATCTTGAATATAAGACTTCGGAATTTTAAGTAGTAAAACTCTAATCAATTTAGCAATACACATTTGATTATTATAAATATTAACATTCAGTTTATGGCACAATTTTATAAAATTCATAATTCAGACTAAAAAAAATAAATGTGAATTGTGTCATAAACTAAATATGTTAATATATATAAGTAATTAAATATGGATTGCTCAGTTTATTGTAGCCCACTATCTAATATTATTCAAGTCTTGAGTTCGAGACATTTGGTTTTAGATTCGAAGCAAAAAAAAAAAAATAAATGTCTCAAATGGTATAAGGAATTAAATGTAATGGATTATCATTCAAAAATAAATAAATAAGTATAATAGTCCTTATCTGTATCTTTTTCTCTATTTTATTCGTCATCTTTCTATTATAGGCGATAACTGATACCAAAATAGCTTAGGATGGAAAAATGCTTATGTAATATGTACGATAATTATACTACACATTTTCTATTTATGATGCTATTCCTAATTAATCGAGAATAAATTCCGATAGATAGTTCCTGAAGATTTATCTTCTTCTTTTCATATTTATATAATATTTAATTTTCGATAAAGTATAGGATGCAGTGGCGGATCTAGAATTTAAAATTTGAGCATACATTTGATTAGAATTTGAAATTTGAAAATACATTTAAGTATTTGAAAAAAAATCATATGAGACGAGCTATAATTTAACATAAATTACACCCGCTCCTCCCAAAATGAAGTGTCAATGTCAACTTATGTCCAGCCTAACTGTGAAACGGTCTCATGCAAGTGTGCTTCTAAGTAATTTTTTTTTTCTAATTATACATAATAAAATACAATATATATACATATTTTTTATATAAGATATAAAGGGGTACATTTCATTTTGGAAGTACAATTATACCCCCACCCTCTACTGATAGGGTGAACAAGTTTCATCCATATGCAAAAGTGGGCAATGAACATGGCAGGTATTATCAAATGATATTAATCGTGATAATTGAAGAATATAATTTATTATTGGCTAGGTCTTGTATCGTCCGGGATTAGTACAGACTTTAAGACATTTTAGAAGCTTGCAACTTTTTATCTTTGAAAAATACGACTTATTTACAGAAAAATGCAATCATTAATATGAGAACATAGTTGCATGCTTCGCTTGGAAATAGTTGCACGTTTACGCTTTCAGATAGTTGCATCTTTCTAATATGCACTATGAGTCTTGGCAAGTCTTGTTTGAAGATTATGAGACCCACTCTTTATTATTATATAAAAAAGTATTACTCGTAATATTGAAGGTAAGACTTATATTACAACAAGGATATTAATAATAATAATCAAAGAATATGATTTAAATTTTAAAAATATATTAATCGTGATAACTGAAGAGTTAGATATATAAATGAGACACACTTAGTGTGAGACCGTCTCACCGTGAGACGAAGTGTAATTTGAGCATTGACGCTTTAACACTTTAGGAGGGATGAGTGTTAATTGTACTAAGTTGCACCCCATCTCATGTATGGAAATCGTGTTATATGAATTTTTGTCTATATAAATATATAACAAACTTTGGGTTGATAAGTTTTAACTTTGCCTTCTATTTTCATTGGCCTTATTTTCTTATAATAAAACGAGAGTGGTGGGGCATGGGTGGGAGAGATGCAATGAATGGAAGAGATAACTTTATAGTATTTATTTTATTAGAAATATTATTATTTTTTATATTTGAATGTCTGTTTTGTCTATAGAGAGCAAACGGTTGGCGGTAAATGGTAATAGCGTCGTTCTAAATATTTTCTGAATAAATATACGACTTGTAATTATGAGCTACCACTGTGAAACGTGATTTGGGTGGATCTTTGCAATAATTCGTTGGCCTAAATCTAAATCTAAATCTTTTGCGGTCCCTATTTAATTATTAATAATATTAATACTACTCCCTCCGTACCAAAAAAAACGTGCACGTTTACTATTTTCACGTATTTTTGCGGGCGAGTTTTTTATTAGTATTTGAAATGATAAAATAATTTTTAAAGATGCATGCAATAGATGAGAGGTAGATCAATAATACACCTCTTTAAAAATCACTTTATTGTTTGAAATACTAATAAACAACTCGCTCACAAAAATTCGATAATAAAGTAGGTGTGCACGCTTATAAAATAATATACTAGCTTGTTTAAGGGTGCTTCATCAATATAGCTTGTAATTTGAGATGCTTGGTTTAGCAGTTGTTGAGGTTTTTTTTTTTAATAAAGGAAGTAATCACTCTTGTGAAACTGATTTTCATATTTATTTAGAGTTGGTATATTCTAAATTTTATTCATCGTGAAACTAATTCATTTTTTATAAACATAATTCTTTAGGTTGCGTTTGTTTTGAGATTCACACAGATGAACTTAGGATTTTGCGCTCTTCGTTTCATATGAGTTTGGGATTTAGAGTCTGGTTTTCAAATCCCACATTTCATCCACACCTACAAATACCTATAAAATCTATTATTACTTTTCCCAATACATCACACTTTATATACTTTATTACTCTTCTCAATATAATATAATAATACAATATCAATCATTATTAAACATTGATTTGACATAAAGTTAAATCACATCCTACTCAAATCTCAAAACAAACATGTTGATACCAAAAATATGAAGAGATGATTAAGGCATTAATGTGGCTATGATTGACATCAAACTATTTATGATTAGAGGTTGGTGAGAGTTAATGATGAACAAAGGGAATGTTCCTCATTAAAGTAGTGATGATAATGTGCTTTTATGTTTAATATTTTAAGTGTTGGAAAGCAATAAATTACAAGAGTGTTTGTGCCAAATGCCTCTTTTTTTGCTAATAAAATCTTTGTATTGAATGTGAATGTTGGAACCCTTAAATGAACTTTAATTATATATATTTATACTACAAACCCTTGGGGTGTAGCCCCTCTAGGGGCCTAGGACCTAGATATTTAATGACATGCAGGGTGCATTAAATGACGCTGCTCATTCTTATTCTTGGTAGCGTTCTTGGGCGAAAAGACAAGGCGACCTCTTCCCTAGGGGATTGCTCATTGAGGTTGGCGAGATCGCTCCAGGTCGCGACCCAAAATCTGGTCGGCACTTTGTCGGCCCACCCTTATTAGAGTCCTTTGCTCAACCTGTTTTTTACGAGAAAACAAGCTTTTCTGCCCCAGGGGAAAGTCTCCTTTGGTCCGGCTTTCTTCCTCCTGAGGCTTTCGAGTCACACGCGGCACTGCTTGGGGACAAGTGCCTCCCGGTCGCGAATCGGGTCTTGTCGTCGCTGGGGTCATCCACCGCGAGGTGGTCTAAATCTTGCCCCGACCTAGACATAGTTCTATTCCTTTTGTGTGAGCGACCTGTCTAGGTCGCTAAAAGGCAGAGCTAGGGCTTCGCCGGAGGTATTACGCAACTTACCCCTAGATGCTAGGTTTCCCGTTCAGAAATTATTCGGTCACAACAAAACACATATATTTACTATTCATCAAGGATTCTAAATCCCTAGATTCTAAAACCTTAACTTGCTCCGCACGCTTAAATCCCAAAACAAACGCAACCTTAGTTTTCACGATTAATACATTTTTGTAATATAAGTCACACTTTTCAACTATCGCTACTAATGTCTCATGGTGTAAATATAAGTCACACCATTTAGTGTTATGAATAATACCCTTTATAGTAAAAAATACATCCTTCAATTATTATAACTAATGTCCTTTAGTAATATAAATAACACTCCATAACCAATTTCTCAGATTCTCAAGTGAAATTTGTTCACCCTATATTTTGTAACGTACTTATAGATATGAACCTTTGGTAATCATAACTAGTACTCTTTTGTAATACTTCATAAGTTAGTTATCACTATCAATATCCTTGTTGTAACATAAATCATATCCTATGTTATAATTAATATTTTTATGTAATAAAAAATATACACTCTTCAATTATCACAACTATCATCTTTGAGTGGGTTTCGTGTGCACCCGAGTGTATCGTGTACTCATAGTGCATTTTAGAAGCGTGCAACTATACATTACAGAAACGTGCAACTATTCCAAACAAAAGCATGCAACTATGTTCCCATATTAATAGTTGAACTTTTCTGTGAAAATAAGTCGTACTTTTCAGCATAACAAGTTGCACGCTTCTAAAATGTACTATGAGTGCATGGTGCACAAACAAGATCTAGCCAACATCTTTTAATATTATAAGTCACACTCCTTAACTAGTTTAATAGTTTTTGTGTGAAACATGTTCACCTTATAATTAACCAAAAATCTATTGAATCCACCCAGATAAATCAAAATATATTTTATTCGCCGCTCATATTAAAAAAAAAAAAATATCCTACCCACCCTTAAAAAATACCCCCTTCGTCCATCGAAACTGTGCTTATTTCTTTTTGACATGTTGTACGAAAAGGTAAATTAAGTCCATATATGAATAACATAATTGATTGTGATTAAAATGATAACTTGAGTAATTAAGTGATTGACGGTGAAGATAAAAAAAATTGTGTCCATAAACGTACTTAATTAATCTTTCCGTACAATATGTCAAAACGAAATGAACACAGTTTCGATGAACGGAGGGAATACATATTTATGTATTAGAATTAAAATAAAACAAATAGGATAAGAATATGATATATTAAAAGGAAACAAGACAAATTCTTTTTAAAAATAGGATCGATAAATAATATAGACATGACATTGCATGATTTATATGACCCCTCTGATCGTGTCAGCTGCATCACTCATCCAAAACATTGTCCATAAAATAAAAAATAAAAAAGTAAATTTATGTCGACCCAAACTGGGTAAGCAGCTCAGTTGCCCCTTGCAGCTACAATTTTCTGAATAAATATCTCAAGATCTGCATCTACATACCACTCCAGATATCTTTCCATATGTGTATATCTTTATTGAAATCATGTTTCCTTTAAATTTTTTGTAGTATTTCCTAGTTTAAATCAAATAAAATTTGGATCTTTTGTCTTCATTCTGGGTACAAAAAGTGAATTCGTAAAGTAAATTAGCAGCTTAATAGCTGTAAAATCACTACCTTTTTTCCTCATAGGATCCTAAAGGAAAATTTCTGTCCATGTTTTATCAATTATCCGTTTTTTTCAAAACAGGGTTTTTGGAATTGGGCCCAAATTTGCCCTAATTTTGCAATCATCATCTCTACGCAAGAAGATTGAGATCGAGGAGGCGCGTGGAAAAGGTACTTATTTTTGTTTTAAATTCAAGATTTTGTTATTTGAAGGATGTTTTCTTGATTTTCTTGATTTTTATTGGATGAAATTATGTTATATCAAGTGAAAAAAATGATGGGTTTACTCTGTTTTCTATGTTATATCAAGTGAAAACAAGTTAGAATTATGTTGATCAGTGAACTCATTTGGGGGTTTTTTGCCAAATTGTTTGAGGGTTTATGTTAATTGTTCTTTCAGGGCTAAAAATTAAATCTTGATCGAGTTATAACTCATAAGACACAAGGGGCAAATAATCATAGTATCAGTTGAGGCTATCAATGATATCATCTGGGTTTTTACTCATCTGTATGCTCCATTCTTTGGTTGCCTTATCTTGTGGGGCTATGATGATGTTTTATAGAGATGGTTTGTTTGTACTTAACCATGGTAAGGACCATGCTAGTCAGCTTTTAGGCTCAACACCTCATGATCAGCTCTTAATCCGTACTTCCGATTCGTTTTCTGGTTTGCTTCTTTTCGCCGTCGGTTTCCTCTTGTTCATGGTGGCTTTTGTGAAGGACAGAGAGTTCCATAGTTTCTTTGCTAGAGGTTGTGTTCTTCTCCATGTTGCAATGGCAGTTTGGAGATTTTACATCGAGAGGAAGGTCGAAGTTCTTGGCCTCGACTGGCTCAGGCTGGTCGTTGGGGACATCGTTCTAGGGCTTTCGTGGGTCTTCTTTCTCGTGTACTCGTGGAGGGAGAAGTACGATTAGGGGACGATGTGGGGCCCACGAGGGGGATGTTTTTTTAAAAATTGGTATTGATCTGGATTATGTTGTTTTCAAGGTGGATCTACACTGTTTATATCGGACTTAGAGATGATATATATTGATTAAGGCCTGGCTCGGTCATCTGGCCGGATTAGGGTTTTACAGGAATCGGATGTGCTTCTGCAGGAAAAAGTCGGAAATGTGGATAACAACTTCTTTCGTTTTTTTTGGTGTTTGCTATACAACGCTTTCCCTTGTTAATTGTAGATCATCTTTGCTGTAAATTTTCTTGAAAGAGAAATGATTTGTGAGATCTCTGTTTCATTCTACGATGTTGATCGTCTCTCTGGTATGCTTTTGTTTTCCACGCCCACTTTACAGATGTATGTGATGGTACATGGTGCTTAAAATGTTGTACATATGACTGCATTGAGCAAAAAATCAGGCGTGAATAGTGGCGCCCTTTATGTAGACACTTTTAGCATGTTTCTGCACATTCATTTCGGATAGTTCACGCGATATAGGAATAGGCTTGAAGCACAAAATCTGATTTCCGAATATGCATTCATGACATTCATGCTTACACATTTTGATTGTGGATAAAAGGAACGAGATGGATTCACGTCTCGTTTCATGATCCATCTACCAAGTTATAGTCTCCCAGTTCATGATTTTCTGATGTTTTCTGTTGATTTATATGCCCTGTTGGAGTTGATCTGCCCATTTTCTCCTCAAACGAAAGACGAGATGCTCGTGTTTCGTTTGCTCCAGGATGTATCAAATAGCTATACTTTGTTAAACATTCTTTCAAGGCCTCCCCCGTTGCCACCCCTTGTCTTGTATTTTGCTGTATTGTTTCATGTGATCAACTTCTGTTGCATATTTTTGAAATCTCAAAACTAGTTTGAAATTATTATTTTGATTTGGTGTTTCACCATGTGTTCAGTTGTCGAACATTTGCAATTAATACAAGTCTTGTGTTAAAGATTTTGAAATTCAAAATGAAGTATCAATTTAGAATATGAGATGCTTAAAAAACATTGGTTAGAATCTGTGTTATTTTGCAGGCATGGAACATACTTTTTAAAAAAATTCGTGAGAAGGAACTTTTGAAAATAAATTGATTTTCATGCACTTTGAGAAAAGTTATGGGGAGCAATTTTACATAAATTTTATGGTAAAATTAGTAATACCTTTTAGCTTATGGCATTGGGCTAACAAGTAATAACTATAGATAATGTGGCAACCACAACCCTCTTTAATGTCTCGAGAGACATCAATTTGTGTAGATTTTACTTGACATTGAAGGCGGTTGCAGTTGCCCCCTATCTTTAGTAACTAGTTACGTTGAAAATTAATTTGATACATCGAGTTGCAACGAATAATTGATTTATGTACCAAATTACAGATTTTAAACAAATATGTTGTAATTGATGAACAACCAAAAAATTATGATATTTTTATCCCATTAAAACAAAATTTAAAGACAACTCTATATTCTCATCGGACAAATCTAAAAATAACAAAAGAGTCAAAACCCATTTCACATGAACTTAAATTCCTTAACACACGCATATAAATATGAAGTAAAAATTTAGTTTTTCTTTAAATGAATATTGGGATTTAATTGGATTTTATAACATAATAAAAGTAATCCCCCTATATACTAATAGGGAGTTTTTCCTTGATGATGTGTCAACTCCACATTAATTTAATTTATATGTCACTCTATGAGAAGTTTGATAGACATGTCATTAAAATAAATCATATGTGTCATCATATCCTATATATCATTCTATTTATTCTATTTAAGACATCTTAAACAATAGAAAATTTTATTTTTAGGCCTCTCACGTTCTTTCCGCCTCCATCGTCCCCACTGCTTCCTTCTCATCGCCATTACATCATGCTTTTCTTGATGTCGGGTCATCCGCAAATTCGCCTCTCAATTCTCTCAATCTTTTTCTTTGTTAGTAGTGTCAATTTCTGAATTGGTTTGCTTAGTTTAAACTTTCGATTTTACTACTTTTTATGTTAGAGGTTCATTCACTTCCCCTTATACGTGTTATATTAAGTGAATAAAATAAATAATATTTTCATTATACGTGTCTTGATTTAAAATTAATTACATCTATATTAATTTATATTTTATTTTATAATACTAAATTTATATTAAAATATTATTATAATAATTTGTCATATAAAATGACATGTTAAAATTTATATTAACTAAGTTAAAAGAAAATTTTAATATTACAACTTAAAAAATTTAATTTATTTAAAATCCCGTGTAAAACACGGGTTCTACACTAGTATGGGCTAAACAATGCCTTTATTCAAAAAAAAAAAAAAGAAAAAAAGAAAAAAAGAAAACTTTCAGTTACAGTAATGTTTGTTTGGGCTTAATTATAAATCGCATGGAGAAAAGAATTTCCAAAATAAGCGGTGTTCAAAGAACGACTTTGGTTTTGAGAACGCAGTGCGCCACCAAAACCCCATTCTTAAAACTCAACTTTTAAGCCTTCATTAGTGTTGCTCAAGGATTCTTCTGCTCATCCTCTTTTTATTTTTATTCAAGAAGAAACAAGGTAAGATTCTTTTCTAGAAAATCTCTTTACAGATATTTGGATGCGATAACTGCTACCTTAATTTCTTTTTTCTGTTGTAATTTTTTATAATTATGAAGCGAATAAAGAATTTCTCCACGGGCTGTTGTTATTTTTTCTCGAACTTGATGAAAATCTATTATTTGATTACCTTTGATGATTTGTTTGAGCGTTTTTGTTTTAGATGGATAATCTAACTTTGATGATTTATTTGAACGATTTTGTTTTAGATGGATAATCTAATGTGGAATATTATGTTAAAAGTTAACGATTTTGATTTGGGTGTTTGATGTGAAGTAGAACACGGTAGACATTGTCAAAAGGCTGGAATTGCCAAATTCATTGTTGTTATGCTACTGATAATAGCGAAAGACTAGGTAAATATGTAAAATTATGTAATAAAAATGTCATCTTTAGCAAAAGAGAGATAATTGAGGATGGCAAATTATAATGAAATTCAGAATTGTATTCGTGAAGTATTATCGATTTCTGTATCTGGCTCTTGTTATATGGAATTTTTTGAGCATAAATGTTTATACGATCATGTGCTTTAACTGTGTTTGACCTGATTCTCGTTTGAATGTTCTCTAATTTGATGAGAATGTTAGGAAGCAGTTAGAACAGTGATCGAATTTATAGCATTAGAACAGCAATTAGTTTGCTCTTGCAGGTATGGGTTTTGGGTTTAATGCATCTTTTATGCTTGCTTTCCAAAATGATCGAATTTCTCTAGGGATAATATACCGCTGGGAGTTAAACAAGCTTATATCTGAAGCTTCAGGATTAGGAAGAGACTTTGATTGATAATTTTTAGGGGCTTAAAATGACTTATATCTTCTGTTGGGTGTTGAACATAATAAGAAATAGCTAAAAGCCACATAGGGGGTGTTTTGAAACACCATTTCAATAGTCAGAAGCACTTTTTTTTTAAAGTTGATGTGACCCAACGTTTTCAAAAAAAAGTGCTTCTTGGGGGACAAAATGAGTTTCTAAACACCCCCATAGTCATCTCTTAGGTTGAAGTTGATTCTCCTCGCTGAAGTGTGATGAGGGTGTTTGATTCCTTCCTCTTGCGATTATTGATTCCTATTTTCCTTTCACTTTCATCTTAAATGATATCTTGAGATGGATATTGGTATAGGTTATTTTTTCCTAACTTCCCCTTTTCTTGTAAGATTTGTGCTGATTCTAAAAATATTTCCGACTCTCGGACTTTTTGTGTGGAATACACAATACCGGTGGTATTAACCTAGAACTCTTAGGGCTGGGCATAAAACTGAATTATACCCTGGAAGTAGCAAAATTGTGCACTGTTTCTTATTGCATTTCCTCATATTTCATGTTCTCTGTTCGAGTATGCAGTGATTGTGTACAGTTATATATGCCCAGTTCCAATTTTCAGGGCTTTAATAATTGTAGTCTTAAAAAATCTATTAAGTTTCTGGAGTATTTAAGTTATAACTCATCATCGTGTTATGAATTAGGAATTTATTCACTTCACCTGAATAAAAACAGTTATCTTTAGCCGTTTCCCTCCTAATGGAACTAAGTACAGCTAGTGACCAGCTTTTAATGCACTGGGATTTGTGTATATGGTCATGCCTTCTATTTAATTCCAGATTTTCACTCAGTCTATTTTATTTCCTGATAATTTCAAAAGAAAACTTTTACATTATTGTATCTTCTTTTAAATATTCCAGTGGGACTACTGAAGATGGGCGGGTTTCTAAATCAGAACACTTCCTCTGTCATCTCACTGCAGTCGCAGAAAGAACAAGGGCCCAACACTGTGGCTTCTGGGCCCGATTCAAAGCCAAAGAAGAAGATCTGTTGTGCTTGCCCTGATACTAAGAAGCTGAGGGATGAATGTGTCGTGGAGCATGGTGAAGATGCTTGTGAAAAATGGATCGAGGCTCACCGCAGATGCCTTCGTGCAGAAGGCTTTAATGTCTGAAATAGTCTCATTATCATTATAGGTAACCAAAACCATTGTGAGATTGCACAATGAAACATTTTTTTGAACTCATAAGGTACTGAAACTAGCATAGTTTTCTCAGGTCCTATACAAGTCTGAGACAGGTCTAGTGAATACAAGAAATAAACAAGAACGGTTTCGTTTTACATGGTTATTTTTGGGTAGTTATTGCTCTTTTGTTTGTGTCTTCTTGCTACTAAAGATGCTACAACAGAAACATTCTTACTTCCTCCTGGTATGAAATTGATTCGCTGTATGTATCTTTCATCCTTATTCCCACTGTGTTGCATTAGACTGCCCTTGATCATTTTTTGTACATTATGCATTCGTCCATTTAATAACAGGTTGCATGATGGTAAAATCTCCCTAAACATAACAGATGCCTTTGTTTGCATTGGCCAGAAAAAAAATTCGAGTGTATTTGGGCTGTCATGCCCATGTAGGCTTGGATTTTTTTTTTTCACCAAACAAATTGGAAGCCCAGCTTGCTTTCGTGTTAGTGTGCTCCTTCTCTGATTTTCTTATAATTACGGTTGCTAATTGTAGTGGGTTTTCGAAATTCTGGAAAAAAATAGTTCTGCGGCCTAGTTATGTCACTAGTAGGAATTCAATAGTATCCATATTGAAGCACTTTTTAGCCCATTTTAGAAATCTTCTCCATTATATACACTTAAATGCACCGGAGGAAACTAGATTTCTTTAGTTAACTTAATTATTTTTCAATCTAATCTGGACCCATTGAGTAACAACATAAATAGAGAGCAAGAGAACATAAGTAGGGAGCATAGGACACTAATATCAAATCATTGAATAACATAAACCAAAAGGACACTGAAGCTTGACTTGGACCAACATAACCTCAAATCACAGACTGTTACAAACTTATTTACCCCTTCTCTTACATTAATTATATCATAAGAAAAGCAACAGTTAATCAATAGACTGATTCTCATTCTCATCATAGTTAATGCAGCAACAGGGATAAAATTCACAAAGAAAAAAGGGGGGAAACTAACCTAGCATATAGGGGCAGTGGTGTTGTTTCCCAATTTCTCCTTTCTTCACTTTCTCTTGAACCTAGGTCTAAATTCAATACTGTTTTCTTGTTTATGATTCGTCTATGTTTTCTTTCTAGTTATTTTTATTAATAACATGTTTTTATATAAAAGAAATTGTACACAAACCACGTTATGGGGTGATAAAAATCTGAAAAGTAAAAGAAGCTTCCTGAGGCGCACCAGAAATGGCACACTATGGTGCACCTTTAACAACCATGATTTTTACTCCTAATTCTTTGCAGTCTATTGCTCCAGTTTGTCGAATAATTTCTTTCATTAGTCATCTTTGATGTATGTTAACTCACTTCTCCACTCTTCATCCATCGCTTTTCTTACTGCATCTTTGGTAACTTAACTTGATCGTATTTTGTCCATTGCTTCAGAGTTCAGACCCCTACTTTAATCAGTTCTTTATGGCTTATTCTGCTTCACTTGGCTTCCATATACAATATAAACTTGTTGTGTAATATTTATGATACGATTATGGTTGCTGAACATAGTCATAGTCGAGCTTCTACTTCTCCAGTTTAGCTTTTGCAATCTTAGATCCCATTGTTGTGTGAAAACTAGTTTTGCTCATCTAGGAGAATTCTAAATAGATGCCTGAGGACTAACCAATCACTTGGACTCGAAGGACTATGTTCTCGATTTTTCCTGTATATCGTTTTTGCTTCTAGGTTCGTTCGAGTATGCTACACTTAGCTTCGTTTGAGTGCAACTTGTACTTATATCAAGTTTGCAGTAAATTTATTTTCCATTTTAATACAGATCCATTATGCAAGAACAGAAAATGAGTGCAAGAGAACATAGGTAGAAACATATACCACTAATATTAATTCATTAAATAACACAATGTAAGGGTAGGAGTACAAAGGGACACTAGAACCTGACTTAAACCATTACTTTAGGACTAACAACCACAATGTCATAAACTTATTTACCACATATACATCACATTATTACATCATTAGGTAATCTAGTGTCCCTCATCCTGATATGGGTTCACATTCAGTTGTCACAAGTGCAATCGGCGCACTTGTCAGCACCACACTTGTACTTCCCGTCGTTCTCTGCTGCCAGAGCCACCATCATCTCCACGGTGTAGCTGAAAAAGAAAGAAAAAAATCAGTCCTTTTTCTTTTATGCAAGGTAGTAAATCTGTAAGTCTTTATTTTTCTTGTTTTATTATATGTGTGATTCATTTCTTTTATCAGAATTTGCATAAGTTTACCTCTTCTCAGTCTCAATGATGTCTGCTGTGTACCCCTGCTTCCTGCATTACCAATCAAGATATATTATAAGCACATGAAAACGTGTTGATTGATCGGTAATGGCTCGTTTGAAACGTGTTGGATATTAAATGTAACAGAAAATCTTGAACCTATGTTTATAATAAGGGGGTGTTTGGCTGAGCTTATAAGCTTCTTAAAACAACTTATAAGTTGTTTAAAATAAGCTTAGCCAAACGGGCCCTTCAGGCTTCAACTTACCCGCATTGGGTCTTGTCAGAACAGTCGCAGCTGCTGCACTTGTCCGACATGTTTGGAGATGTAATGAAGTGGACGATATCAAGAAAATAGTAAGTGTGTGTTGTGTGGATATTGCTTGCTGCTATATTTTGCACTTCTGTGGAGTTGCTGCTATTTATAGGAATAAAATGGCCTCAGAGGGTAGGCTTCCGTGGATATGGTATTGTGCATTTGGAATTTTTGGACTATGATTCATTTGAAAGGTTCTTCATCCCCACTTAAATAAACTTGAGACACACTTGCATGAGACCGTCTCATAGATGAGACGAAGCATAAATTGGGTATTGACGCTTTAACACTTTGGGAAGGGATGGGTGTAATTTGTGCTAAGTTTAACACCGTCTCATGCATGAGACCATTTCATGAGTTTTTCTCAATAAACTTAGGTTTACACTTATTTTTAAGCAATGTTATTCATGATTCTGGCTATTCACTTATGTATATTGCCACAGTCATAAGGAAACACAATGTTGAGAGCACATATTTGGTGTGAGAAGTAATTATGAAAATCAAATTAAATTTTTATTTCGATCTTAAATTAAGATTATTTTTTATATAGAAAAAAAATGAGTAATACTCATGTGAATCAGATCTATATATGGAGTATGCTCCTCTCTTGGTCTCAGGTTCGAAACCCCTTATGTGCGATTAATTCTTGAAATGAATCAGTTTATATAGAGCTTTGCTCTAGTTTGAAATGGGGCCTCCGCTAGTGCATGGTGGATTCTAATTTCTCGGATTAGTCGGCTTCTGTGCCGGATACCGAGTCATAAAAAAAATTATCACTACTATGCATAAAAAATTATAACTCGTTATGGTTTTTATGCATAACAGTGATTCTTAAAAAATCGAGTTCACAATAGTTCACGTAAATTTTTGTAAAAAAAAAAAAGGTCATGTCACTGATTCCATGTTTAATTATAGACAAAAACTCGTATAAGACGATCTCATGCATGAGACGGGAGTACAACCTAGCATAAATCAACTCCTACCCCTTCAAAGTGTTAAAGCATCAATGCCCAAATTATGGGTGAGTCTCATGTGCATCAGGGTGCACCGTGCACTCATAGTGCATTTTAGAAGTGTGCAACTATACAAAATAGAAACGTGCAACTATTCTAAACAGAAGCATGCAACTATGTTCTCATATTAACAGTTGCATTTTTCTGTGTAAATAAATTGCACTTTTCAACATAACAAGTTCCATGCTTCTAAAATACACTACGAAATAAGTCGATGACGTACCGCAACATACAAGATCTGAAATTTAGCCTTTAAATTATTCTCCATTTTACCATGAGGCCATCTCATGCGATGCGTCTCTTAATTATATTGATAAATAAGAATTTTAAGCAACTTAGAGGGGTCCATTTGGAATTGGATTAGTTCACCAAACAGAAAGTACTTGTTCTTTTGGTTTTAGAGAATGGGCTTGGTGATAAAAGGATATGAAAAACTCTCAAATGGACTTTAATGTACAAAAGCCCATCTCAAACGGACTAGTACTACTAAGTACTAAGTATATTATTACAAGTTCTGTATTAATTATAGTCATGATAAATAAATTCACAACTGAACCACAAGGTCCACAACCTGTTGAATTAAGAGTAGAATAGGAGGTATACGTTGAAATTTACTCATATAATGAAAGTTATACTATTACACTTATAAATTAATACTATAACACTTATTAATTATATTATAACATTAAAAATTATAGGTATCCATTTATAAAAGTAATAGTATCAGTTTCATAGAATGAATAAGTTTCATAGGAGAGTTTGTGATTCTATAAATAAGGTGAAATGTTGCCCGTTCTCCATTGTATATGTTACTTGTCAATGCATAAATATATTATAATTGAATTTTGAAATATATACTATATAAAAAAATAAATAATTTCGATTCCCATTTCGGTTTCTTTTTATCAAGAAGTTGGTCATATGCTAAAGGGAACAAATTCTTCATGTCTTTGTCCAAACTTTTGAAACAGCTCAAGAATGGGTCTGTTCCAAAATTTTGTTCTTGCTTTGTAATAAAATGATGCACATATACTGTTGGTCCAGGTGCAAACGAGTTTTACACGTGTATGGGGGGGAATACACGTGTTCAGTGTTTTTTTAAAACTTTTTCTTACTGAGGTCAGCTTGGGTCAGATAATCCTGAAGATTAGGTCCTGAGAAGCACGGATCGCTCTGAGTCAAAGTCTACTGAGACAGTGATCCTGAGCTGCTTTCAGATACCTCAGATAATCCCAACTGAGTCCTGAGTATCAGAGATCCTGAGTTGCTTGGATCAGATAACTAACTTACTGAACCCTCAGAGAAGAAAGTTCAGTTTGGTAACTATCTGTTCTAGCTACTCAGATGTGCGGAATGGTTGGCCCTTTAGTTTATACTCGTTTTAAGCTTTGCTGAAAAACTTCCCTTAATGGAATAGTGATTAGGCTGTGATTCAATTATGCAACTTCAGTGGATTGATTCCAACTGAATATCAGTGAAAAGTATGCTTTCAAACTCAGTGATGCAACAGTTAAGGCACAGATATAGAAAGCAATAAACAACACAGTAAATATAGTGGTTCAGAGACTCAAGCTCCTACGTCCACTCTCCCTGACTCTTCAGAGAAATTCACTAATCACTTCTGAGCTTTCTGACTACCTCGTAGTTTACTTACTCAACTCGGCCCTGAGTTTTCTGACTACTCCACGTAGTTTACTTACTCAACCCGACCTTGAGTTTTCTGACTACCTCCGTAGTTTACTTACTCAAACACTCACAAGCTTTCAGACTACCTCTGTAGCTTACTAACTTCTCCTCTAGAGTTTTCTGACTACTCCGCGTAGTTTACTAACTCTTTACAACTCTACTCACCAACAAACACACTCCAACTACCTTCTCAAGGGTTTGGGGTTTCTCGGTTGGTTTCCAACTAGGATGAGATATCCTTTACAATGAAGCACAATGCAAAGTGTTAGGATATCTCGACTAAGCTTTGGATAAGACTTATCAAGCTAGGCTTAGTATAGTGAGCTCTCTTCAATATAGAAGCACTTGAGAAATTCTAAGTTTTTCGAGTGCTTTAACTTTTGCAAGAATAAGTTTGAGCTCTTGAGTTGCGTATAAATTTCCCGTAACCTTACAATGTAGAGGGTCACCAGTATTTATAGGCATACACCAAGGTCACTCTTGAAAACTATCCGTTGGAGAGATAGCTTCGTGAGTTTCCTCTTAAGGTGTGTGAGGAACGGCTATATTTAGGGTTTGAACCTCCCTAACACGTTTTATGCAATAGCCTTTCACGTAGCCGGTCTTCACTTTTTGCAGTCTGGAACCTTGTACATCTGACATCTTTTTCAGCGGCCTGTCACTGTCGGTGTCAGTATGGTACAGTGCTGTCTTCCTCTTTTTGACTTTTGTCTCCAGTTAAAGGTAGACACCTTCAACGGCTCTTTTGGTTACAAACTCTGAGTTTGATATAACCTTAACAACACTTCTGACTTAGTTCCTTTTGCCTGCATTTGAATGTCTTGGCAAATATCTATTATCTAAGGAATCGCGATCTTCTCAGTATTGCATCCTTCAGATAGATATATTAAGTGCCTCGGAACATTCAGGTTTATACTGAGCATTCAGTACATTACTGAGTCTTCAGTAATTACTGTGCCTTCAGTATTCTTGATCTTCAGTCTTCAGTCTTCAGTCTTGTGTCTTCAGAGTCTTCTGAGTCTTCAGGGTCTTCTGAGTCTTTAGAGTCTTCTGAATTTTTACATATATACTGACTGATATACCGAGTCTTCATGCTGAGTCTTCAGTTCTCAGTTTCATACTGAGTCTTCAGTATCTCAGTTTCTTACTGAGTCTTCAGAACCTTCAGTTTCATACTAAAACTTCAATTTCTTCAGAAATATACTGAGTTCTTCAGAGTTTTCAGAACCTATCATGATCTATATCTGCTGACTATACATTTTGCAGATAACATCCTGAATACTCTAAACTGAATCCTGACTCAACTATCAAGATCATTCTGAACATGTCATACTCAGGGGTTTTGGGATCTTAATCAAAATCATATATCTTTTATTAAGTTCATCTCCCAACAATTTCCCCCTTTTTGATGATGCCAAAACCTATCTTGTTACAAACATATAACCTATACTCAGGTTTCAGTTTATTCTATTACAAGATGGTTATGTCTCCCAATAATTTATGAATCAGAGAATCTCCCAACAATTTCAGAGAGTCTCCAACAATTTAAATCATTCAACAATTTCTTCAGTAATGAATCTCTTTAAATAGTTCATTACCAAATACTTAAACAATTTCCCCCATATTCAGACAATCAGTTCAGAGACATACATTCAGCATATCAAATAAAAGACATGTAAATAAGATAATGAGATATTATCTTTTGAGCATAAATGATAAGTTTTCATTGATGATTGGTATATCATTACAGATTACAATGAGTCTTATCAACAAAAAAAAAAGACAAAAAATTTAAAGATTACAGAATCTTCTGAGTCTTCAGTCTTCAGATTTGGCTCTTCAGTCTTCTGCTCTTCAGTTTACTTCATTTTCAACTTCATCAGCGGGCACCTCCAGGTTGAACATTCCGAAAAATCTCTTTTTCAGCTCATTTCTCTCCTTGATAATGTCCGGACTGTTCCCTGTTAAACCCAACTGACCAGCATACTGAACAATTTCTTGAGTAATGGCCTTCTCATTCACCAAGCCATTACCAAGTCTTGGAGGAGGGTAAGTATATGGACTAGGGGCTACTATCTGTACTCCTCCTTCATCCGCAAGGTTAATCCAGCCTTGGAGATATTTTGGATAGAAGGTTAGAAGATATTCAATGAATGCTTCATTCTGATCTGAGTTTTCCCCTCTCCATTCCCTGAGCACATCATAATAGAACCAGAAGGTTCTCTTGACCTCTTCCCACATGTCGTTGAATTTGATAGGCATCCATTTATCAACGTGGGGCCACTTCAGTGCTTTAGATGTCCCTTTCCTCTTGCTCGCAAACTTCTTGAAATCACTCCTTCGCTTATGCTCTTCGTCTATCTTCTTTCTGATCACGGACGCACCTGAGACCGAAGCAGCAACTTTCTTGGCTTGTTCTATCTGGAGTGACTTCAGAGCATCTCTTGTGTTGAAGACTTTCTTCTGAGGTTGAGACTCAGATTCTTCTTCATCTTCATCCAGAATCAGCTTTCTCTGGATTGGCTTAGAAGCCTTCGCACGCTTGCTTTCAGGTTGAACAACGCCCAGAGCTTTCCTTTTCATAGGCAATTCAGCAGCAGTCTGACTTGTTCCAACCTTAGCTCTATCACTCAGTTTCTCTCTGACGACTTCAAGCATGGTTTCCTCAGATACTTGAGTGTAGGTTGGCTTCTCCACCTGAGTGAATTTCAACTTCTCAGTAGCTTCGACTTCTTTTAAGGCTTTAGCTAATATGAACATTTCAGCATCTTTTTGAGCCTTTTTCTCCATAGTACGTGCCAATAACTTTCTGAAGTCTTCACCTTCCTTTTCCCCCTTCTTGGCACCGTACTTTGGAAGAAGTATGAAGAGTGCTGTGTCCATGTGATATTGTTCTTTGCTCACACAGCGGATCTCTCCTGCTAACTGGTCCTGCTCAGCTTCCATCCTCCTGAGATGGTTCTTGGTCACAGAAACTTCTTCAGATAAGTGGGCAAACTGGCCAGAGAGAGCATCTTTAAGCATCTCTGTCATCTTGGTCATGAGTACTGAACTCATTTCCTCAACAGCAAACTTGATTAGCACTTCATTATTCTCTGTCAATTTCACCTCTAGGAATTCAGAACTCTCCTGGTGTTTCTGCTTCAGTTCAGCACTTAACTCAGCCTTGACTCCCTCCAGCTTCTCATTCAACTTTTCTTCCATGGAGGTCATCTTGGTGGTCAGAGTGTCTTGAATGTTCACCAGGTCTGAAGAGTGACTAAGAAGCTCCATCTTCTGAGCTTGGCTGACCAATATCTCCTCCATCTGAGCAATTTTGATCATCATTGGCTCAACCTTCTCAAGTTTTTCCACCAAGGGAGTGAGGTCAATCTCAGGAACCTTCTGCACCTTCTGTGCTGTTTGATCATCCTGAGCTTCAACTTCATCCTGAGCTCCAGTCTCCAACTGAGCCTCAGTCTGTATATCAGACAATTCAGCATTAAAGATAGAACTTTCAGTAACTTTGGCATAATTGTTAATAGTGCCAAAAGGTACCAAGAGTGCTAACTTCAATCCGAGGTTGACCGATTTCAGGTTGATCAGCACGAGAAGTTTCCTTCTCCATCCGAGATCGATCCTCAAGATCTCCCCTGGGTCCCCATCTCCATCTTGAGATTTGTCTCCGCCGCTTGGGGCACCAACTTCGCTCTCCTCTCGTGGCTTCTTCTCGAACCAGCTCATCAAAATCGGAGTTTTTCATCCCGAGCTTTGTCCTCCGAACCCCGAGAAGTCGGTCGGGAAGGTTGTCTCCTCATTCCACCGGTCTTCCCTCCGAAATGACAATATCAAGCATCTCGGGAAGAGTCGATTGAGGATGAACACACGTCCATAATCTGAAGAAGACATCTTGAAGATCGGGGTATGAAATTTGAGCTTCGGGTGTATGGTCAAGAATGAACCGTTCCCCTTGCTCCTCCACTCACCTTCTTCATTCTCCCTTCTTCCATCTCGGGCTCTCGTTCGGTTGAAGCATCACCGAGGAATCAAGCAAAGAGATCACTCAGAGCTCATCAAGAATATTCTCGCTCCGAGCCTCGGCGATCCCAAGTTTGTGCGTCGAGGTCCTCGGTTTGATCTCGAGTGGGTTCTAAGGCCCGAGTGGCATATCTCGCCAGTCCGAAGTTGACTCTTGATCGAGCTGCACATCTTCGGATCGACTCGAAATGGCTTTCTTCGCTCGAGCTCGCATATCTGTGGTAGGCATCTCCGAGGTCTGAGCTCTTTAAAAAATTTCTGAGAAATTTTATCTGAACTGAAGCGATGTCTCGAGCACCTCAGAGAAGACCTGCTCCTTAGTCTGATCCTGTGCTTTAGAGATAACCTGAGCCAACACTTGCAATGGTGAACTCTGAGCGATTTGGCCCTCAGGTTGAATCTCTTCAGAATCACTGCCATCTTCATCGGTGAGAACCACCAATCTTCTGCGCTTTGGAGCAAGATTCTTCTGTTTCATCATTTTTGCTCCCTGCTCCATCTTTGCCTCCAACAAAACCTTCCCCCTGGTTTGTTGGGTCTCTTTTTCAGCAGCCGCAGAAGGTGATTCTACTTTCTTTTCTTTCTTCCCACGGATGGCTGGCCTCTTCACAACAATGGGCTTGAAGAGCACCTTGGACTTAGGGAATATGGTCGAATTGGCGAAGATATCCTCCTCCTCCCTGCACATCTCCAAAATATAAGCTATTTTGGTGGCATGGTGGATCTTGCCTTTGATTGAGATCGCCCCATCAACCTTCTTCAAAACTTTGGTCTGCTCACTCACCATCTGAATTAGGAATTTCAGCCAGTTAAAGTTAGTGGTGGGTAAGGCCTCGATCGCCGCCATCAATCTGAGCTTTGGGGTACTGATCTGCTCAAAACTCCCCGCAAGACTCATGATGCTCTTGCTCACAATATCCATCAAAACACGATATTGTGGCTTTAAGTGCCTTTTATGCAGTGTCGCCTTAAATTTGACAGGACTCTCAGCAATCCTATCTAAGAACTCCTGCTCTCTACCCAACATATACATCGCAGGATCCTCTCCTCTATCACATAGCTCAAAAACATCATTTAAATTATTTGGGATTATATACAACTCTCTTTCAAAATCGTTGTATTTTGATGAATGTTCCAAATGTGATACAGTGATCTTGGAATGTAAACCATCCTCTTCATCTATCTCCAGATTACAGAGGAATTCGATTAACTCTTTTTCGCAGACTCTGTCCTGTCGGGCCGACTAGATGAGTGAGCTTAGCCAGTCAAATCATATGCAGAGCCTCCTCTTCTGACTTTGAGTTGGTTGTGTTATCGAGTGAGACAACGAACTCGTACCACGGCTTGTTGGTTTTGGCTAATCTCTCGAACAAGGTTGGGGCCATTTTAGAGATTGATTGAAGAAATGAAGCTTTTAGGGTTAGGAATTTCTGGGCAAAAGGGATTTTTTTCGCAGAGGGTTTTGGGAACGAAGGGTTTGATAAAATTTTGGCTTGAAAGGCTTCTTAGGGTATATATAGCTTCGAGATCGTGGGGAATCGCGTTGGTTAGATGAAAAGCAATGGTTGAGATTAATCACCGATTAATCGGGTATACGAACAGACGATCTCCAAAAAGTAAGCCGCCAAAATATCCTCATTGGTCATTAATGTTACAGAGCATTAAATGACTGTTGACCTTCTTCGGAATTTCAAACGATCCCGCCCAAAAACTTTCCTTAGGTGTTTTGTATTTATTGCAAATGATTACTGAGTTTCACTTAAGCAATGAATGAGTTTGTATGAGTCATTACTTCTTCAGACTAATTTCTCTCTGTCGGTCTTCTTATCGAAAATCGACCTTGATAAAATGTCAAGAAAATCTCGAAAATTGAATGGGTTCGGTATAACAATCGAATCTTGACCTTCAAGAATCTGAGTTTCACGAGACTCGATTCAAGATTTCCATTTTATCCTGAGTTTCTCGGTAGAATTACGAGAAAAAACTTCATGCATCTGAAAACCTTCAATTTTTCAGATTTTACTCTACACACCTGGATCTAACATCCCTAATTCAACTGAAAGTTCCTGAAATCTTGATTTAGCCAAAGGTTTAGTCAAGATATTAGCTCTTTGCTTATCAGTATGAATTTTCTCCATCCTTATGTCCTTTTTCTCGACGTGATCTCTGATGAAGTGATGTCTGATATCCACATGCTTGCATCCGGTGTGCAATAACGGATTTTTGTGAAATAACAATGACACTATTATTGTCACAAAATATTGGTACTTCATTGGCTACAACTTTATAATCCCTTAATTGTTGTCCGAGCGAAAGAATCGAAAGCACAACAAAATTTTCCTCGCAGCCCATGTATTCAAATTTCCGAGTAGATCTTTGGTTGCTATCGAGGTCCTGCTTTCTTCGAAAACCAAGATATCGACTTACATCCTAAAAAATTGACAAGTTCCTCAGAGTGGACTTCCCGCTCAATCCTCGCAACCTCCATAATCAAGATCTCGAGTAAACCGGTTAATTCAAGGTTATCATCAATTGGATACCACAATCCTCTATTCATCAGGCCCTTAAGATACCTCGGATCTTTTGGCGACTTCCATGTGACTAGCCTTTTTTAGATTAGCTTGGTATCTTGCACATATCCCAATAACAAATGTTATATCTGGCCTACTTGATGTGAGATAGAGCAATGATCCAATGATTTCTCTATAATCAGTATGACTCACTGATTTGCCTTCAGAATCAGGATCCATCTTGTAGTTAGTATTCATAGGAATCCTAACTGCATTGCAATTCTGTACACCATTTTTGGCAATCAGATCTCTGGTGTACTTTGCCTGGTTGATGAATATTCCTTCCTTTGATTGTTTCACTTGAAGACCTAGAAAGAAATTCATCTCTCCCATCATTGACATCTCAAACTTGTCTTTCATCAGTGTTGAAAACTTTTCACACAGCTGATGGTTTGGAGATCCAAAAATGATGTCATCAACATATATCTGAACCAGTAAAATATCTTCCCCATCTTCTATCCTGAACATAGTTCTATCAACAGTCCCTTTGACAAAACCATGGTCAATGAGAAACCGAGAAAGAAAGAGTATCATACCATGCTCGGGTGCTTGCTTGAGACCATACAAAGCTTTTCTTCGAGCCTCAGAAACTTGGTCATTCTGTTTGAAACCGGAGGTTGTTCCACATAAACCTCTTCTTTAAGCACACCGCTCAGAATGCACTTTTCACATCCATTTGATAGATCAGAACTTCATGTGGGCAAAGATATGCAAGAAACAATCTGATGGCTTCTAGTCTTGCAACAGTGCAAAAAGGTTTCATCATAATCCAAGCCTTCTTCTTGAGAATAACCTTGTCAACTAGCTTTGCCTTGTTTCTTACAATGTTGTTGTTTTCATCTATTTTATTCTTGAAAACCCACTTGGTTCCAATGACATTGTGCCTTTCAGTGTCTATCTACTAGCTCCCCATACTTCATTCCTTGAGAATTGATTCAAATTTCATCTTGCATAGCGAAGAATCCAATAAGAATCTTATAGAGCTTCACCAATCTCAAAGAGGTTCTTTCTCCGATAGGAAGCAGCAGAATAATAGTGCACTCTCATCATGGAACCTTCTTGTTTTAACACCTTCGCCAGATCACCCACACCGATTGGGGTGACTATCTAACCATTTCCTTCTTGATGTTCCCCTTCAAAGAGTATCCTCAACATTTGAAATGTTAGGTTCGATTAATTCAAGAAACTCGAGGAACAACAAAAAAAGAAAGAGAATCATCTTCCTCGGGGAAATTCTATTCTTAACATTATCGAGACATTTGTTCCCCTTTGGTTGATAGATTCAAATTTGCCTCACCGTGACCACATCTTCATTGGCATCACATACCGAGTCCGAATCGGTGTCTGCTCGGATTGGTCACCTTTGGAGTGTTGGTTTTCCCGAGTCTCACCATCCCGAGTTCCATCCCTCAACTTCTTTATTCGAGTCCGAGTCACCCAATCATAGGATGTGGATCGACTTCTTCTTTTTCGTGTTCAAATGGATGATTTATCTTTTTGTTTTTAGGGCTTAATCTGGTGATCCTCTTAGTCAGTTCATCTGCTACATGTTCTGTTTCTTCCGAACACAAGTAGATTCATCAAAAACAACATGAGGTGTTTCCTCCACAATAAGAGTCCTACATAGTGTAAACTCGAAAGCTTTATTGACTTCGAATATCCTAAGAATATTCCTTCATCGCCTTTACTATCAAATATTTTCAACCGATCTTTACCATTATTGTGTATGAAACACTTGCAACCAAACACACGAAAAAAAAGAAACAAGAGGCTTCCTTTCATTCCAAAGCTCATAGGGTGTTTTGCCTTGACTCTTGGTCAAGATGGATCTGTTTCGAGAGTAGCATGCGGTGTTGATGACCAAAAAAAATCTTTTAGGAATATCGACCAAATATCATTGTCCTTTTCGAACTTTTTTTGAGTCCTGTTCCTTCTTTCAAAGAACACCATTTTGTTGAGGGGTCCTTGCAAATGATGTTTCATGAGAAATTCCATTTGTTTGCACAATAATCGATATAATATGATTTATAAATTCATTCTTTGTCGATCGATTTTGACCACACTCAATTTTTTTCTCAATCGAGCCTTTTCAATGCATTCGGCAAACTTTATCTCGAGTCTCTTTCTTCTTGAGTAAAGAATATGACCCAAGTATATCTTGAGTAGTCATCAACTACTACCAATGTGTATTTCCGCCATTAGTGCTCACAGTGTTATAGGACCAAAAAGATCCATATCAAATGGCCAAGTATTCATCAATAAAACATCTATTTTGCTTTTAAAATGATGCTCTAATTTGTTTTCCTTTAAAGCACGCATCACAAATATGTTCCTTCTCAACACTTCATTAGGCAACCCTCTCACAAGAGCTAATCTTGCAAGCTTATTCGGGGTTTTGAAATTCAGTGATTCATTCTTTTATGCCATAACCAACCGGGTATCTGTGGAACTTTTAGCAACAAAACATGTATCTTTAGGAGTTGAACTCAATCGAAGAAGATACACATTTCCTTTTCTTGTACCAACCGAGAATATTTTTACGTGATGTATCATCTTTCACATAACATAAGTTCTTAGAGAACTCAACATTAAAACCCTTATCACGAATTGGCTTATTGAAAGCAAATTATGCTTCAATCCGAGATACATATGAAACACCATGGATATGAATCGAGTCGATTTCCAAAGTTCCATATCCTTGATCCGTCCGCTTGAGTTATCTCCAAAAGTGATCAGGGCCTCTTTGTTCAACATAATCACCGAGTATCTTCTTGAATCATCATCATATGTCTTGAACATCCACCGTCAAGATACCATACATCGTGGTCTTTTTCATCTCTCGCTTTCATCGGTCTTTATGTGATCTTTTATCGACTTAGTGCCCTTGTTTTCCTCCCGAAAAAAATGATCAATTTAGGTACCCAATTTGTGTAGGGTCCCACAAGGTTAGATGTACCTTTCGAATCCAAATCGTCGACAACTCTAATCACTTTAGAGTGGCTAATTTGTCTTCCATAAACATCAACATACACATTTACTACTCGGGTGCCTTAGCGGTTTTACGTATATGAGTGCTAGCTTTAGCATGAACATGGGCTTTTGAATTTTTCTTTGGTTCGGGCCTTCGCTCAGATGCTTTGGCTTTTGTCTTGGCCGGTCTAAATCTTTGTTGACTTCGGGTTCAGTAACCTTTACCCTTAGGCAAGTAGGGTTCGGGTTGTTCTGTCTTGAAATCTGGTCTTTCAAGATAATCTTTTGAGGACTTGGTCTCTTCATTGAGAATGTCTCTCACGGAAAGTGTTTCTCATCCGAGGATTCCTCTCGATGGTTCGATGTGGAGCCTTTCAGTTTTGCATTCTTAGCCCGAGGCTTTGAAGTACTTGCTCGAAACTTTCCAACCGATCTTTCGGGTTTTCTAGCCTTCACCGAGGTTTGTCTTTTCGACCGATCATTCAGTTTCTTCGAGACCATAGGTCCTTTTCCCTTGTCTACAACCTTGGGCATTACTTGTTTGAAGTGTGGGTGCCATTTGTTTTTACAAAGATTGTCTTCTTTGCTACTTGATGTAGCATTCGGATGACCTTGTGAGGTTCCCCTCGAATGTATCCCAATCCATTTTATAGTGGCAGATCTCTGGTAACTCAATTTCATCTATTACATTAGATGTTTTATTCAATAGAGTTAACTTCTTCGTACTATCCTCACAGATTCTGTAGAGTTTCATGCTTCTCGAGAGAGGTCATTGAACTTAGTCCCGATTAAATTTGAATCTCTTCAAAGGATTCTCTAGCTTTTTCGTTAGGGTCATTATCAACTTCTCTTTCTCGAGAGTTGTACTTTCGAACATCCAGGTTCATCAAGAGCTCCCATTAATTGAGAAGTGATTTCATATTGCTAGAGTCTTTCCATTTTAGATTTTCGACTTTCGGTTCCTTTATTCTCGCTCTTGAGTTTCATTTAGCAGTTCTTGTAAAACAGCATAGTCCTTCATCAGATTCTCAAAAGAATCCATCAGGTCAAAATGATTGTTTACAGTGGAACTTGAAAACTCTTGTGCTAGTGTAGGAGCAACAACAGAGAAATAATAGTTTACCTCCTCAATGGCCATCAGACAAATGTCATCACTTTCACTGTCTGAGAATATCTCATCTGAAGAGCTAGATCCCTCCCCAGAGTGTTCTTCTTCTGCAACCATGGCCTTTTTGCTAGAGAACTTCTTGTCTCTTTTAACTTGCCTTTCTCTTCTCTCCTTAGCACTCAAATCACGACAATCATAATTTGAAAGTGACCTTTCTTTTGGCAGTTATAGCATCTGTTGGTATCATCATCCTGATCACTTTCTTCTTTGGACTTGAAGTCCTTCTTTCTGGATGAAGATCCTTCAGCTTTCAGGTCCTTCTTCTCAGTTGATCTGTCCTCAGGTTTCTTCTGGTACCTGTTGTTCCTGTAATAGTTTTTGTATTTTCCAAATCTACTATTAAGTCTTTCAAACCTCCTTGCCATCAGTGCTAGCTTTTCCTCAAACTCATCCTGATTTTTGGCATGAGGGTTCTCAGACTCTCTAGTTTTACAGGTTTTATCTTTGGCTTTTAAAGCCACATTTTTACTAGATGATGAATCATCTTTCTTTGTCGACCTTTTTTTGATTTCTTATCAATTACAAATTCATAGGCCTTCAAATCGGAGAAAGACTTGTTGATATGGCATTGAACTAATGTTTTTGGTGTTTTCAATCACCACAACATGTATATCCCATTTCTTAGAAAGACCTCTAAGATTTTTCAATGCAACTTCTCTTTGTGGATATTTCTTTCCAAGTGCATTAAGATCATTCATGATGCTAGTGAATCCGACTTCCAATTTGTCTATTGATTCACCATCATCCATTTCAAAAACTATCAAACTTTCCAATTGCCAATTGGAAGTTTGTTCTCTTTTATATGATCTCGTGCCTTTCACATTCATGACTAGTGTATCCCAAATCTCTTTAGCAAAGATATTAAAGTGAGAAATCATTCCCATCACACCATCATCAATTGTCTTGATAGTGTGTCTTTAGCAATGTAGTCTAGATTGACTAACTTTCTCTCCTCGAGTCGGGTTGGTCATCGACTTAGGAAATTCTCGCTCTAGATCAATTCTCTCATCTTCTACTTCTCCCGATTCACCACAAGAACCGAATGGTCCTTGAGAGATCACTCTCCACATACGCCATGTTTGGAATACTGATGATGAGCATGCATTCTCGATCTCCAAAATCATAGTTCTCCACCGAGAACATGGGAAGTTTTTTAGAAGACATTTTTATCGAGCTTTTGAAAATTTCAAAAAATAAGATCAATTCGATAGACCACAAGTATTTTTAGCAAATAAAACTATGGTCAACAAAAAAGCGGGGGTCAAGTTGAACCACCGCTCCGATACCACTTGTTGGTCCCCGGTGCAAAATGAGTTTTACACGTGTATGGGGAATACACGTGTTCAAGTTTTTTTTTTAAAACTTTTTCATCGAGGTCGGTTTAGGTCGATAATCTTGAAGATTAGGTCCCGAGAAGCACGGATCGCTCTGAGTCAAAGTCTCCATCGAGACGTTGATCCCGAGCCGCTTTCGATAATACCTCGATAATCCCAACCGAGTCCTCGAAAGTATCAGAGATCCCGAGTTGCTTGGATCGATAACTAACTTCATCGAACCCTCGGAGAGTAAGTTCGGTTTGGTAACTATCTGCTTTAGCTACTTTCGGATGTCGCGGAATGGTTGGCCCTTTTTAGTTTATACTGCGTTTTAAGCTTTCTTTGAAAAACTTCCCTTAATGGAATAAAGTGATTAGGCGGTGATTCAATTATGCAACTTCATTGGATTGATTCCAACCCAATATCGAAGAAAAGTATGCTTTCAAACTCGGTGATGAAAACAGTTAAGGCACGATATAGAAAGCAATAAACAACACGATAAATATAGTGGTTCGAGACTCAAGCTCCTCGTCCACTCTCCCGACTCTTGGAGAATTCACTAATCAACTTGAGCTTTTACGACTACCTAGTAGTTTACTTACTCAACTTCGTTACGAGTTTTACATTACTCCACGTAGTTTACTTACTCAACCCGACCTTGAGTTTTACACTACCTCCGTGGTTTACTTACTCGAACACTCACAAGCTTTTCGGACTACCTCTCCTGGCTTACTAACTTCTCCTCTGAGAGTTTTTCGACTACTCGCGTGGTTTACTAACTCTTTACAACTCTACTCACCAACAAACACACTCCAACTACCTTCTCGAGGGTTTGGGGTTTCTCGGTTGGTTTCAACTAAGATGAGATATCCTTTCTGATGAAGCACAATCTGAAGGGGTTAGGATATCTTGACTAAACTTTGGATAAGACTTATCAAGCTAGGCTTAGTATAGTGAGCTCTCTTCAATATAGAAGCACTTGGGAAATTCTAAGTTTTTTGAGTCTTTTAACTTTTGCAAGAATAAGTTTGAGCTCTTGAGTTGAGTATAAATTTCCCGTAACCTTACAATGTAGAGGTCACCAAGATTTATAAAAGATACACCAATGTCACTCTTGAAAACTATCCGCTGGAGAGATAAACCGTGAGTTTTCCTCTTAAGGTGTGTGAGAACGACTATATTTAGGGTTTGAACCTCCCTAACACGTTTTAGTCAATAGCCTTTCACGTAGCCGGTCTTCACTTTTTGCAGTCTGGAACTTTGTACATCTGACATCTTTTTTCAATACTTTGTCGCTTTGTCGATTGTCGGTATGGTGCGATCTTTGTCTTCCTCTTTTTTGACTTTTTTGTCTCCGTTAAAAGGTAGACACCTTCAACGACTCTTTTGGTTACAAACTCGGGTTTGATATAACCTTAACAACACTTCGACTTAGTTCCTTTTATGCTGCGTTTGAATGTCTTGACAAATATCTATTATCTAAGGAATCGCGATCTTCTCAATGATTGCATCCTTCGGATAGATATATTTAGTGCCTCGGAACATTCGGTTTATCTCGAAAGCATTGATACATTCTTGAGTCTTCGGTAATTCTTGTGCCTTCAAAGATTCTTGATCTTCGATCTTGATCTTGTGTCTTGTGTCTTGAGTCTTACGAGTCTTGAGTTCTTCGAGTCTTGAGTCTTCGAGTTTTTACATATATATTGGTGATATCTTGAGTCTTCATCTTGAGTCTTGAGTTCTTAGTTTCATAATCGAAGTCTTGAAGATCTCTTTTATCTTGAGTCTTGAACCTTCAGTTTCATACTAAAACTTCAATTTCTTCAGAAATATACTGAGTTCTTCAGAGTTTTCAGAACCTATCATGATCTATATCTGGTTACTATACATTTTTGCAGATAACATCCCTAATATCTTCTAAACCTGAATCCTGACTCAACTATCAAGATCATTCTGAACATGTCATACTCAGGGGTTTTAGGATCTTAATCAAAATCATATATCTTTTATTAAGTTCATCTCCCAACATATACATAAATTTATTACTAGTAAAAGAAAATACGAGGCGAATGTAATTTTATCATCTTAAAAGGGGAAAATATGATTGGATGAGTAAAAGCTATTATTCTCACAAAGAAGTACTACGACACGTAACTTCTTTTTCTTTTTAAGGGAATTGAGAATCCGATTATATCTTGAAATTGACAATTGAATTAAGGGGTAAAATTCCAAACTTTTTTGTTATTTTGTGTGGTTCGGAACAATACATCTTTGAGATAAGGGCCCCAAGATGCCAACGGGTGTCGTTTTTATTTTGGTGTTTTATTTTATGGGTTTTCTATTTTTAATATACGACACGTGTTATTAATGATGATTTGTATTTTTATTTATTACATGTATCGTTATTAATTGAAAATATTGAAATACGAGATGAAATATTGAGGTGAAATTGGGGATCCGTGTTTTGCAATTGCTTATTGTTTAGAATTCATGTACGGGGTAAACTCTTTCCATCAATGGGGTTGTTCTTCATGCGCATATTTGTGGTTTGAAACTCCGTTGATGACGTGTACGTACAAGAGATCTTTCGGGAGAGGTTGGAAATCTCTTGGGCCATGTTTGTTTTCGGCTTGAGGTAGATGAGACAAATTCGAATGAGGTAAAAAGATGGATAGGGCAAAAGGTGTATCATTTTATCCTCCACGCTTCGCTACATTGGCCCATCTCGTCGAGTTTGGAACATTGAGCCGTAGCTTTCTTAGCTAGAAAAGCTTCGGATAGTGAAGAAAATGTGGAGAGTTTTCAAGGCGTATATCCCTCATTCTAGCGCCAATTGTTGATAACGGTTTTGTTGGGTCGAATTATGATTTATGTGGCTGTTAGATTTACCCAACCGACAACTACCAAACTAGTTATTAGAACGATTAATAAGAAAAATTAATTTGGGTTTAGGGCATAAGAGGATGCTCATGCATTGGCAAATTGTATCATGGAATTAGTTGTTGTTGTCCCATTGTTTCGTACTCCCTCTGTCCACAATATTTATACTCATCTTTTTTGGCACAAGATTTAAGAAAAAAAATAATAGATAAATTAGATAAAGTAAGAGTATTGTAGTTGTTTGTATTGTAGAATAAAGATAGAGTATATATTTTCATAAAAGGTATGAAAATAAATTTGGTGGACAAACAAATAAGGAGAGTGAGAATAAATTTGGTGGACGGAGGGAGTAATAAATATCTTCTTAGAATTACATTTTATTTTTATTATTTATCTTTTAATAAAATATATTCTCTCCGTCTGGAATAATATGCACTTAAAAATGGGCACAAAGATTAAGAAAGTATAATAATGAGTTATGACTAAAGTTTGGAGAGGTAATTTTGTAAACTTTTATGTATAAAATAAAATAAAAAAAGGAGTTGAATTGTGTGTATTAGGGCTGTTCACGGAGTTTGGAGATTACCGAACCCGAACCGAAATCCGAACCGAAAAAGAACTGAACCGAAAATAACCGTTGACTTTTTGACTTTTTCCGAACCGAACCGAACTGAAGTTTTTCTGGATATGGACATGGATATTACTGAATTAACCGTACCGAAAAACCGAATGAAACCGCACCGAACCGTACCGGACCGAACTGAACCGAATAACCGATTTAAATATATAATAAATTTAATTATTAATTTATTTTGAATTCATTAAATTGTATTATAGATTATTGATATTCATGTAATTTAATATTGAATATATCATATGAATATTTTGGCGAGATATTAGAATATTTATTTCCTTATTTGTGATTTATAATTATCGAGAATCCTATAAAATTTTCAATTTGTAATTACGCATCCTTACTCTCTCACACCAACTCATCGCTCTGTAGTCTGTACCTCTCGTCAATTTGGACCGATGAAAATTCACAATAAATTTTTAAATGTGTATTTTATTAGTCATGTTTTAAATACACCATTGATAATGTCTTGGGTTATTTTATTATTTTTAATTAACTATTACCCTATCATGTAATATGTTTGAGTCTAAAGGGTAGATGCATGAATATGGTTGAATATGTATTGAATTCATGTGCATTTTGTATAGATTACACCAATATTCTTAAGAAAATTGTGATTAAAAAGAAAAATGATGGGTGATAGAAAAAAAGGAGAAAAAGGTTGTAAAAAACCGTTTCTTTTGTCCGATCCGATCCGGTCCGATCTGATTCCGTTATAACCGAAAATCCGTACCGAACCATACCGAAAAATTAAAAAACCGTACCGTTCCGAACCGAAGTTTTGGTACGGACACGGACACTCCAATTTTAAAATAATCGAACTTTGGTGCGGACACGGATAATTTTAAATATCCATTTTGGTCCGTACCGTGAACAACCCTAGTGTGTATGTGTGGGGTCAAAAGTAATTACATTTTATGTAATATTGTGGATATAGTGAGGATGATAATTATGAAGAGTTTTCTATTTTGAAGTTGTGCATGTTATTATGGGACATATCAAAACAGAAAGTGTGCACATTATCTTGGGATGGAGGGAATAGTTATTTATACTTAAATATAATATTTCAAATTCTTTAATTATTTTTCATACATATCATATATCATTTATTATAATAAAATAACTTTTTTCCCTTAATCTTTCAATTATTTCTCTTCTTATTTTGCATTAAAAAAAAAATATTGACGGTTATTGCGAAAGAGAGAGTATCAATTTCGATGTGACTCCTATAAGTTGGAATTTCCGAACTTTATAGGTTCTTTTTTAAACGGTCTTAAAAAATTCCCATATTTTTCTATTACAATTGAAACAAAAATGAAAATTTGAACTAATTTGCAATATTATTCAAGACATTTGTAGTTAAAAAGAATAAGATGGAAAAAATATATATATATAAGACCCTCTCACATGATTTATTTTGCGCAACCGAAAAAGACCAAGTCTTGTATGTATCCATGTGCATGTGCATTCATAGTGTATTTTAAAATCGTGTAACTTTTTATATTGAAAGATGCAATTTATTTATACTGAAACATGCAATTATTTTTTCATATTACTAGTTACACGATTTAGTGTAAACAAGTTGCACGGTTCTAAAATGCCTATGAGTGCACGTGCACTTGGATGCACATGAGATCCATTCATTTCATGTAAAAGGTAATAGTATTTTCTAATTGAATACATTATATTTATTTATTTTGAAACATGCAAAAATTTATTCACAGCCAGAGAAATGGAGATGGAAAACATAATACATTATATTTGTAGAAAAATATGCAACGTAGATGGCTGAAAATAAGATAAACGAATAATCGAGGCTCGTGTCGAACATGATTTTCTTAAAACAAATTATGTCCTTCACTCTCGGTGCTAGTGAATCGTAAGACACTTGTTTCCCAGGATACAACGACTTAAGAACAACAATCTTGTTCTTCGGCGAACCGAGTTGTTGCCTGAAATATATCACCGAAGCAAGAACAAATTTAGATAAAAGGATATGTTGAAAATTGCCGGAATATGTCTATATCGTTTCTCCAATTCATGGTTTCACGTTTTTCCAAGGGTTTCTCATTATTCGTCAAGTCATTTTTTCAACTTCGACTAAAGTGCTACTTATAGCATCGTTGGAAACGTTCGACATTATGAGTTACTAATGGCCTCAAAATAAAACCGACATCCTGAATAATGAACCATTATTTCAGGTTTAAACTTTCAATTTATGTTTTGTAACCATCATAATTTTTTACATAAAGTTTTTGTGTATTAATTTGTTGCAGCCATTACGTGCCAACAATTAAATTAAAAGAAAAAAAAAAGGCAAATTCACTTCCTCATTTGTATTTTTCCAATGTGGGACAAAAGCTCATTGCTTTTCCCTTTCCCAATAATTGGTTACAACTTTGAAAATTAATTTCTCATTCATCCAAAAAAAGCAACATTTTCCAACAATATTTATATTTTCCTTTTAAATTTATATTGTTTGAAAATCATAATTCTTATCTCTATATTACTTTTTAATTGAAATGCACAATATATATATATATATATATATATATATATATATATATATATCACAAGACTTGATCTGAGATTAATACTATATATGTTTGAAATAATAACTAAAATACAATTCACTCATAATTAATTTTGATGGGAACAAATAATGCTATTGCCATGTAGGTCCATAACTTGTATAGTTGTATGTATAGTTAATTGCAATGGAATGCATCCGATAACACCTTTCTTGTGATATGATTTTCTCAGAGAAAAACAATTCAATGAGCTTGTTGCAAGTTGTGTGAAATTAAAAAATCCTTCACTTTTAAAAAACATTAATCATTATTGAAACTTGCACTTGCATAATCAAGAAGAGGGAGAGATATATAGGACACTAATAATGATTCATTATAACATAAATCAACCAGAGTACAAAGGGACACTTTTGATTTGAACAATCAATTATTGAGATTACATTATGCTATATTATAGTGTCCCTAATTTCATCATAATTTAGTGGCCACAAGTGCAGTCTTTGCACTTGCAGCTCGACCCGCACTTGCACCCGTCGTGCTCGCCATTCATCACCATGGTCTCTTCCATATTGTAGCTGCAAAATATAATAGTATTCCATTTATTAAAATATATATATATATATATAGAACTCGATGTTTGATTTTTTATGGAGTAAAAAATAAAACAACGAGTTCTATATATATAAAAAATCAATACATGTAGAATTAAGGGTACCTACCTTGTTTCGGCCTCAATGATGTCTGCAGTGTATCCCGTCTTCCTGCAATAAATTAATTATATACATTCGGATTATTCGAAATTCGATTCGAGATTGTTGGTTAAAAATATTTAGGAAAAATATCATGACTAATTATAATTTTTGAACCCATGATTTTTTTTATAGAGAAAGAGAGACTTACATGCAGCTAGACTTGTCAGAACAGTCACAGTTGGCACACTTGTCAGACATGTTTTGAGAAGTAGTGTTTTGGAAATTAAAGTGTGTAAATAATTGTAATGTTATGTTGCTTGATATTCCACTTGTGTGGAGAAAACCAGTATTTATAGATGAAGGAATGGGGCGATTGAGCTTCACGCGCAAACGAATATCTTTTGCTATTATGCACTATCTATTTTCCTTGCTTCTCTTATCCTTTCTTTTTCCATTTATCTTAGGTCTCTGTCAATAAGTTTCGTAATATAAAATTTATATCATAACATTTATAAATTAATATTATAATATTTATCAGTTGATATTATAATATTTATTTATAAATTAATATTAGAGTATTAAAAGTTATGACTATTAATTTATAAGTAATAGTATCATTTTATAAATATAATGATATCAATTTTATACTATGAACAAATTTCACTGAACATTTTGTACTAAAAACTTTGTGCATGTAAAATCAAATATTTTTTTAATAATAATACTTTATATATTAAAAGGTGATACTTTATATGTTAAAATGTAATAATTGAAAAAGGGAGCTCAAAAGAGCTCATCTTTACAGAAAACCTACACCATCTTTTAAGTGAGCTCAAGAAAACGTATGTAACGTCCAAAAGACTGTTTATAATATTTGAGGAAATTTTGCACGAGATTAAAATAAATGTAATACTCTTCTTTATTTTTATGATATTTTGAAAATCGAGTATCACAAAAATAAAGAATGATAATCAAGAGTATTTTTTTAAGAAAGAGAAGACTAGAGAAAATTAATGGGTCGACCATCAATACCAAAGTTTGTACTACTAATTGAAAATTGATAAAATCTTGTATAAAACGATTTCATATATGATATGAAGTATAAAATTAATATAAATTAATATTTATTCTTTTTAAAATGTTAAAACGATACATCTTGAAAATTTATGCATCAAGTGCATACTGTCTACTATATCAACTATTTAGTTATGAAAATTAGCAAAAACACATTTTGAATTCAAAGTAGTATTTAGAAGAAAAAAAAAAATAGCCATATCATACTTAAAGTTATAATATTGTATTTTTTTTCTAAAAAAAAGTAATAACATTACAGTAGACACTCGATAAATTAATACTCGATTATTTAATAAACTCTCTAAGATAATATTTTTGGTCAGTCCCGACTCGGGGATAGGGTGCTAAATTAATAATTTACTAAAATTATAAGATAATACATTTTTTATAATTTCTATAGACCCCATATAAAATATAAATTAATAATTCTTTATATGCTACATATTGCATGAATGATTTATGAAGGTTGAAAAATGATTCAATTACTTTTTTTTTTTAAAATCAATTTCATCTTAAATCTCGTTTCTAATTTTCCTTATCATTGTAAGAAGTTCTGGTCATGGTTGTTTTTTTTCATACCTTTAAGATGGGAAATCATGTTGTGTTTATGATTTGTTTGTGTTAGCATATTTTGATTTTGTATTTATATAGAAAATATTTTTTTAATGTCCATAAAATGATACATTGAACACAATAAGCAAAATAAGGTGGGAGATTAAAATGTTCTTTCAAATTGGACCCTTCATTTGATATACGTGAATGCATTGTACAATAATTAAGTGGAAGTTTGAAAAATGTTTGTAAATTGAGTATTTCATTATAAATTAATAAAATATTAATTAATATATAAATTAATAATTATTAATTTATCGATTAATTAATAGGAGTGACTCTTTTAATTAATAAATTTTGATGGTCCCATGAGTATTAATTTATAGAGTTTCTAATGTATTAGTATTAATTATTATTAATGCACAGATGAATATTCATGTAAAATTACTCAAGAATGGACAAGAGATTTTGCATTTGGATACTCCGTCCAATTCAATATAAACAATGTTTTGACATTTCATTTGCAAATTAAAGAGAAAAAAGGTTTTTGATCTCATATCTTTTTTGTAATTGTTTTAAGTCCCAAAAAATTTAACTATTCAATTTTGATCTCATAATTATCTTGACTGTCCAATTTTAATTCCATTTTCATGAAAAAAAAATCTAAAATCTTATAGTTTTCAACCATGCGCAAGTCACATGCTAGCTAGTTAAAATTGGATTTTTCGAGTTTGTAGCTGACGTGGACGCTATCTGTTAAACAAACTCATTTTTAACAAAATTAAAAAGAGCAATAAAATGTCTCTTAAGTTACGGAAAAAATAATTTTTTATTTAACAGTTAGCATTTACGTCAACTACAAGCTCGAAAATCCTCTATTTTTAACCGTCACATAACTTGTGCATGACCGAAAACGATTAAGTTTTATGTTTTCTGGCGAAAATGGATTAAAATTGGACAATTGAAATAGTTATAGGATTAAAATTGAATAGTTAATTTTTTTTGGATGAAAAATAAATTATAAAAAATTTATGAAAATAAAAAACTTCTTTTTTTCTAAATTAAATAGTATTTTGCACTTTTCAATGTAAATTGATTGCATTTCTTCCAAATTTCTGGGAGTATAACGAAGTTTTTTTTTTTTTAAAGAATGAATCCAGTCTCCAATACGCAACTTCCGAGTTCTTTTTCTTTTCTGTCACTTCTTGATTTCCAGGAATTGGGAATCTGATGATTTAGAAATTGATAAGTGCAGTATATTCTAATCTGTTGGTTTGTATTGTTTTTGTTTGAGGTCAAAAGAATTTGAGATAAGGGTCCCAATATTCAAGATGCCAATGGCTCGGATTTATTAATTAAACGTAATTCATTGACTAATAATTAAAGGGAAGAGTTAGTTTTCTACCAAATTTATTCACAGTATAAATGAAAAAAATTATAAATGGTCATGTAATTTTGTATGTATTCAAAAATGATCTTGTAAATTTTTTACTTTATTAATTTTGATTCTTTTTGTTTCAATTTTAGTTATTTTCGTGGAAAAAATTGACTCAACTTTTTATCTTGGACGTCGACGGTCGTCACCACTCTCATTTGATTTGTCTCTTATCGAGGAATAATACCCTCAATCAATTTCGTAATTTGATTAAACCTCCCAGTGGATCACGAATTTCATTTATTCTCGTGACTAATTTCGAGTGATATACGTTGAGACGAGGGTCGAAATCAATATTATTCTCTTCCTCCTGAACTCGTCATTTCAATATATTTTTTTTTGTATCATTTTGTATGCTTCAACATATTACCAGTCATTCTGGCCAAAATTCAAAATCTTCCAGCGAAAAAGACTAAAATTAATACCAAAAAGATCAAAATTGATAAATTAAAAACACACAGGACTATTTGTAGACAATTAAATGCTCACATACATGACAATTAATATTAAGATATCACATTTTATTTTCAACCCAGCTAACTCAGACTCCTACTGCTATTATTATCAAGTCTATTAATTTTTTTGCGCAAGCCCATGATTTGTCTGTCCACATGTTAGGTGAAGTTCGCCCCATTAAAAAAATCCTAATATTGGTGATTATTATATGAATATGAATTTGAACTTGATTTTAATTTCGTAGTGGTAACGGACCATAATTTTCATAGGGTGCTACTATATACCACTATTCACCCAAAATTATTGAATTTATATGAAATGCATCACCATTCGCTAAATTTAAAAAAACAATTATTTTGCATGCCGAAATGTTAAGATTTTTTTTTTATATATTTATGCCTTGATTGGACAAAAATAATGTGTGCACCCCTGGGTCGAGCATGCTGCTTGAGTCAAGTAGTCCTAAAGATAATGTATTTTCTATTCGATTTTCTTCTATGTGTTTCTAATGGTTAACTCTAATTTTCAATTCTCATGGTTTTCAGGCTTCAATATCTTCGCTCCGTTTCATAGTTGATTAAATATTTTCAAGCTCTTATAGTTTTAATAGTTTGTTTGGCTTAATTTAGTACTCCCTTCGTTTCATAATTGATTAAAATTTTACTGTACACACGAATTTTAAGAAATTAGTTGTTTATTATTATTAAAAGGGATAAAATTATTTTTTGATGGGGTTAAATGGTAAAGTTGTGATATTTGTGTAAATTAAATGAGATAAAGTTGAATTTAATGTTGAAAAAGTAATGACATTGAGTGTAATATTAAAGTGTTAGAGGGAAAAAATATATTTTATTATCATTTATAGAATGTTCAATTGAGTTTGAGATGAACTTTTTTAAAAAAATTTTAATTGAATTTGGGATGGAGGAATTTTTTTTTTAAATGGAAATGTAATTATATCATCCAAATCTCACACAGGAATTGATCAAAACCGAGTCAATTCAAAATAGTTAATTTAAAGGGGGCGTTTTTAGGGGGTGGGTTGGTTGTGCTTGAACCCAATGCAATTCGTTTTTTAATTCTTTATATTAAATGTATCATATTCATATATAGAGTAATGATATAGAACCAACTATCTGATTTTTTATGAAACCAGACCAATGACGTGTCATGCCAACTATTCCCTAAACCATGAACCTTAAACCCTAAATCATGAACCATTCGGGTTGGGTGAACCATGAACCACTCGGGCCGGGTTCAGTTCTGGCCGAGTTGGGTCAGGGCTGGGTAAAAAAAATGTAATTTTTTTTTCTGTTCTGTTTTATTTTTTCAGTTCAATACAATTTTTCTTTTTACCCGGCCCGAGTGGTTCATGGTTCACCCGATCTGAATGGTTCATGATTTAGGGTTTATGGTTCATGGTTTAGGGAACAATTGGCATGACACGTCATTAATCTGGTTCCATAAAAAATCAGATAGTTGGTTCTATATCATTACTCTACATATATAATTAATTTAGTTCGTTATATTTGTAACCAAGTCTATCTAAACTCAATTTATTTCGAACTCCAGTAATTATTCTTTTGAAATAAAAAATATCCAAAATCAGTACATTAGTTTAACACAAATTTCAATTTCAGTTACTTTATTTATTGAATTATGTAAATTTCACATATTTAATTAATTAACTCAAAACACAAAATATCATTTAATTTAGACTAATTCATAGATTAGTTTTTATGTCATGTCGTGTTCTTTTATTTTGACAATCAAATCTTACTAATCTAATATCCCCTCCGTCCCAAGTTGACTTGAACATTGAAAATGACACGCGCAAACCAAGTAAAATGGATTTTAGCGGGTTTGAGTAGAATAAAATAAGAGTGTTGTGAGTGTATTAATATTATATTTGTTTCCATTTTGAGAGCGTTCAAATAATGTTGGGACGTCCAAATAAGACAAGTGTTCAAGTAATGTTGGGATAGAGGGAGTATTTGACATGTATAATAAAATAAATATTATATTACTTTTTTACATGTGAATTAATCTTTTTAAAAAAATCGGCGTTATTTAATTTTATTATTGAAATTTTATGATTTTAATATTTTATTTTTTTCCTATTAAATTTATCTTTTCATTTTATTAAGTGTAAATAATATATTTTTTAATTTTTTATTATTTATTAAAATTATATTTTTTAGTCACCCCCCATCAATGGCAAATCATTCATTTTTCTATGGATAACATCCTTCAGTAACTTTCTTGTCTTCTTGAGATAATGAGCTTCTTGTTGTTGTAAATACATTATTATTTAGTAGACATTACTCTTTGTGGGCTTTAGATAGGGCTTTTAGGGCTACGACTCAACTCTTTGTTTATATATATGCTATTCCTTGTAAATGCGTGGGACGGAAAAATGATAGAGAAATTAGTGAAAACTCTCATGGCTTGGTCGCCCCCCAGAGGTAGTCTTTCCGGACGAACTGGGTAAACAAATCGATGTTATTATTTTTTTCTTTACGTTTGTTCTACATTTTACAAAACGTTATCAACACGAATGTTCTACCATTAGATTCAGAATTCCGATGGGATACTTTGACATCAATTGTCGTTGATCAGTAATTGCTTGTATATGTCAATTGCATCCATCAAAAACTTACGATCTCGTCGCCGGCTCCACATGTATAAGCTAATTTTAATAAATTTTACGATCTAATTTTTCAATCACTATTTACTATCGATTTATTGGTCGGATCATGATATCTTGATTTAATTCTGATGTATTTCGAGTTAATTATTCGTAGATCTGAATTTGATTACATCTAATTATTAATTGCTCGTATAAGATCTATTACTTATGATTACATGACTATTGAAGGTATCTTAACTTAAAGGCAATGTTATGTGCAATATATATTGCCATGTTGTTTTGTGTATGCGTGAATAATCCTTATTGAGATGATTCTCATTTTTCTATGAGCAATTGAACTTTTATAGATCTGATTGGTTTGTTAGGTCTGAAATCTGAATTCCTATAATTGACAAACAATTGATATTCCATGTTTTGCTTATTTTTTTAAAATATGTGAGTTTTAATCACATTCACAGTCGAATCAATTCAAAATCATAATATTATTATTTTGTTTGGATTTTACCGAGATGTTAAAGGTTGAAAATGATTTTGATTTGATTGTTTATTTCTTATTAAATTGTTAAGAATTTTCGATCTGTTCATTATATATATTTAACTGTGTGTGCCCTATAGAAGTGGGGCTTGAGTTTTATTTTGGTTAAATCTCTGAATACTAACGTTTATTACAGCATGTCATAATATTAAATATAAGAGCTTGCAGCATCTTATGTGGATCATGACATTATTTATCTTATCATTATGTGGACAAGTATGATTTGATAAGTCATTTTTTTAATTAGGCAATGAAATACTTCTCTATTATAATCTGATGATAGTATGCGGCAAAAATATTCATGAACTTGTGCTAAAACAATTACAATTTTTGGTATGTGATTATTAAATTTCTGTTGCATTTTATCTTTTGGCTAATCTGTCTTGTGTTGAGTTTTCTTTCGAACTCGATATTGGTTATTGTACATACGTGTCTTAAGGCCAACATTATTGAGGAAGCAGATTGTTCGTCTCTTGAATCTCTCATGGAGCCTGAGCTCAAAGCGAGTCAAGTCTATCATAAGACGATATTGGAACCCTTATCTAAGGATCCTTCTCTGGTAAAGAAGTTTAATCCCTTTTAAATTTCAGCAATTATAACTGCTTGCCGCAGTATAGACTTGGGAATTATTTGCTATAGAAATTAGGATTTCTATGAAAATTCCTTATTTGCCTATTATCACTTATTATCTTGGCTGATTTGATTCATTAAAAATTTTGTTGAATCTGAACTACATACGAAAGTTTATATCAAGTTTTCCTTATGGTCAATTATAGTAAAATATTATCTTGTATAACTAAAAGGAAAACTATCAAACTTGTTATTCACTGTATTACTTCTTGACTTGAATTTTTCATGTTGAAATTCACTCTCCTATACCTGCTTTGAGTGGAAATAGTATAAATCATACATGAAAATCCTTCCACTAAAATTGATTCCTTATATAATTATGAGCAAAATAGAATCACATCGTACTAGTTTGCCCGAAGCAAATAGGAACATTGAAAATTGAAAATGATGATTCTTTGAATAATGTACTAATTTGCCCGAAGCAAATTTATTCAAATTATGACATGAGCGGTTCAAAATATGATAAGTCGGATTTGGACAAATTCTATGTTACATAGTATGTCGAATAACGTAATCCTTATCCTTTATGTAAATTAATTTATTTGTGGGGCTTGTGCAAAGAAAAGGAAAAATTATAATACGACATTCTTCTACTAAAGTTGGAAGTTTATATTTTATTTCTCTTGAATAGAGTCATAAAAATACTTGTGGACTGATATAATTTGCCTGAAGCAAATTCATTGTCAATATTATTGAACTTATATTTTTGAATTATCCAATAAACCCATTTAAATGGATAATATCAACAAAGTTCACATAGATGACATTTAATGATTATAATATGACATTGAGAATTAAAGTTGAACATTCACTCTCTTATGTCCACATCTAGAATGATTTAGTTGAGTGATTAATAGACTTCATCAAATTAATTACTAGATCATTATTCTAGAATTCCAACTTACCCATTTAATGTTTGGGGCATGAAATTTTATATGGTGCTACACTAACTCAAAACCGACCCACTGCACATCAAGAATCCCCATTTTATAATTAGTGCTTAAGAACTAAACATTTCCCATCTGCAAATATTTGATTGTGCAATATTTGTTTCTAGTTCACCACCACAGTGTACCTCAATTCACAGCCCAGTTGGCTGATTGCACATTTGACGAAGATCATTTCTCAGCATTAGGGGGAGATAGGAATTTAGAATTAAATGAATGCCAAGAAATTTCGTGGAATATATATAAAAGATCTTCAATATGAAAATTTATGCACTAGTCAAAATGAATTGGAAGTTCAAATGATATATTAACTTGCAATATTTAGCAAGTGATCTGCCAGATTAATTTACTGATGATAAAGAAGTGACTGAAGCACATATACTTGTTGTAAATGCACCACAGAGTAAATGTGTCAATTTTATACAAATATATATGTTAATGCCCCTACACGCAGAAGTGTAAAAGACCCCTTATTATGTAAGACATAAATCCGCGGTAATTACTAAAGCTTTCAGTCACTCTTGAAGTCTCTTGAAGAGATTCGTCCCGAAGATGAAAATTCTAATAATGAAACACTTGCACAAAATAATAAGAATACTAGAATTGCGGAATGACCAGATCAAAATATTATGGGAAATGATGAAGATCTGGTTGGTATAAATATAGAAATTGATATGATTTTATAAATACAGGAGAAATGTACTAATGTTGTCTACAACTTATTCACCGCCACAATTGCTCTTACTATTAAAAATCTGGATCCAGTACCCAAAAGTCAATAGTTGAGTCAGAAGCGCTTTGACTGGGTAAAATAGGAAGAAGCAATTGAGGCAAAGCTCGACTCGCTAATATTCTTGACTTTATCGTACATATACCCCAAAACGTTATCCCTGTTGGATATAAATGTGTATTTGTACGAAAAGAAAGTGAGAATAATGATGTAATGAGGTACAAAGCGAGATTAGTAGCTCATGGATTTTTGCAGAGACCGGATATTGATCTTATCAAATATATACTCCTGTTATGCATGAAATAACGTTCCGCTATTTAATATTTCTGGCAGTAAGTAAACCAAATTTAAAAATGCAATTGATAGCCGTTGTAACCATATGCTTATATTGATCAATGAATGTCAATATTTATATGAAGATCCCTGATGAATATAAAATTCCCCTGATAAGGAATGGTTAGAATCGTACTATGTACGACATTAAAATTACAAAGGTCATTATATGACATAAAATATTTGGGTCGAATATTCAACGATCGACCCAATTAATTCCTTCCGAGGAAGGAATAAATAAACATTGAAATATTTCCTTACGTGTTTACAAAGAAATTATTTTGGTGGTGTTAGTATTATCTCGGTTTCTGGTGATAATCTAAATATTGTTGGAACAAGTAAGGAAATCAAAGAAAGCTAATTTAATCTTAGAGATTGAATTTTGAAATAAAACGTTGGTGAAATCAAGTATTGTCTCGACCAGCAGATCAAGCACTTCCCTAAAGCAAGATGAATCTTTATATACCAATTAACTTGCTTGGAGAAGGTATTGGAGAGGTTTTATCTTAAATCTCATTTACTTAGCACACTAGTAATTGTTCGATCCCTTGAAGTGGATAAAGACAAATTTAAACTTAAAGAAGATACATATGACATGTTAGGACCAGAAGTTCCTTATCAGAGTGTCCTTAGTGCATTATTATATTTTAAGAACTGCACCAAATTCGATATTGAATTTACATTGAATTTGCTTGCAAGATTAGTTTAGTGCTTCTCCTATAAGGAGACATTGTAAAATTTTAAAGCATATGTTTAGTATCTTCGACGTTTGTAAAATTTTAATTTAAATATAATTATGATTCATGTGACAATGGTATATCTCCTATTATCCATTATGAGAAAAATGCAACTTTTATTGCCCATATGAATAATAGGATTGCTAAAGGGAACTTGACAAAGCATATATCCCTTAAATTATTTTAACTACATGAACTCCAGAAGAGTGTGGAAACATAATACAAAAGGCTTGGAAGACTGTTGTCTTCAGGGGGAGCGTTTTGAAGATTGTGTTTAGTAGATCATTAGTTGTATCTTTTCTTATTTTACTAAGTTTTTCTCTTTGGATTATTCTAGCAAAATTTTAGTTAGGCATGAACATCACCTCGTAATGTCCAAGGGAGAGTGTTGTAAATACATTATTATTTAGTGGACATTACTCTTTGTGGGCTTTAGATAGGGCTTCTAGGGCTACGGCCCAACTCTTTGTTTATATATATGTTATCCCTTGAAAATGCGTGGGACGGAAAAATGATAGAGAAAAGAGTGAAAACTCTCCTGGCTTGGTTGCCCCCCCCAGAGGTAGTCCTTTCGGACGAACTGGGTAAACAAATCGGTGTTATTGTTATTTTTTTTACGTTTGTTCTACATTTTACAACAATTGCAAGTTGTATTTGATACCAAATTGTGTGAAATTCGAAAAATCCTTCAATTTCAGAATGAGGGAATAATTATTAGGTGCAATTTGAAATTATCTTTTACAATTTACTACTAATCAAAAAAATAGTTACAACTCAATACAAAATTAACTATAAATGTACAAAAATAACCACAATTAAAAGTTATAAGTTCTACAATATTCTTTCACGTTTATAGCCAATTTTATATTGTAAAAAAATATTCATAAAGTTTAAAAAATCTATGAAAAAATATATTTTAAAAAACTTGTAAATTTTCTTATTTATTAATTAATTGGTCTAAAATTGACAATTATATATGAACTATTGCACATATTGAATATATAAAAAAAATTGAACATTACTCAAAAAAAAAAATGCTGCAATTTTTTTATATGTGCAATTTTTTTTTATATGCAATTTTTTTTTTTTTTTTTTGAAACGTTTTTATATGCAAATTTGTTTCATTCATAAAAATAAAATATTGCATGTGTTGAACATATGAAAAAGACAAAGTCCTATGAAATTTTGGAATGAAATTAAAAAAAGGGCAAAGAGGAAAGAAAACCACGTTGGTTCCAGGAATCGAACTCAGGCGCCCAGCATAACATACATAAGCTCTGACCAGTAAACTACAGTGACTTCAAATTCGGGGAGTGAGACTTATTATAAATTAACGAAATAATTTATTCTGAAATTAAAAAAACAAAGGTTGTTGCTAGCCAGGATCGAGCACACGTCACTTAAATAACATAAACTAGCTCTTACGTACCATTAAGATACAACAAAACTATATTGAACAATTGAGACTTTATAAAATAAATGATATAATTTATTTTGAAATTTTTTTGAGACTTTTTATAATTTATTAAAAAAATATTTTTATTAGTACTTCTATTTACAAACTGTATGCACAATACATTCAAAATCATATTTTTTTATTGTAATACTTTATATTTATATTTTGCATGTAATATTAATCCGTTTTCTTATGTTTAGATTGTAATAGTGTTATTTTTTTGCTTGTAATACTGTTATGTTTTAGTATGTAATACTGTTTTGTTATCCTTGTTATACTGCTTAAATTTCTTATTTAAAATCAAAGTAGAAGGCATTAACGATTGTTGATTATAAATTTTAATACTGCTTCAGTTATGCATTGAATACACTTCAAAAATGTAATTTTTTCTTATGCTTTAGGTGTAATACTTTTATGTTTTTGCGTGTAATACTGTTATGTATTGCATGTAATACTGATTCAATTTTATATGTAAGTTCAGTATATGTAGATAGCAATATAATATTATTTAGGTAAACAAACAATAATGCAAGTGTAAGACGTAATACTCTTTCATAAAAGTGGTAACACTATAATAAAAATTATAAAAAAATATTTTTGAACGAAATATTGTATATAGAAAATCAAATAATGTTAACATGAAAATATTGTTGATCTAAATACCATGAAATTAAATTAATTTAGGTGAGAAATAAAAATATTGAATTATTATATTTTTTTTCCTAGCAATTTTTCAAAAAAGTATACAAATTAGTGAGAAATTTATTTATCGAGTGTTTAATGTGTCCTAGAGGCATATTACTTTTAATTATATATACTCACAAAGGTTCGAATCCATAAAAAAAACAAAATTTTCAATTTTTTAGTTTATTGAATAAAAAACACGAAAAAAAGCTACTTGTGAATAAAAAACACGTCCATTAAGCAAAACATACCACGATTTCCCATTAGGCCATACAAGTTTAAATGATCAAGTTTTTCAGTCAGATATACGCCGTTCGAATTTCTAAATATAAATATTTTTCATATATAAAAATTTTCACACTAGATATACTTTATGTAAAAAAAATATAAAATTGAATATTATTCACAAAAAAATATTGATGCAATTTTTTTATATGTGCAATTTTTTTTTAAAATTTTTTGTGCAAATTTATTATATTGATAAAAACAAAATATTGCACATGTTGAATATACGAAAAAAATAATTCAACTGTACCCAAAAAATTTTGCACACAACTTTGCAGAAAATAATTTCACACTCTCTAAAATAATTGCAAAAAATTAACCATGTGTAATATAATTTTGCACACACTCTAAAATAATTGCATATGTACAAAAAATATTGCAGAATTTTTTTTTTTAATACACAATTAATTAGAGTCTATTAACAATGAATGATATAATATGAACAACATATAAACACAATTTAGAAACAAAAAAATCAAAACTATTAAATTTAAAAGTAATTCTACAATTTTTAACCGTCCATTTTTTATTTATTTTTTGTATTCCAATTTAATATAATAAAAATTGAATACAAACAACTCATTGAATAATTGCAAAATCATTTTCACCATTAATTTTTCGTATATTTAGGCAATCTATTAAATGATTCTTGATTTTAGAGAGAAAGACAGAGTATGTATTTATGTTAAGTGAGAGAGATAACCCTTTATTTTTTTCAAATTAAAATTAGTATTCAATAATGGCATAATGTATATTTTTATCACTATTTTGTATTTAATAGTAATAAAAAAAAAAACTAGTATCTATTAGTGTTAGACACTTAGAAGTAGTATGTATTAGTCATTATTTCTTTCAAAACATTGATCTTTGTTCAAACTTGCACTTGCATAATTAATTAAGAAAAGGAAGAGGAGATGATATATATGACACTAATAATTAATTAATGATTCATTGAATATAATAGAAATTAAGTAGAGGGGTACAAAGGGACACTAAAATCAACTTCATGACTGGAAACAATTATTGAGATTACATTATAGCAAAACATATATTTATAGTGTCCCCAAATTTTGCGATTTAGTGTTTGCAAGTGCAATTGGTGCAAGCGCAGGTCGACCCACACTTGCACCCATCGTGCTCCATCACTATAGTCTCTTCCATGTTGTAGCTGCAAAATATAACAGGATCCCACTTATTAAAAAAAAAAATACATATGTTGTAATTAGTGCACACAAGTATTACTCGTTTTATATGTATCAAAATCATTAAATATATAGAAGGTTAAGAGTACGTACCCCATTTCGGTCTCAATGATGTCTGCAGTGTATCCCTGCTTCCTGCATTTATATAACACACACAAAAAATTAATTCGATACTCAATTCAGAATTGATTGTTTGTTGAAAAAAGTGGGATTATAGGTTTATTTACAAATTTCAATTTGTACTATTAGTCTATTACTCTTTTTACAAAATTTTAATTTGTCATATTTTTTTAAATAAAATACAACTTTTATTAGTAAAAAGTTATTAATTCCAACCCGACCTGATCATGTTTTTGAAAATTTTCAACTAGATATAAGCTACAAATGATATATTGTACATATTATAATGCCAAAATGTATTTTAGCAAATATTAAATTCAAAAAAATTGATTAAAAATTAAAAAAAAAAACCAAGAAATTTATCAATTTTTACTTGTATAAATTGCATTTTATTTTAAAAAATAGTCCATATTATAATTACTAGAAAGAACAGTAGTAAAAAGTTGCAATTTGTTATTAACTCTATATCATAAGGGCTAATTTTGAACACAATATTTTTTTTATATATAGAAAAAGAGACTTACACGCAGCTAGATTTGTCAGCACAATCGCAGTTGGCACACTTGTCAGACATGTTTTGTGTGTGTGAAATTGTAATATGTTGTTGCTTGATATTCCAACTCTACAAACAAGACACTATTTATAGATGAAGCAATGGGGCGATTGAGCTTCACGCGCCCGCGAATATCTTTTCTAATAAGCTTCTCTTATCTCTACTTTCTCCTTTTACAATAAAAGATTTCTTAACACATGTAGCACAAAAATTCATACGAAATGAACTCATATATGAAACGGACTATAAATTAATGCGTTCATTTTCTAAAATGTTAAGAAATAGATTTAAATTATGTTTCGTCTCACCGTAAGACCGTTTCATACAAATGTGCCGTAATTTGGCAAAGTTTTGTGTATGCGCTAGGTGCACCATGCAACATAAATGCATTTTTCAAATATATGATTTACTTTACTGAAATACGCAACTCAATTATACTAAAAAATGTAACTTATTTTAACGAATTGAACTTTTATATTTTTATATAAATAAATTACATGTTTATAAAACACTTGCACGATGCAATTAGTGCACAATAGACCTACAATGTTAAAGAAATACAAGTAACAATCGGCACTTCTTTTTTTTGGAATCAATGTTGCGTGGGGTTTTCATGTTTCTTAGTAAATATTTATGTATCATGCATCGTTTTATTGTCGTGTTTTTAGGTCTATAAAATTTTATGTAAATTAATTTTATTGTATAATTAGTTTGTATTTTGTGTATAAATTTTAAATAATATTCATTATTTCGTTAAAACATATTAATTTGTTAGTATTAATTAAATATTTCATTAAAAAATATTTATTTGTTCACTATAAAGTATAGTTCTAAATCAATTGTACGATAAAATTGTTTAAATAAGACAAATATTATTTTCTTGTTCTCCCTTTTTTTCTAAAATGAAAAATGGCTTTAAATATATATAGGACTACTCATATACATACAACCCCATTCCGTTTCTTTTTTAGTAATATTGAGGTCCATATGGTAGCAAAACGAGTGCCATGATCTCAATCAATTTTACTTTTTTTTTTAATTTTTCGCTCATATTTTTAAAATTTAATAAGTTCTTTTTCTATACATCAGAATAAACATCTTTTTAGAATATCCATGTGGCATTCCATATTGTTGTTTTTTCTGAAGAAAGTTATTGCTATTATCAACACACATCAATATCCACGTAAAACTTATTCAAGAATGGGCAAGAGATTTTTGGAGTATGTAAAAAAATCTCTTTATTCTTTATTCTTTTTCTTTTATCTCACTTGTTAATCTCAAAAGAATTAAGAATCTGATGATTTAGAAATTGATAAGTGCAGTATATTCTAATTTGTTGGTTTGTATTGTTTTTGGTTGAGGTCAAAAGAATTTGTGATAAGGGTCCCAATTCTAGATGCCAATTACTTCTTATTTGTTTGAAGTTGATTAATTAAACTTTTTTTTTTTTGAAAACAAGTTGATTAATTAAGCTAATTTCTTGTAAAAAATTGTAAAATTATTGTTCGTATTTACTGATCAACTATAATTCTGATTTGATTTGCCGTCGATTTGTTAAATGCTGGAACCTAAAACAAAAATAATACAAAATCTTGATAGAATAATTAATTTAAAACTTGAATGAAACCAAATCCACTTTCTCCAAAGTAGTCTATAGATGCCCTAGTATTGTATTTACGAGCAATATTTGTGAGCGTTCTATTTAATTTTGGCCAACTTATTAATAAAAATCTTGCATGTTAGTATAAAAAAATGTCAAAAAACTATTAGTTTATATATTGTAAAGTGCTAATAGTTCAATTTAGAAACTAATACTCTTTTTCTATATAGGAACTAATCATTATCTGTATACAAACTAGTATTTTTCTTTTTAGTAACATTTGTATGTATATGAAGTATGGTGTCGGTGTGTTCAATTTACTTATGACCAACTTGTTAAAAAAATTGGGGCTACAACTTTTTGCTACATAGATCATTTGACTTTGCAACCTACTCAATTCTCTTTTTTTTACTAATTATTAGCTACAAAATATATCATTATTATCCTTATTAATTGAAATTATTATTATAAATACCCTTAAATGTCCAACCATCATTGTTCATCATTGGGCCCCACATCACATTCCCCCAATATTTCAATTAAAAAATTATTGTATGACCCACCACTAGTCACTTATTAATTCTCTCTCCTAATTTCTATCACTCCTTCCCAACCGTGTAAATTAATTTAGATGAGCACAAATTGTTTCATGTAGGATTTGTATCTATTGTTGGCCCCACTAATCATTGTTCATTTTTCTCTTTATTTTTAAATTTCATGGCTCCACTCACAAAATGCTATTATATTAGAGCATTCCCAACCGTGCCCGCTACACTAGTTCGACTTCGCGCTAGTGTAGCGTAATAGTTCGCGCTACATTCGATTTTGTTTCCAACCGTTGACACTACATTTTACACTACATATATTATTTTTAATTTTTATATTCTTATTATTAATTTAATTATAATTATTTTTTATTACATATTTATGTATATAAAAAAAGAGAAAATTTATAAAAATGACATTAAATTAAATTTCATGATAAAATACAACCATGCATATTAAAAACATAACAATAAAACTTCAAAGATAAACAAATACACACGATACAAGAAATTGAATAAAAAACGATAACAATTATCTAGGCCTCCGAGTTAGAATACTTCCCCCACAAATGATCAATCAATGCATTTCGAAGTGCAATGTGAGCATCTTTATCTCTGATTTTTCTATATCGAGCAACAAATTCTTGAAAGGAGAAAGTATCATTGCCCACCATTTCTATCTCGGAGGGTGGCACCTCTATTGCAGCTTCAATCGGTGCATTAAGATCTCGTTCATCTTCAATTATCATATTATGCATGATTATGCACGCACTCATTATATCTCGCAAATTATATTTATCTTGAAAACGCGCTGGATTTGCCACAATTGCAAAACGACTTTGGAGAACTCCAAATGCACGTTCCACATCTTTTCTACATGGTTCTTGTTTCATTGCAAAATACTTATTTTTTGCAGAGCGTGAGTCACGAATAGTTTGCACGAGAGTTGACCATTTTGGGTAAATGTTATCAGCTAAATAATACCCCGTGTTGTATTCTCTTTCTTGAATGACATAATGTGCAGGAGAAGCAATTCCTCTAGTTAGATCATAGAACAGATGAGATCTATCAAGCGCATTAATATCATTGTTGGTTCCTGGCATACCAAAATATGCATGCCATATCCAAAGATCATAATCAGCTACAGCCTCAAGAATAATAGATGGTAATCCACTACGACCTGCATATTGTCCAGCCCAAGCTGTTGGACAATTTTTCTATTTCCAATGCATACAATCTAGACTACCTAACATACCTGGAAAACCACGTCGTCTTCCAATATGAAGTAGTCTAGCAATGTCATTGGTAGTGGGCGATCTTAGATAATGCTCTCCGAATAACTCCACAACAGCACGACAAAATCTCTTAACACATTTAACTGCAGTAGATTCTCCAATATTGATGTACTCGTCAGTAGCATCTGCTGTGATAGCATATGCTAATACACGAAACGCAGCTATTATTTTTTTAAGCGTAGACAAGTCAAGTCTACCCGTACAGTCTCTTCGTTGTGAAAAGAAATCATCATGACCTTTAACAGCATTAACAATGCGGATGAATAAAGGTCGACCCATTCGAAAACGCCTACGAAACATTGTTGCATTAAATGTAGGATTATCGGCAAAGTAGTCGTTGAATAGGCGTTGCGCTGCTGCTCACGATCACGATAAATTATGACATGACCAAGAACTGAACCTCTTTGAGTGGGATGAACTTCTTGAGCTCTCATAATTTCTGATATGAAACGATTATTTGTGGAGATCTGTTGAGCTATAATAGTTTCTTCAAGTGAATACTCATCAGAATCTGAAGATGAGTATGATGGTGAATGATTCATTTCTTTTGTTTTTTTGATAAAGTTTAGAAATAGAAACATATGAAGATATGAGTGTTTTTGCGAACACTGTACAAGAAGATAATGTAAAACTCCTGTACATGAAGAGCTGAAGATATGAGTGTTTTTGCGAACACTGTACACGAAGATAATGAAAAACTCCTAGCTTATCTAAGGGAGTCGAGTGAGAAAAAAGAGCGTGATCGTGAGCTTCGGAGGAAAGATATTGCAAGACGAGCAAGATTGGATGAAGCCACTATGGCGGTAGAAGAGAATAGAATTATCTTGATTGATTTGGATACCATTTCTGATCCACGTAAAAGTGCATTTGTTCGGATGCAACAAGAAAATATTTATCGCAAAAATGCTGAAAGATTTCAACAACCACCAACCAATGATGCATTTGACATGTATGGGGTGAATTTTGGTGATCTTGGAGGGTCAGGAAGTAATCTCGGTCCTTTTTAATTAGGGCGTTTAATTTCAAGTATCGTACTTTTTTAGCTTAAGAATCACTATTCGGATTTTAATGTATTTTGTGTGATTTAATTATGAATTATGTATTTTATTTTAGCATTTTATATTTTAATGTATTTGTGTGATTTAATTATGAACTATGTAATTTATTTTGTGATTTATGTATTTTAATTTATTGTATTTTGTGTGTTTTAATTATTTATCTAGAACTTTATTATTTAGTTTAAAATAATTTTATATTGTATAAATGTAATAAATAATAATTTTTATAAATAATAATAAGGAAAAGAAAAAATGATAAAATGTAAATTGTATTAAAAATAAATGAAAACAAAAAAGAAATGATGTAGTGTGATGAATAGTACCCTCTACATGTAGTGCTAGAATCAGCACTACACTAATGTAGCGTCATATTGTAGCGCTCTGTTGGAACACCATCTTGCACTACATGTAGTGCTAGCGCAAGATGTAGTGTCCCTTTGGGAATGCCCTTAGAATGTTATTAAAATCGTACTATAACTTCTTACAATAAATGTGCGTCATTAAAAATGTGTACACTTGAATAGTATAATGTACATTCGCTCACAAAATGTACACTTGAACATTTGCTCCCACCGTGTAAAATTCAATTTAGATGTGCACAACTTGTTTCATGTAGGATTTGTATCTATTGTTGGCCCCACTCATCATTGTTGTTGGCCTCACAACATAAAATTTTTCTCTTTATTTTAAAATTCTATGGGTCCAATCGAACAATAAAATATAATTATTTTGCATTATTATAGGGTCCACCCCTAGTCACTTGTCATTTCAACTAATCAAACCTCTTTATTCTCTTTCCAAACGTGAAGAGACAACCAACATCTCTTCTCACAATAAAATGTTCATCCAAAAAAATGTACCATCGAACAATAAAATGTACACTCGAACGATAAAAAAATTTACACTCCATAAAATTTAAACTAATCAAGAGTTCTCATTTATACAAAAAATAAATCAATCAAGAGTTCTCATTTATACAACAAATAAAACCAATCAAAGAGTTCTCATTTATACAACAAATAAATCAAATCAAGAGTTCTCATTTATACAAAAAAATAAGCTAATCGAGAGTTCTCGTTTGTATAAATCCAAATCCAGAATTAAATACATCATCATACTTAAATTTGACAGAAATTATTCTACACATTCGAAAATGTACACTCGCTGAATAAAATGTACATCCACCTGACAAAAAAAAAGAGTAGAAAAAATTGAAATTAGCACAATCAAACTGAAGAAGTGGATAAAATAATAAAAAGAAGAAAATATACAAGAAGAAAAGGACTGTTAATTTTCCTATTGAAAATCATCGACGAACAGAGAGGGGCAACCCACCCTTGAAGAAATCCCCAACTCTCTCTGTTGCCTCATTTCTGAGCCAAAATGGATCCTCTGTATGTATATCTTGAGAAAAAGACCATCTGTTGTTCATTGCAAAATAAATAATAATTATAGATACATATATGTTGTTGGAAATTTGGTTTTGAAAGTGTTCTAGCACTCAAGGTTGATCAAATTATTGAGGAATTAAAACGTTGATTTTTTGTAAATTAAACGTGACGAGATCATTCTACTCGAGGAGTTGATGATCGTTGTATATTTAATATCTCAAAACCGAATTTCGGTGAGTGAGAAATTAATTAAAGAAGATGAGACATTAATACTCTAGTGAGAGGATATTTGGTGGGCGAGTGTTGACCAAGTATAGTCTTTCTCACTCATCCCACATTGGAAACTAGAAGGAAAGTTTCCTAGTATACATAGAAGCTTATGGTCATGTTCTCCAAAATGGTACATGGAGACTCTAACCATGAACCACACACGAGCGCGCGCGCCCTGCCCGGGTTCATGGTTCTTGGCAATTGGGCTTTGGGGCTCATCTATCTTTTTGGAGACCCAAAAACTCTAAATGGGCCAATTATTTTTTGGACTCAATGAATTGGGTGGCCCATCCGGATTTGGGTCGGCCCAGGAGTCATGACTTATCCGTGCGCGGAGTCAAGCTTATCTAGGATTCGAAATTTGAATTCGAATCATAGGTTCAACGAACCTGGACTGTCTCAAGCGGTCAAAACCGCCCCACTGAATTCGTGCGGTCATAGCCGACCACGAAGTTCGTGGGCTTCCCACGATTTCCTCAACTCCCCTTAGGTTGGTTCCGTCTATATATACCGACACTTCATAATTCTTTTCAGTCGCTTTTCTCAACCCTACGAAAATGACTTTTGCAATTCTGCATACATACTTTCTTCCCATCTCTCTGCTCATACTCCGATTACATTCGCCGATAGTATTATTTCAGTGGTGCTACTGATTTAATATTTTGAACCGTTTTACCTTTTGTGACAATTACGCACGATCCTATGAGCACTATCCAGGGCGTATTTTGTCTTGCGGTGAAAAGGATTTCCTTGACTCGGTTTGATTTTTGGTTGGTTTATTTTGTGTGTTGCATAAAATAGTGCAGTACGAGATTACTAGTTAACAATCGCAAGACAAAATATTTTGTAATCGAAATACTGCAATGTCGAACGAACAACAAGATAACGTTAACGTGATTGTTCCTAACACCACTGATGGGGTTGACACAACAACTGGTTTAGCTTCAGCTACTCCTACTCCGATAGTTTCAGGTGTGCCTGCTACTCCCGTTACTGGACTAGATGCGTCTATTCCTGCTAACGCGAACACTCAATATCGATCTGATGTTCAAATGACTGATGGTCCGTTTGTCTTCACTGGATTCAGAATGCCTCCTACTGGTAACCAGTATGCTGGAATGTCAGCTAATGCTTCTGGGAGCCAGTATGTTGGAAATACGGCTAGTCCGTTTGCTGGATTGTACTCTGAAATCCTTTTCTGGAAGGCCCTCAGAGCAATCCTTTTGTGGATAACTCCGGTGGAAATCCTTTCATTGGAGGAAACCAGTTTTTGGGTAACACTGGTGGTAACCCATACGTGGGACCAATGATTCAAGTCTCTCAACCAGGGACTATAAGGCCCTTGCTGGCGCAGGCAGAAAAATCTGAGAAGTTTTCGGGTGTAGATTTTAAGAGGTGGCAGAATAAGATGGCGTTCTACCTGACCACCTTGTCTGTGGTGAAGTACCTCAAGGAGGATTGTCCGAAAATCCCTGATGATAATGCTGATCAGACAACGAGAATGAGTTATGACCTCTGGATCAGTGGGGATTACTTGTGCCGGAATTACATTATGGGTAGACTGGGTGACGCTCTGTACAACGTCTACGTTCAACACAAGACTGCCAAAGAAATGTGGGCTTCTTTGGAGAAGAAGTATAAGACAGAAGATGCAGGAACGAAGAAGTTCGTTGTTGTTGCATTGTACGACTTCAAGATGGAAGACAACAAGTTTGTTGTCGACCAGGTTCAAAAGCTGCAGCTGGTTTTCCATAACATTGTTGCAGAAGGAATGGAGCTGCCAGAACAGTTTCAGGTGGCAACTGTGATTGAAAAACTGCCTTCATCCTGGAAGGAGTTTAAATCTTACCTCAAACACAAGCGAAAGGAGATTATCTTGGAGGATTTGATTGTCCGGCTTTGGATCGAGGAAGATAACCGGAAAAGAGAAATGAAGGTCTCGACTTCTTCAATCGAGGTCAAGGCAAATTTGATGGAGAAGAAGGATCCATCAAATAAGAGAAAAAGCCCCATCGACAAAGAAGTCAAGGGGGAGTCTGTTGCTCCTGCCACAAAATAGAAATTTGTTTTCTCTGAAAAATGCTACAACTGTGGCAAGCCCAATCATCGGGCAAGTGAATGTAAACAACCCAAGAAAGATGACAATGGGAAGGGCAAGAAAGACTCTGTGAACGTGGTTGAACGGGAGATCACGGAGGCTGATCTGTCTGTTGTGGTGACTGAAGCCAACATGGTGGACAACAAGAAGGAATGGTTCGTAGACACTGGTGCCACTTGCCATGTCTGCTCGGAGAAATTTGCATTCTCCACCTCTTCTCCTACTGAGGGGAGAAAGTTGTATATGGGCAACCAGGCCTCGTTTGAAGCGGCTGGTGTCGGAACGGTTGTGCTGAAGCTAACCTCAGGGAATGAGCTAAAGCTGAATGATGTGCTGCATGTCCCAGACATCCGGAAGAACTTGATTTCTGGCTCGTTGTTAGTTAGTCACACGTTTAAGTTAGTGTTTGAGTTTGACAAAATTGTATTAAGTAAGTTTGGTACTTTTCTCGGGAAGGGTTATCTCGAGAAAGGTTTATTCAAAATGTCAGTCATGGTTGTAAGTCGTAAAGGCAAAAACACAATTATTAATGAGAATGATTCTACTTCTGTTTATATCGTTGAGTGTTCCTCTTTATGGCATTTTAGATTAGGACATGTTAATTTAAAAGCTATAAAGCGTTTAGTAAATTTGAATTTACTTAACATTGCAAATGTTGATATATCCAAAAGATGTGAGATATGTGTAGAAGCAAAAATGACTAAATTATCATTTAAATCTGTTGAAAGGAACACAACCCCTCTAGAATTAATTCACACGGATGTATGTGATTTAAAATTTGTGCAAACTAGAGGTGAAAAAAAGTATTTTATTACTTTTATTGATGATTGCACTAGATTCTGCTACGTTTATCTTTTACGAAGTAAAGATGAAGCAATTGAAACGTTTAAACGTTACAAAACTGAAGTAGATAATCAATTGAACACTAGAATTAAAACAATTCGTAGTGATAGAGGTGGAGAATATGTGGCTCTGTTTGAACAATTATGTGTTGAGTCAGGCATCATACATCATACATCAAACGACAACCCCTTACTCACCTCAATCGAATGGTGTTGCGGAAAGGAAAAACCGAACACTAAAAGAGATGATGAACGCTATGTTAATCAGCTCGGGTTTGCCTCAGAACTTGTGGGGGAAAGTTATTCTGTCAGCTAACCACATTTTAAATAAGATTCCACTTAAAAATAAGGATGAAACTCCTTATGAGATGTGGAAAAAGTGCAAACCGTCTTACAAACACCTCAAAGTGTGGGGGTGTTTGGCTAAAGTTGAAGTGTCAATTCCTAAACAAGTAAGAATCGGACCTAAAACGGTTGATTGCATCTTTATATGATACACCTTCAACAATAGTGCTTATCGATTCTTGATTCACAAATCAGAGATACCCGATATGACAGAAGGCACTACAATAGAATCAAGGAATGTCGTATTCTTTGAAAATGTCTTCCCTTGTAGGGAGAGTTCAAACAAATGAACACACGAAGAATCAGATGACACTGCAGGTCCTTCCACTCAAGAGAGTGAAGAACCAAGACGCAGTAAACGAGCTAGAATTGATAAGACTTATGGTCCAGACTTCATCACTTACGTGTTGGAAGACGAACCTTAGTCTATCAAAGAAGCTATGTCCAGATCGGATGCTCTGCTCTGGAAAGAAGCTATTAATAGCGAATATGATTCAATTTTGCAAAATCACACGTGGGAGTTGGTTGACCTCCCCAAAGGTTGCAAGACCTTAGGATGTAAGTGGATCCTTAAAAGAAAATATAAATCAAATGAATCAGTTTAAAAGTATAAAGCCCGTTTGGTTGCAAAGAGTTTTAAACAAAATGAAGGGTATGATTTCTTTGACACCTATTCACCTGTTACGAGGATTACATCCATTCGTGTACTTATTGCGATTGCTGCTTTGCACAATCTCGAAATACATCAGATGGATGTAAAGACTGCGTTTCTTAATGGTGAGATAGATGCTGAAATATAAATGGATCAACCTGAGGGTTACATTACACCTGGAAACGAGAAAAATGTGTGTAAACTCGTTTGATCACTGTATGGACTTAAACAAGCTCCAAAGCAGTGGCACTTGAAGTTTGACAACATCATGTTGTCAAATGGGTTTCGAATTAACGAATGTGATAAGTGTGTTTATGTGAAGGAAACACCAAATGGTTTTGTTATTGTATGTTTATATGTCGATGGCATGTTAATCATGGGTAACAATCACAATGTCATCGTTAATACGAAAAACATGTTAAATCGGAACTTTGACATGAAAGACATGGGATTAGCAGATGTGATTCTGGGAATCAAAATTGAGAGAACATCAAATGGAATCTCCTTAACACAATCTCATTACGTTGAGAAAGTGTTGAAAAAATTCAATGCATTTGATGATCCACCTGCTAAAACACCTCTGGAACACAATGTTCATCTAAAGAAAAACAGAGGAGAACCTGTGGCTCAGTTAGAATATGCAAGGATCATTGGAAGCGTGATGTATATTACGAATTGCACACGTTCAGATATTGCATGTGCAGTGAACAAGCTGAACAGGTACACGAGCAATCCAAGTCACGATCATTGGAAAGCTCTTAGAAGGGTTTTAAGGTACTTAAAGTACACCCTTGACCTTGGGCTACATTACACGAGGTATCCAGCTGTACTTGAAGGGTACAACGATGCTAATTGGATATCAGATACAAATGACTCATTTTCCACTAGTGGATTGTGTTCACTATTGGAGGAGCTGCAGTATCATGGAAATCCACAAAACAGACGTGTATTGCCCGTTCCACAATGGAATCAGAATTCATCGCTTTAGATCAAGCTGGTGAAGAAGCAGAATGGCTTCGTAATTTTCTGGAAGACATTCCTTGTTGGAACAAACCAGTATCATCGGTAATGATACATTGTGACTCTCAAGCTGCTAAAACGAAAAGTCGAGAAATATCCGTCGTCGACATAACTCTGTTAGACATTTGATCTCAACTGGGGTTATAACCATTGACTTTGTAAGGTCAAAGGATAATATAGTGGATCCGCTCACGAAGAGCATATACATGTCGAGATCAAATGAATAAGCTGATAGAGGGAATGAGTCTGAAATCCACAAAGAAAACTGAAACATTGGAAACCCAACCATGATGACTGGAGATCCCAAGAACTTGGTTCAAAAGGGAAAACTAAACTGTGAATGTTAGTTGTACAACACTTGAAAATCATGACTATTCTTGACAGCACTGAGTCAAGTGTTGAGAACCCGTAAGATGTGGTAAAGGTTAAGTCTTTGACTTTTAATGATTCCTAAAGGTCCAGATGGGACTGAGTATGACGGGATACTCGAGAGGAGATCACCTATGTAAATGAGAAGTGAGGGCCGCTTCGATCAAACATTTATGAAACACAAAAGGGAGTCCATGGCCAAAACGGACCAAAACTATGAGAACGAATCGGACTCAAGATTGACTTGTGTCTGCACTGCCTGTAAGGTATATAGGAAAGTGGATTAGTTCAAGGCACTATGTCCACTAAACCTCCGTGTACCCACAGTGCTGGGCTAGGGAAAGTTCAAAGCCACAAGCTACTTATCCTGAAGCATCAAAGTCTCAAATGAGCTGAACGATGATCCTAAATCTGTATAGATGCAATTTTCACTTATGTGGGGGATTGTTGGAAATTTAGTTTTGAAAGTGTTCTAGCACTCAAGGTTGACCAAATTATTGAGGAATTAAAACGTTGATTTTTTGTAAATTAAACATGACGAGATCGTTCTACTCGCGGAGTAGATGATCGTGGTATATTTAATATCTCAAAACCGAATTTCGGTGAGTGAGAAATTAATTAAAGAAGATGAGACATTAATACTCTAGTGTGAGTGAGTGTTGACCAAGTATAGTCTTTCCCACTCATCCCACATTGGAAACTAGAATGAAAGTTTTCTAGTATAAATAGAAGTTTATGGTCATGTTCTCCAAAATGGTGCATGGGGACCCTAACCATGAACCACACGCGTGCGCCCCGCCCCGCCCGCGCCCGGGTTCGTGGTTCTTGGCAATTGGGCTTTGGGACCCATCTATCTTTCTGGAGACCCAAAAACTTTAAATGTGTCAATTATTTTTTGGACTCAATGAATTGGGTGGCCCATCCGGATTTGGGTCGGCCCAGAAGTCATGACTTATACGTGCGCGGAGTCAAGCTTATCCAGGATTCGAAATTTGAATTCGTTGAACCTGGACTGTCTCAAGCGGTCAAAACCGCCCCACTGAATTCGTGCGGTCTTAACCGACCACGAAGTTCGTGGGCTTCCCACGATTTCCTCAACTCCCCTTAGGTTGGTTTCGTCTATATATACTGACCCTTCAGAATTCTTTTCAGTCACTTTTCTCAACCCTACGAAAACGACTTCTGCAATTCTGCATACATACTTTTTTCCCACTCTCTGCTCATACTCCGATTACGTTCGTCGATAGTATTATTTCAGTGGTACTACTGATTTAATACTGTGAACCGTTTTACCTTTTGGGATAATTACGCTCGATCCTGTGAGCACTATCCAGTGCGTATTTTGTCTTGCGGGAAAAAAGATTTCTTTGACTCGGTTCGGTTTTTGGTTGGTTTATTTTGTGTGTTGTGTAAAACAGTGCAGTACGAGATTACTAGTTAACATATGTGTGTATGTATATCTTGATAAATACAAGAAGAAAGATAAATGGGCTAGGCTGGGCTGAAAAAAAACAAAAAAAAGGCCGCCAACGCCGTCCGCCGCTGGCCGCTTCCTGCTGCCCCCAAATCGACAATTTATTGTTTCTAGCAGGAATGCAGTTGTGATATGGAAGAAAAAACAAACAAAAGGAGATTATATGGAAAAACTCCATGGAACAGGCAGATACCAGTGGAAAAAAAAGTGCACTTAGGTTGTGCCTCTTGATATTGTGCCTTGCCCGATAAATGTGAACCTTTTATTAAAGAGGGCAGGGCAACAGTAATACCCTTTACAAAAACAACACACCAAATGATACAAGAGAAGAACGTACAACAACCCAACAGAACCAGAAAGCTAACGATCTGAAACACTTCTGTGATTTACAGTCCAGACTCTAAAAGAAAAACTTTCAAACATCAACCCTTTAAAAGAAATCACTCCAGCGCACATCTCAACAACTATGATTTAGAATTGTACTCATGTGGGTGTTTTAGAGAGGGAGAGAGAGAGATATAGAGAGAGAGTGAGTGGATGAGACTGCAGATATTTAGATATAATGAGAATAGAGATTGGGTGGGTGATTGCTTATTATTATTAATGTTGAATGTAATTATAAAATTAAATGAATGATAGTTTTGGTAGTTTAAGTGAAAGTGAACAGTGAATTGTGTTGATTGTAATAAACCTTTCAAGCATGTAGATGAATGTAATTATCCCAAAAAAATTCTTGCATGCTGATATTGGAAAGTTCTAATATTGTTCATCTTATAAATTATTAATCTTCTCCTATATGAACTAATAACTGTTCACCTTTCATGGTATAATTTTTTTTCTTAATGCTATCACATTTTGGTCAAATTTGATGAGATGTATGCACTCAAGTGGCCAAGTCTATCGTTGTCTTTTCCACAAATGAGAATTCACTATCAAATAAAGAATAGTAACCCAGCTTGCATTTATTCTTGCAATCTTTATATCTTGAAAAATGCCACTCTATATATATATATATTGGCTGTCTTCTTCAACTTCTCCAACTTGACTGCAATTTCCTTTTTCATATTTCAGACCTTTGGTTGGCATGTATTGTAAAGGAATAATATAAATAGTGAACGTAGTAAGCATATATGCATAATTATTAATCAGGCAAGTCTCAGACAAAATTGGGAAGACTAACTGTCAGGTATATTTCAAGATTGCAATTTATTAATAGGTACAAAATAATTATATATACGTAGGTATATTTATATTTTTGCATGTAACTTTGAACTATATGCGCAATTTCATTTGAACATATTAATAATTTCCCATAAAATTGCACCATGTGAACTATTTTAGAATAAGCAAATTTAAAGTTTATGGGCATCCCGTTTCTAATCATTTCCAAATAGATTAGGGAAAGTCGTGCACAAGAGTGGGTAAATGAAAAATGAACAAGGAGTCATTTCTGGGAATAAAAGTAAGTCATTTTGATTAGCTAATTTCACCCAATAATCACTCACTCAATTAAATATAATTCTGTGAAAATTTTAATTAAACAATAACAATGCAATTATTAATCTCATAGTGATTTCCCTTAACAAATTTTTTTTTTTTTTATCGGTAAAGACAAATATTATTAATCAACAACAACAGTTGCATAAGGAATACCCTTAAAAAGTTACAAACAACAATTTAACAGCCTAGCACAATATGGGATTTGACAACCAGTCCTCAAAAGTAAATCAATTACGAATAAGATTTTTGACACAAAACTAACTCCACAGCCTAGCTTTAAGTTCATCAACAGTTTTATCAATCGAAAACGTAACACCTTCGAAGATTGCTGCATTTCTCCCTTTCCAAATTAACCAAACAACCCTTGCCATAATGCAATAGCCAATGTCTTCCCAATCTTTCCTCTTAGTGTACGACTTTTAATATTAGGAAAAGGTTTGGAATGCAAGACAGTAATAACTCCGAGCCAATTGAAACATTTCATCCATACCTTGTGGGAGATCGGGCAATCGAACATAACATGACTACCGGATTCGGCCACCCCCCGCAAAGAATGCACTGAAGTTCTGATTTGAGCTTAGCACATTTCCCTTAACGATATTGATTAACATTAGGGATGGCAATTAATATCACCTCGGCCAGCCCCGATAGCCCTGATCCGCATTGTCTGGGTCGGACCCGCCCTGTATCCGTAGTGAAATGGGGCGGGTCTGTGTATTACTCGGGACCCTCGCTCCGTTTTATATATTAAAAATTAAAATATATGTTATATAATATATGCAAATACAATATATTTTTATATTTTCTTCATATTTATTAATATGTAGATAATAACAATTCAACTTTATAGATATTTTTAGGTCAATATGAAATATAATATGTTATTTTAATTAAAATTATCTATTGATATCAACATCTTAAATTTTAAAAAAATATACAAAAAAGACATTTAAAATGGATTGCCCCACCCCGTCCTGTGCCCCGAGCGGGTTAGACCCGCCCCGCCTCATTTAAAGAGTGTGGCGAGTTCGGGTATCTAAGTACCAGATCCGATCCATTGTCATCCCTAATTAACATTCTCATTCCAATACTCATACCAAGCACCTCCTAGGTTTTATATTGGGTGTAAGTTCATAACATCGTACAAATTTATATAAAGTGTGATTAATTTATTATAGGTGACTCAAATTTTAAAAAAAAAAAAAAGCACATTCACGTGAGACGGTATCAAGATTAGATGAAGTATAATTTAATTGTTGACGCTTTAATATTTTAGAAGGGGTAAATATTAATTTATGATAGATAGTACCTCGTATTATGTATAAGACCGCTTTATACTAATTTTTGTCAAAAAATAAAAGACAAAAACTCGTATGAGATGATTTCATGCATGAGACGGAGTACAACCTACCACAAATCAACACGTGTCTCTTTTAAAGTGTTAAAACGTCAATACCCAAATTATGTCCCGTCTCACCGTGAGACAGTTTCACACAAATATCCCTAAAAAAAAAAAAACTATTACGTGCGACCATCATCCCTCGATATTCGCTAGGGGTGATAATTTAATTGATAAATCAACTAGACTTTGTATATATAAAACCGAACCAAACATTGTAGAAATTGAGAACCGAACCGAACTAATGCGGTTGGTCCATTTTGGTAAATTCAGTGAAAATTAAAAAATTTACATACTCATTTTTTGTTTTCATACCTGTAGAATTATTTCTTTAATTGTATTGTCTTAAGTACTTGAATCTCTATGCAAGATCTTTTAATTTTTTATATAGATCGAACTCACTAGGGGCATGAGCCAATATGAAATTTGACAGGTATAAATTTATATAAATCAGCTGCGACATGTACTATCAATTATTTTCCTAAAATACATTAGTTATTTCATTAAAAAATTAACAGTCGTGGAATAACTTGTTAACATTGTAAATCAATCGTTAAATAAGATGTTAATAGTTTGAAACAGAAACACCCCTTTTTTTCCTACTCAAAACTTGCATTATACAATGATATTACTCCCACGGTCCTGTTTTAGATTGCTCATTCACTTTTTGGCCCGTGTTTTAACGAGCGAATAGTTATTAATATTTAAAATGATAAAAAGATGTTAAAGTGGGGTATAATGGTCCTACCCCTTATATATCTTATACCTCCTTAAAAATCACTTTTATCATTTCATATACTAATAAACAACTAAAATAGGACCGATGGAGTAGTTTATAACCCCTTGATAAATATCATTTATATATTCATGAGAATAATTGGAAATAAAAGATGGGATTAACATCATTCAACAATCAGAAAACTGGCATAAACCCCTCTCACAGCAAACAAGATTTAGCAAAAGAACATGGTAGCAAGTATGCAACATGGTTGGAATACACAACTACAAAACCAAACTTGTAATAGCTACAAGTGCATCACTAAAGCTGTGATTGTGTATATTTAAATGCCCTCTAAATAATCAGATGAAAACATCAATAAATGTCGACATTAAATAGAAGTAAAAATTTATATCGAACCTGCACAATCACTCGGTGTATACAGTGGACAAAGATACACACTAATACCTCACTATATCCTGAAGGCAATCGTAGAAGTGAGCAATATTGATCTTTGCTTGACCAGAATAAATGACTTCAGCACTCCCACCCTGCTCACCCTGAGCCGCCATTTCAACGACCATGTACAGCTTCTTCAGTGGCATCTGAAATACGACAAATAAAAGGTATACTTCATGTTTCTCCAATGAATTTAAAATTGTCATCTATATTTGCCTCATTATATTGCATATCATTGCGATATTAACAAAAGTTAAAAAATATGCTGATTTAGACTTACATCATTTAATGCTTCTGCAGCAGAATCCATATCATCACTCGAGAAAACATTGAGCTGCTGTAACACCTGAAAGGAAGCAGAGAAGAAATTGCAATCAATGGAAGGATGCAATTAAAAAGGAGAGCTATACTTTTTGACCAAGATTTATGCTTCAATGTATTGATAGTGCAATTGTTTTCCATATCCGACATGTCTGCTGGCAGACCCGATAGGCTCAGAGGGTGTTTGGCTAAATTTATTTTAAAGATGTTAGAAAAGAAAAAAATATAAAAAAATAATAATTTTATAAGAGTTTGTCAATTATCTTATTTTAGAACTAAGATGGGGCCACCTTGTTAAAAAAGGAAAAAAAGAAAAAAAAAGTGCTGATAATTGCGTAAAATCTTATTTTGAATGAAATAAGATCTTCTACTAAACTTGTACTAACCACGTTTAATGAGCTTATAAGCTCTTTTAAACATGTCGATCTGCTTTTTCAATCCCCAACTCTCCAAACAACAAATAAGGAAATCCTACACATTAAAAAGAGAGGAGACTGCTGACATACCTTTTTGGCGTCTTCCGTCTTCAGTGTTGGAACATGGTAGGTGACGGAGAATGCATCTCTAATGCCAACAGATTCCAGAAAATTGACTTCACTTGTAGTCCCAATAACAAGAACTTTTTTCCCCTGACCAAATAAGCAACAAAATAATTTCATCTCCACGTTCTTGTTTACATTTTTCATTTTTTCCAGAAAATGCTTTTAGCAACTAAAACCCCACATTTTTCCTTTTCTCTTCCCTTTATTATATGTATTAGAATACATGTATCTAGCATTAGTTTTATTTGGTTTACATTGGGATATAGATCTCTTACCACCTGTGAATCACCAATCCCTCTCTGTATAAAAGAGATGGGAATAATGAAACAAGGCATCTTTTTCTCTTTTCTCTAGGGTCGACATTAAAGTTCTTGAATAATAATCCTGTTATAACTTATAACATAAAAGAGATTCATCCACCATTAAAGGGGGAAAGACCTAAATCAACAAGAGGAAATAATCTGGTTTGTATGCCATCTAATGGGAAAGCATGTGTTTGGATAAATAATAGTAAAAATGCAGTTTTAGTGATGTAACTGAAACCTTGAATAAATCTTGCAGTACTGTATTGTTTACATCGGCTGTCACTAGTCACACTAACTTTCAATGTCATATTCGATCATTACAGCCAAAAGGCATGCTACTTTTGGTTTTATCTTAACTACAAAGGTACATTCTTTTTATTCATGGTCGAAATTATCAATGGTTTAATATTTGGATCCTATTGGTAATTTCCTCCAACACAACAACTTTTTCGACAAAGATTTGAAGGCAAAAAATCTGCTACTGTTTGGGTTTGCATCGTGTGGACAATCTGGAATCTTAGGAACGATTTGATTTTCAATGGAGAAGCTCCAAATATAGTAAAAATTATGGAGGAAGTGAAGGCGAAACTATGGTCTTGGTTAAGTGCTAGGAACATCATTGATAAGGAGGTTTCTTATGTAAATTGGTTACTAAATCCTAGATGTTGTTGAGTTGAAAGTGAGTTGGAGTAGAATTGAAATTTAGCTCTTTTATTTTTGGTTATGAGAAAATTGATTGTAAGGGTTGGGGTACCCCTTGTACTCCAATTTCTTTTATAAAAGTTTCTTCGCCCGATCAAAAAAAAAAAAACAAAGGTACATTATAGCAGACATCCCAAAAGTCGTATAAATATCTCCATATATGAGGCAACTCGGACACTATCTAGAGAAAAACATTAGCAGGTCCACACTACCTTCAGCTGAAACCTAATTAATATTTGGCAACTAAAAGAATACCTTTGGAGGAAGCCGTTTCAGGAGTACCAACAATGTCTGAGAAATTAAATTTGAAAAACGAGGCCCAATTGCGACATACTCCAATAGCCTACAAAAGCAAATAAGGATTAGATGGGTCTATGAGGAGTGCTAAATGCTCATTATCATTCATCTAACATCAAAACTTCACCTTTCAATATCGTCAAGGACAATTATGCTTAGTGGCGACCGATAAGCATCTTCAAATACCTATCATGAAAAACATACGCATAATGCTCCTCAATCATAAGTGTATAACTAACACATACTATGTAAGTAAAGTCATAAAGCAGATTATCGAGTAGAACCTTAACAATCTGAGCACACTTTGTGGGTTCACTGAGTCCAATCATTGTTTCAGCGGATATCTAGCATTAAGACGGTAAAAAAAAAGAGGTGTCACAGAGAAATCAGAAACTGACAGACGAAAAATATTGGTGTCGCATAAAAAGTTAAAAAGTACTTACAATCTTGACATAGGGGAAATCACTTTCAATACCAACTGTTGCTGCCATTGCAGTTTTACCACTGTCCACGAAAAAATTGATTTTATAAAATAATTATTTACACATATCAAGAGAAACCATGTAAGTACCTGCCACTTGGGCCTTCCAGAAGGCAAGTAATAAGTGGACTCCCACCACTAACTTTAACTTGTTCCGCTAACAACATAGTTCTTCGGTAAATGTGATCATGTCGTGCACCACATTCCACAATGCCGTTAAGCCTGCATGAAACATTAGCAATCAGCTTTCTGCTATATTGCTACAGACATTTTTGCATATAGTTATCATATTGTGATAAATGAAATAATTACGAAATCCTTTTTGTGAATCACAAAGCGAGAGAGCTGCATTAAATGGTCACCATATATAAGGACAGAAACTGTAAATAAAAACTTAAATTAATCGCTTGGCCCCAAAGGTATGTCACTTAAAACCAACTAAACCACGCATATACACATGTTTGAAACTTCTTCATGCATACTTAAAATGAACTGTATATCTCGTCGGGGATATGCCAGCCAAGAGTTGTTATTGAACTTAAAACTACATACAACCTCAAAAAACCACTACCCCAAGGAAAACATATATACTTATAAATAAGTTTCTGCATTATAAGGAATTCAAGATCTTTTGAGTTCATAGTAGATCCAATTATAAAAGAACTTCTTTATCTATCGAGTCATACCTTCCACGTTCAAGGTCATCAGTGGAAGCTCCAAATGCTGGGATTACTTCATGAAGGGCATTAAGAAAATCCTCCATAGTGATTTTAATATTTTCTTCTTCCACTTGTTTGGTGAGGTCATCCATGCTAAGTTGCCTATTTAGAGCATACGAAACTGCACTTTTAACAACACCTTCCAGCTCTGCTCCACTATAGTTTTTTGTTCGAGCAGCTGCATCCAGAAAAGAGTTAATTTTTCATTATCAGTAAAGAACTTTTTTGATTCAAATGATGTGCATGAACAAAATGAACTTTTTATTTTAAAATACTTCACATCACTCTTGAATAAGCAAATGGAAGTCCAATGCTAACCTCATACTCTCATTTTTTATTTTAAATCGTATATAACCATAATATACCATTAAATTCACACATTAGAGATAGTTGTATGATCAAGGCAGCTAGCAAGAACAAGAAGTTGAGAACAAAATTCATTTAAATGCGTTAAACGAAATGTCTAGAACAGTCAGAAAATGATTTGTTATTTCATTAGACCCTAAAATAAAGAGAATATACACCTGATATATACAGGACTCAGGAGCATATGACAGATCAACAAAAGTAATATAAAGAAAATGTAATAGATGCTCATACAAACACATGGCAACACAAAAATGAATTCAAGATGAATTACAAGCTTATTTCAAGATTAGGCAGCATAAAACTAAAATCTTAACAGCAATACCACTGAAACTGTGAGCATAACATAAAAGTCAACAGGATTTTAACATTATCTTGTTCGAGGCAATTCTCAAGTCCAGCAAGCAGCAACCTTCAGACCTATTATTCCATTAAGCTTCATTCATTTGAATCATCCAAATTACATAAATCACATAACGCAGAAAGGCTTGTTTATCCTGCAGTTTTCTTAAGTATTTCCGCATGCACTGTTATCTTAGAAATAGACTGCTGCTAATGAAAGATGAAAGTAATAGGATTTGAAATCATATTGTTATTTTCACTCCCCAAGAGGAATGAGATATGATTTTCCAACAGCATATAGTTTTAAACATCTTTTAGCTCCGGAGAGGACTCTTAGCAAAGAGAAAATACTTGACCGACCAACACAGTAGTTTCATAGTGATTACCTATTGAAATGGAAACAAGAACCCACTTGTAAGAATATGGTGGACATACATACTCTCAATTTAAAAAAGATAAATGCGACAAGTTGAGGTCTAGGGTTAAGTTGAAGGAACAAAATGGCAAAGAAAAGTCAATAGATAATGCAGCAAGCCAATCACATACCAAGCTCTTCCAAGTTCACATCTGGAGCAAGAAAAGAACTTTCTTTCATCTTGTTTGTATGAATCTGAAGAATCTGTAACCGACCATTTTCATCAGGCAGGCTGATTTCCACTTGGACCTCCAGACGTCCGGGCCTGAATCCAGGAATAATATTATAATCACATATTTAAAAATGATATTTCTTGCATTGGGTCGCTTCGTCAAAAAATAAAACAAAATAAATACTAGAGACCATATACCTCATAAGCGCTTCATCAAGCAGATCTTTCCTGTTCGTCATTCCAATGAGCAGGACATTATTCAGAGATTCCACACCATCTATCTAAACAGCATGTAATTAAGAGTTGGTCAATAGAATGGGCTAACCACAAGTAATGTTGAAATACCAACGCAACTTGAAATAAAACCATAAGTACCTTAGTGAGGAGTTGATTAACGATACTATCATGTACCCCAGTCCCGTCTCTAGTTGAACCTCTAGACTGTGAAGTTCAAACAAAACAAAAAATCCAAGAAAAATGCTAAGAAGTTTATAAACAATATAATTTAATAGCAGCCTAAAAACTTGAAGTATTAAGCATTGTGCTAGGATACATAAAGAACGTTAAACACGTGAGAGAAGCTGGTTCAGATGCAACTTCTTGTGAAATATAAGTTAAACAATATGGATGAAACTCAAAGTTCTTCTTGAGCAGCTAAGATCAGCTTGGTTCCAGACCAAAGTGAGTAATCAGAACCTTAACGGTGAAAAATCTCAAATTGCAATTTTTCATACATTCAAATCCCAAAAGAAGCCCCTATCTGACCAAAAAATCGTTAAATAAGTGTAGAAGCACTCTATCCATGATAAAAACAAGTTAAGGAGCAACAAACTAAGCTGGAAGTCATTTACAAGAACAGCATAAAAACCATTATGCATAAAGGGCAGATAAAGGACATTTCCATATGAGTTCTCATGATCTCCTACCTTACAAATTGCATCAATTTCATCAAAAATGATAATATGCAGCTCACTTTGATCACCTGAAAGATGAAAAGAAACAATCAGCCAAGAAATGAGAAACCGTCAACTTCTGCTCTCAAATGTTGCCTACCCTTGGTTCTCTGATCCTGTTCAGCATCAGCAAACAGATCTCGCACATTCTTCTCAGTTTCACCAACGAATTTGCTTAACACTTCGGGTCCATTCACAATCTGAAATACCAAGTTTAGCCAAATTCACAAGATGAGTGATAGAAAAGCTGATGGAGTATACAGCACGTCATTTATCCAAGGTTCTCTAACTCAAAGACATGCAACCAGCTTCAGAAACAGAGTATGAGCCAGATACCCTTTGAGAATCATAAATGTAAACCAGCCAGGGAACAACTAGTATTCATGGAACACAAAATGTCGATCCAAAAAAAAAAAATGGGATCATGTTTGAATGTTGGCTGTCCAAGTTTTTCATTGGGCAAATTCAGTGTGTTCTTCTCTATCATAGCCGGTCATTATAATTTTCTCCTAGTTATTTGGTTCATAACAAGGTGTAATTTAAATACATATTAAAAGATGACTTACATTAACAATCTCCCATGAATGAAGTTAGAATAAAGAAAATAAAGGACTTTTTATCTGCATGAAAAAAAAAAACTACCAGAACATATGAAGAAACTCCTGCATTTATACCTTGGGTTCCTTCCCATTCAACATTTTTCCAATCTGGCGAGCCATTAAGGTCTTCCCTGTACCAGGAGGTCCATAAAGCAGCATTCCTTTCACATGCTTGATGCCAAGTCTAACATGAAGGAGATATCAAAATTACAAGCCAGACAAGAAGGTCAAAGATAACCACAAGTTGAGAATTTTTCAACCTAATAACTCGACTGAAGGAGAGAGATGAAATAAACGTAAGAAACTATAAGGATCTAGAGTATAAGCATTACTTAGAGGTCACATGTGGAGGGAAAACCCTTGAGGCAAAAGCTCTTCTGAATATATCAGCAAACTCTGCACTCAGACCACCTATACCGAATGATTGAAGATTGAACTCTTTATGCCTAAAGATGTTGCTGCTAGCAGCTTCCCTTTGATTGACAATCTGCATTACCTCCAAGAAATGTGAATAATTCATACATAACATATGGTGTAGTGAAAATACATCACAAGTATGACTATTTTGTTAAAAGCACAAAAAGAAACCTTTATTCCACTTGAGCTCGGTGCTTCATATATAATGTATGTGTCAGCACATATCATCCCTCTCTCAATACCATTAGATTTTTCTTGCCCCTCTACAGAAGCTTGATTGACAGTAAATATATAACCATTGCCATGATACTCAAATGTCACCCTTTGACCAGTTGTCATAACCTGCATATACAAGAATAGCTATGAAAACAATCTAACAAGTGTGCAAGTATGTGTTGAGAGATGCAAGTGGATAGGAAGATATCAATAAAAACAAAAATATATTCATGATCCATAATTTATTTATGGTATTGCTATTCTCAGAGTTGTCAAATGATGAAAATACAAATTCTACACATGGATGGAGTCAGAAAAGAAATACTGAAAGTAGGTCTTCTGTTGTTTTTTTTTTTCTATTATTTCATTTTTCTATAAATGGAAGGTGGTAATAAATCTTTGTTGGAGTACAACGAGATCTGAATAGCACATTGACAAAAGTTATTCCATTCCGTAGTGCAAAATTACGTCAACCACTAAGCAACATTGACCTACATGACTTCAAGCTGCACGGAGCAGAATAGTTCAAGAGATTTTTATTAATACATATTGGACAATGAGGTAGTGTTGCATTCACGTCAAGATGGCAGAGACAGGTTTCATTTGAATGGATGACAGTTAAAAATAAAGTACTGATACAAGATGTCGTTTAAGTTCGGCAAGAATAAAAACAATGATCTTTGTTACCACCAAATTCCAAAAGGCATAATATTGCCTAACCATAACAAATTTCTAGCAATCAGAAATCAGATAAAAACCCTTCACTTCCAAAAATAATAAAAGACTGCTCATAGCAGCTTATGCAAATATTAACATTGTAAGGCAAGTATTGTAGCCCTTACTTGATCCATAAATCTCTTCCGGATTAGCTTGGTCAAAAGAGCAGCATCCACCTGAGTGTAAATTGTAATACATAGTCAATGGGACAAGTCAAAAACAAAAGAGTTAGTGAGACATTGCAAGCAGTCCACCATATGCAAGAACAGTCAAACGAATATAACAAACAGCAAAATTAGAAATTTCGTAGTAGTGACCTGGAGTAGACCACAACCATAGAATTATAGGACAACTAAAGTGTGGCTTGAAAGATGAAATATACCTGTTCCTCTCTTGCTCCTTTCTTCACAAACTCCAACTCGAGGGTTAACAAAGCAAGGTTGAAATTTTCCGGAAGAACAAACCTAGAAGTTTTAGAATAAACTGTCAAAAGAAAAGTTGAAAGATAAATGATAATCATTGTTGAAAGTGGAAACTAAACCAATTGTACCTGCTAACAGATACAGAGTCCCCGTTGGAGACTTTAGCATGGCGACGTTGAATGGCATTAAGAGCAATATGGCCATTCTGAATGGCATCATGTCCAGTATATTGAAGTTAAGGTCACAGATCCAAAAGTGAATGTATTCCATTTAGCAATTGGGCATCTCAATAAATTTGCATTACAGGTTATACATGTCCAAAATGTACACTAATCTCAGTTAAAATCAAGCCACAAGGTTCTAGCCTGAATCAGCTAATCAACTAACCTTGGCCTTCAATGCTTAGTTAGTTAGTTACTAAAAGTACAGAATAACGATAGCAATATCCATTAAACTACAAAGCATGCAATGAGCATCAGCATACACCCAGTCAACCTAAGTGTACCACCATTATATAACACATGCACTTTAATGAAGCAAATTCAAAAACAAATACTCAGAATCTGCTCTACCAGGGGAGGAGTCTACAGCACAGAGCATTTATAGGCTAAGTGAATCAAGAACAATTACAGACTCTCAAAACATTCAAGGCAATACTAGTTTATAAAATCTGAAACCCTAAATAACCATCACATAGAATGATAGTGGAACCCTGCGACACAAATTCAAAGCAAATCAACTTAATCATGGCAATTTCCCCTCGAATCTTCCAACAATAAAACCTATATACACTTATAAAGTGCAGCTGAAACATAATTCCATCACATTCTCATATACAAAAATCAGTAGTTAATCATCAAACCCAATCACCCAACCACAAACTACCGCATTAAAAGTATCATCAGCATAGAGAAGGGGAGGAAACGCGAACACACACGACATGTTAATATAAATGTGAACTCGATGGAAAGGATATGCAACAGTAAGAACGAATGCATCGGCGATTTGAGCGTAGGCTAGTCTGGATCCAGGTACAAGGAAATTTCGGAGATCGGACGGGGAGCAGTAGGCGAAATTCGTGTAAGCGAGTTCTTTCGCAGGAGTACTCGTCACGATCATCGCCGGCGAACGCCCTGCCATTTTCAGATTCTCCGACGGAGATCGGATTAGATTTTTGTAGTTATTGAGAAATCAATTTTTCTTCTTCCCTCTTCTTTTTTATGTGTTTTGTCTTTTGCTTCGATCATAAGTATCAGATCGCCGTTCTTCAACTTTTTGAGTTGAAAGCGCATAACAAAACTAGCGACTAATGCTACCTCAAAATATGTATTCTCGGGGGCAAAGACTTGAATGCATCTAAATCTAAGATACACTGTCAATTCATAATGCATTTTAAAATCATATAATATTTTATACTAAAAATATTTTATCCTGAATCATGTAATTTTTTTTTTTTAATACTTGCACGATTCAGTGTAAACATGAATACCCCTAAAATTCAAGCTAGACATTAAAAACTTTTATTCTTATTAACAAAAAATCTCACGGTGTTTCTTTTAAGTTTGTAGATTATTCATAATTATTAAGATTTTATAATTTCCAAATATTTGTATATATTTATTAAGATAATTATTTTACACGTTTTTTCATCCCCAAAATTCTCAATTGTGTTTAGGGATGGCAATGGGGCGGGTTTTAACCCGAACCCGGCACGAATCCGTCCCGGATAGGGCGGGTTAAACCTAGTTAAACGGGTTACGGGGCGGGTTAAAACCCGGTCAAACGAAAACCCGCCTGATGCGGGACGGGTCATGGTATTAGGGAAACCCGCAATAATAGTTTAATAAGATAACAATAATATAATAAGAAAAAATAGTATAATAAGATGTATATTTTGATGAGGTATGTTTGATTAATGAATAATGAGTAAATGTAGTCCCTTTTGTGCTCTCTTTAATGGAGATTGATTATGATATTATATATTTTTTGTTTGTTTTAATTTGATGATTCTAGTTTATATTTTATTTTTTAGGAACGATATGTATTTAAAAATGACATGTATGAAATTAAGACGAATTAAAAAATAAAGGGAAAACGAAATTAAATATGCGGGGCGGGTTAAATCCGTCGGGTTCATGTGGCGGGCGGGTAGAGCGGGTCCAAAAAACCCGGCGAGACGGGTTACGGGGTTGGCCAAACCCGCCCCGTTGCCATCCCTAATTGTGTTTTCTGCAACTTTAATAATAATTTTAAAAAAACATTTAGAGATTAAAAATCATGTGATATTTCATATCATGTTATTTTCTCAAATAAAATATTTCTCTTAAGTTTCTCAAGTTTGTTATTTATTAAAAATTCAGAATAGAAAACCACGTATTCCCGTCTCTGATCCCATGATTTTCTCAACAAAAGTCTTTTCCTCCATCTCTTTTAATATTCGGTGCGGACGCAGGAATCGAGTCCAGGTAGGGCAAAAAAAAATCAATAAAAAATATAGAAAAAAAAGTAATTTATAACTAATTAATATTTTAAATTACAATTGACCACGACGGTTTGCCCGGATCTGAAAGGAAGTTCTAGCAAATCGAATTTTTCATAAATTGTATTTTGTGGTATTTGACTGAAACTTTGTGAAGAAGCAATGTTTACTGGCGTATCAGTATCAATAATATTTGTTGGTGTGAGCAAACTGTTTTGCAGGGTCGTATCGAAGTCGTATTGGATGAAGACGGTTGTTTATAAATTTTGTGAAAATACTTATGAATGGACATGACTCTGCAATAACAAAAAATAAAACACAATACTAATTTAAGGCAACCTATGAAAGAAAATACTCAACTCAAAATTCCAAATAAATAAATAAATTATCATATTTTAGTACTCAATCACATAAATAATCCCAAAATTAAATTTATCTCCACTCACTTTCTTGATCCAATAACAAAAATTTATAAATTCACAGCAACACTACAATACAAATTTTCAACCCATTATAAAAACTTAAAATACTTAACAAGCCTCCAAATTCCAATACAAACTATTATCATAGCTCCTGCCTCCTTTCGAGAATCCGTTTGAAGAGGCAACGACAATGAAAATTTCCAGAAATTTACCTCTCTGAGGAACGGCCCAACAGTTCAGCGCGGCGAGCTATGGCTTAGAACAACAATAAAATAATGTGTTCATTTGGGGGAGATTAACGTGTAAAGAATTTAATTTTTTTTTAAATTTAAAGGGTATATAGGGTATTTCATAGCAAAAATTGCCCCACATTGCCTATGAAATAAGTATGAATGCCTCCGCCAGTGACCAAAAAGGCATCCACGGCTCGTTTTTTTTTATCTTCTTTAGTAAAGTGGTAACAATTTCTTTCTCAATGCCTTTTAATGTTTTAGCATTCGGTCAAGATCTTGTGTTTTTTATTCAATTTTATGATTTTAATTTTTTAGAACAATTTTATAATTTTAATTAGGCCAAAGTTCAAAGTTTTGTTTCATCAATTGTTCAAAGTTTAAATCATTTCCAAGTATACAACGCAGTTTTCGAAAATAATAAGCCGTCACAAACATGATCCGATCACTTTATGTCAAAATATTTTAATTTATACAGTTTTTATATTTCTGCATGGTTCTAAAAGTGATTTTCGAAAAGAAGGCTTCAATCATTTATTTGTTTCTTAAATAGAGATTCATAAATTTTTTATTTCAAAACCTGTTCGGCCTATGCAATGTTACTTTTAGGTTATTAAATTATTAATAATTAAGATAAGAAATTATTATTATCTTATCTAGTGAATAATATTAAGACTTGTTACATTATTTTAGTCCAATGAATAAAGATATTTCATTGCATCATTCACATCCATGACATCGATAATTCGAGGTGGAGTTTCTTTTTAATTGATTGGGTTACTTTGTCACTTTTGAATGTTCATGTGAGTGTTATTATTGTTTATCGCATCTTACAACTTATGTTATTAAAGTTGGTTTATCAACAAGTCATGGTTGACCTAGTCAACAAACCTATATTATTAAGATTGGTTTATCCAAGAGATATGGTTGACCTTGCCAATAAACGTATAAAATTATATGCATGTTTGTGAGTTGATAATTTTATTTACATGTTTTTTTAATAGTGACAAAAGGAACCCAATCTCATTAACATTTTTTAGATTAAGAAATGAGTGGTGGGGGACGGTGAATTGCCTCAAGCATTTGATTATTATGTTTGAAAATTATTCATGTCATTTTACATTCAAATTATAAATTATTGTAATTGATTATTTTAGAAAACTATTGTAATTGATTGTCTTTAAAAAAACATACATATAAAAAAGTGAAATATATAACATATGCAAGTAAAATATATCACATGATTTCGTATTCCTTCTAATTATATATCATTAAACAAATGGGCTCTAAATGTATAAGAAAAATGATTAGGTCTCCGGTAAAATTTATTCATAGTATGGAGTTTATATTATTATATATAATTATAAATCAATTAATATTACTATACTTATCAAATTATATCATTATACTTGTAAACTGAGATCATAATATTAAATGTATTATGTATTAATTTATAAGAATTATGTATTAATTTATAAGTGTGATAATATAAATTTTATAGCATGAAAAAGTTTTATGATTCTTTGCGAAGAAAAAAAGTTTATTTTTTTTAAATAAATAAAAAAATACATTAACATACGTCCCTGCATATAGATTTCTAACAAGGTTCACCCTATTAAAAGAACTTCATAAGTTGTACTTATTTTTGGAAAAGATACTCATTAAATTTTTGATTGGATCATTCAAAAGTTTCGTGGAAATTTTACTTTAGGCTTATATAGATTCACCGGTCCATAATCATAATATAGGAAAGACGCTTCATAACTTTAAATCGATTCATTGACCAAATCATATATGGAAAAATAGTATCTTACACAACTTATGAGAGATACATTTTTGTCCAATAATAACAGGAAAATAATAAATAATTTTTCTTACTTTTGCCACTTATATTTTATTGCTCATTTTCTCCATGTATTTTCTAATATTTTGCTTCTTATAGTTTTTTTTTTTTATTATTTAAACTTTTCTCTCTTTGACCTAAATAATTTAATGTTTAACCTCAAAAAAGTAACAAAAGATAACAGGCACTAGTGGTGCGTCGAGTGCAGGGAACCGTAGTGTATTTTGAAATATACAATTTGTGTACATTAAAACATGCAATTTGTATTTCAATGTAAATAAATTATACTCTCTCTGTTCTAATTTTGATTGTCCACTTTCCGTAAATAGTCGTTCTAATTTTGTTTGGTCATTTTCTTAAAAAGGAAATAAAACAACTTTCAATACTATTTAATACTATTATTTATCTCCATCAAACTCACTTTACATCATTTAATACTATTATTTCCTTCACCAAACTCATTTTGCCCACTTTACACCATTTAATATTATTATCTCTTACTTTTTCTTAGTCTCCGTGTCTACAGTAACCAGATAATAAAAAATAGGACGGAGGGAGTAATATATTTTAGTATAAAAAATTATATATTTCAAAAATTACATAAAAGATTACACGATGTATACAAAACATAGTCAAAAAAGACAAAAACTTGTATAGATTTGATTCATGCTATGAACAAAATTCATATCATAAACTTGGTTCGTGGAAGACCAACTCGCCAAGAAAAGAGTTTCAATTAACTAATTAAATTACAATTTCCCATTAACACTCATTAAAATTACCATAAAAATATCATATCATTTGTTAAAGACTAGATTTTGTATGCACCAAGTGAACCATGCACTGCATATTATATTTTAGAAGCTTGTAACTGTTGGGATAACATATGCCAGTATCTATCGGGATGACCTCATAAACACAAATTTAAATTAATAATTATTACTAGCATGAATTTACCTAAGTGAATTCAAATAATAATTAACTAACAACGACATGCAAATAATATTTTATGTAAAAGATCCTAGCATGCGGAATTTCTAGGAGTTTACGAAATGTACATTCATTAGAGAGATGATCCGAGATGCATGCAGATCAAGTATCCGGATACCCACCAAAAGTCCTTCAAGTATTCTCAAGTCCTCGTCCCAATAACCCCCTGGAAGGTCCTTCAATGAAAGATTTATAAAACAAGGAAAAATAAAAATATTGTTGCACCACCTTTGTGGATTTCTAATATTTCCAACACATGGAACACTAGTTGGGAATGAAAAAAAATTCATCCCCTATTTATAAGACAAAAAGGGGTTCGAAAATTTCAAGCATAATTAGGGCTAGGAAAGATATTTTCTTGATCTCCAAGAAATCTTGAATATATCCAATATATTCTTCTTTTCATGTGTATTTTTCCACAAAAATCTCACACCCTCAATATGGCCTAAATTTTCGAAAATTAAGAAAAGAATTTCAAAATTGGATCTTTCTTGAATTTATGAGATATTCTTGTATTCCAAGAATACATGTCTTCCACAAAATCTTTCCAAGAAAATCTTTTTCCCTTTCTTATACTCAATTTTCAAAAAATACCTATTAAAGAAGCCAAGTGGGAGTTTTCTTGAATTTATGGGATAATCTTGTATTCCAAGAATACATTATATCATTTCCATAAAATCTTTTTAAGAAAATCCTCCTCCCTCTTTTCTTTAATATTTTCGAAAATAATAGGAAATATTGCAACAATAAATTTATTTTATTTTAAACACCTTTTATTTATTGGACTATAATTTGGGCTACTTGAGGGGCCTTTAGGAGAATTAAGATGGATCTTCCAATGGACTTAAGAATTCCAATATTGAGTCACAATATAATTCAGCCAATTAATATTAATTAATATCACTATATAATTAATATTGCACTATCCAATCTTAACCCATATTACGGTAATATAGCTCCCGGTTATTATTTCCCGTGTTTAAGATTATTTAGTCCATTAATTAATTAAGCCACTGAAAAGCTTTATATTAATTAATATATTTATCTTTTGAGTAAGAAGCGACAAATTTCAACTTTTTATTATCCATACCGAAAAAAATTAATTTCACTCTGCAATATTTGGTATGATAAAGATTCCGGCCCACCAAGGGACCAATGAAGCAAGAAGACTTTTGCAAGCACACGATTCTCAGATAATTTAGCAAGAAGTCGCAATTAATATTATCACCCAAGATATAGATCGATCGAAGTCGCAATGATTCTTTCCCATTTATAAGTCAAAGCAATAACTACTAATTACACACATTCCTTATTAAGTGACAGAGAATAAGAAACCAACAACCACTGAGGTCTAACTCTTCATCCCTTAAGTCAAATGAATGAGTTTATCCTCTCAGAGGTCCGCTTTCAAGATCGAACGACTAGTGTAATCTCTTGGTCAAGACAAGTCAATCTGACCCTTACACATCAACTTCTACTAATAGATTGTTCGGATCTATCTAAGTTGTGAAACATGCACTCGTTTACAAGGAACCGTTAATCGTGATCTTCTGTGATCTGGTATCACCACGTTAACTACAATGTAACGGTTGCTTACGAACGGTTTGCAATAAATATATACAACATTCATTCATATTTAAAGCAACAATGATAAACAATTTATTTCAGTAAATAAGTGTTTAATACATAAGTTATACAAAGTAAAAACATACTTTCACGTATAACCCCAACAGTAACAAGTTACAAAATTTTAAAATATTGGTAAAATTGCAAAATTTTCAATGCAACAAATTACAAGTTTATAAAATACACTATACAGTGCAAGGTGTACCTTGTGCGCAGTATCCCCACTCCTTGTTAAATTGAGAATTTTAGGGTTCTTGGTTCTTAAAAGGGGCCCCCAGGCCGAACCCATTCACACGATTACTGTTAACCCAAGGGCAAAATAGTAATGTTTCTAAATTAAACGGCTTGTTAATCAAACATGATTGTCTTGCAATTTACCAACGACGATCCGAATTTTAGTCCTTAACTAGGCGCGAACCATCACGCACTGTCTCACTCTCAATTTTTCTCTCTCTAAAAATCATAAAAAAAATTCAAGAACGAGAACCCTGTTGTGTGATTATAATTAATTTTTCTAATTTTTTTATTTTATTTTGTTCCATATATATCTACTATATCTATAAGAATCTATATAAATGTTTATTTTTCCCTAAAAGGAGTGTAAAATGTATGAGCCGTCTCTGCGAAGGAAATAAACCCACATATCAATCCCCTCAAATCGGCCCTAATTTTTTTTTTTATTTTGATTTTGATTTTGATTTTGATTTTGATTTTGATTCTGGAGCTTCGTTCCGATCCCATGGACTCGCCCACTGCGTTATCGCGATACATCCCGCAGAATTCCAAGTAATTCCGTTTCTGAATTCGTTTAATGTTGTGTGTGTTTTTTGTATTTGTGGAGCTGTACATGCATGATCGAAGTGTTGAATTGTGTGTTTGATTGCTCAGGAAAAGGGTGTTTTTGGGCGGAAGTTCGTCGTCGGGCCGCGCCGACGTGGAGGTCTTGGAAGTGCCGCCGCCGGCGACTCCTCGCTCTTCTAAACCCAAGTCCTCCAAACAAAAGGAGGTGAATGATTTGTTGTGTTTCTCAATTTTTGTGATCCGTTCCTATTCAGTGATTTTAATTTTCCAAATTTTGTACTGCGGTATGGAGTGAAATTGGAATGCCTATGTTTTTTTTTTTGGTTATAATTTTGATCATCCCGAGGCTGTTTAGATGATTGATTTGCGTTAAGGGGGTTTGTCTCACTGTTGGGAAATGGTTTTCACCAGACTAAATTCTGCTGTATTTTTAATTATTACTTTTTGGGATTTATCTGAATTTGAAGCTTTAGTTTTTGTCCCTGCTATATTTCAGAATATAGTAAAACATCAGCTTTGCTCAGATGGTGAGTTTCCTTATGTATGCTTTATTTAATTAATTGAGACTTATTGATGCTGCATGGTTCTTGATGCATTCATTGCCTTTAATATTTTTACATGAAAGAGTGAGCATTTGCTATTTTAGTAAAGCTGATCTCCTTTTCAGGAGACCAGTCGAGTATTGAATTTTATTGGAAAACAAAAGTAATGTATGCCAGACTATACACGTATGGTATTGGGTTATGATGTCCTTTAGTTTTTGTTTGACAATTCTCTCTAGTTAACATGAAAAAACTACTCCGTCTCTCTATCCCTTTCTGTATGCCATTATTAAGAGCCCGCTTGGTTGAGGGTAATGGAAGTGGGTAATTGAAATCACTTCTATTGATGTTGCTTTATAGTTTTGATACACAAGTAATGGGAATAGAAGTAAGCAATTGATTACCCTCACTCACTCAACTCACCTCACATGATACCCATTGTTGGTATTCTAACCAAGCAATAACAATGCAATCAATAACTCTTAGTGATTGATCCCTCAATGATACCCATTGCCATTGTCATTGCCATTGCCATTGTCATTGCCATTGCCATTCCCAAGTCATAAATTTTGATTCTACTGGCACAGAGTGAGTCAGTTATGTAGACTGTATTTGTATATTGTGGGCTTTTTTGTTTCCTTTTCTGGATTAGCTTCATCTTGAACTTTCTTTTATGTGTCTGTACATCTTATATTTATCCTGAAGTGAATAAACTATGCGTGATTAAACAAATTGCATGAGATTTTATTTTGGATGCTTGCAAGTTCTGCTTCAAACTATCAACTTGCTTTTCCTTATGCCTTTTCTTGTCTAAACTTAGATGTATTTTGCCTCCACTATTTCAATTTTTGTAGGTTATCTGTCATGAAATAATAGATGTTGACATGGAAGAAGACTGTGATGCTGATGCTCTAATTATGGAAATTAAAGGAAAGGTATGCAAAACTTCTCAGCTATCCAGACGACTGCTTCTAATTCAGAACCTTTTACTGCTGGATTGACAACCTGTGATATTCTTTTTAATTTTCTTATATTCATGTCACCTGTGTTCATTCAATGAAATTACAGAAGGTCTCATCCGGTCCTTCAGTTGGGGGTAGTAGTTTACCGAAGGAAGAATTTGGGAACGACATACTGACATCAAATGATGGTGCTGTTGTTTTGAGTGACTCAACAATTGCAGAAGATTTCAACTCTAATTTCTTATATGGAGAAGATGAGTGGATCGAATCATATTATGATGACATAATTTACGATGATAATCCAAATTTGGAATCACATTTCGATCACATGGATATTCCACCGGGAGTTGAGGCACCATTCCCCTGGTTTCCAAGTTCTCCTAGAAATGACACAAAGGTGCCAACGAGTAGCACTTCAGCATATCCAATTACGCCTTTGCATTCAGATGGTGGCACTATCTCACCTAGCTTGAGCTCTTCTCCACAACATGCTGTAATAATGGAAATGGATGAATACTCTTCTTGGAAACAAATGAACGCGCCAAATAAACCTTCGAAGAAGGAGAAACTACTTTTGAAATTGATGGAATCCTCTCAAAAGTCATTAAATTCAAGCAGTAGTATACATCTGGCTCCACAGCAACCTTCTATGGCTCAAAAGCATTGGCTTCAAAATTCAAAGAGCAAAAGAAAATCCCACGCGTCTCATTTTTCATCGTATTCTAGTCATTATAGTCATCATTTTCCTCCGCCTCCGCCTCCTGCTCTATTTCCTGGTAGTATCAGTGGCGGTGGTAGCCACCCTTGTCCAATCATGCCACCTGGAGGTCTTGGAGCCGGGAACTCTATGCCCGTGTGGCAGGATTTGCCTCTCGATATGTTGGATTCTTCAGGATATATGAATGGGGGTTCGTTTTCAATCTGGGAACAAAATTTTGCGAATAATAATGTAACTGGTGCATCTCCGATGGGGGGTTCGTTGCCAACGAAGGCAGGGCCGGTAAATGTGGAAGAAATTCTGCAGAAATTTGAAAGTTTTAAGAGATTTGACACCGTGGAAGATCATTCAGATCACCACTACTCCAAAAATACTTCCTTAGAACAGGTGATCTGAACTCAGAATCTGTATTTTAAAATTGTCCTATCTTATCTGCTAATTCATTTCTCTTCTTAATTACCCATCTTTAATGCATGTTACAGCCACCAAAGAATTGGGCAAAGAGAATACAAGAAGAATGGAGGATTCTTGAAAATGATTTGCCTGGTAAGTTTGAAAATTTCCTTGAAAATATTTCATACCAGCCTGTTTGTGTCTAGTTGGAATAAAATTTAGCCCTCCATATATAATGCTTAGAGAAAGTCTTCTATGCACCAAGTGTACCGTGCAACTCAAGTGCATTTTCAAACGATATTAGTTGTTTTCACTGAACAATATTAGTTTTTGCATTGAAAAGTAATAGTTGTGTACAGTTGCTCTAATGCTTAAGTTATATTACTTCTGGCGACTCATCTGTTCGTCTCCATGTTTGTGAACTAGAGGGTAATTTTGCTTGCTTATTTTAGTGTAACTGCATATTCTTCTGCTGTTTGTTTGTCCAACAGATGAAATATTTGTAAGGGTCTATGAATCGAGGATGGATCTTTTGAGAGCAGTGATAATTGGGGCAGAAGGAACTCCATACCATGACGGTCTCTTTTTCTTTGATGTCTTCTTTCCAAGCAATTATCCCAAAGTCCCACCAGTATGTTTCTATTCCTATAACGTGTGTCAATTATCTCAAGCAAATTATAGATTTCATTAACTGATTTCTATCGTGTGCAGCATGTGTATTACCATTCAGGTGGCCTTCGAATCAACCCTAACTTGTACAACTGCGGGAAAGTATGTCTGAGTCTTCTTAACACCTGGAGTGGTAGTGGAAAGGAAAAGTGGATCCCTGGGGTCTCGACTATGCTACAAGTTTTGGTCTCTATTCAAGGGCTGATATTAAACGCAAAACCCTACTTTAACGAGCCTGGGTATGAAAGTACAAGTGGAACTCGAGACGGAGAGTTGAGATCATTGGAATATAACGAGAGGACATTTCTACATTCCTTAAGAACGATGGTGTACTCAATGAGAAGACCTCCAAAGGTAATATAAATTTCATCACTCCTTTAGCCTAATCTTAAGAGGGTCTTTAGCAGAGTTTATAAGTTGTTTCTAAAATGCAAGGAGACCCCATCTTAGGATTTGGGATTACAAAATTGGATATGGGATTTCAAAATCTAAAATGTTCTACTTTGGGATTTTAGAATGCTGTTTTTGAAAACCCAATTCATCTTACCTTACAAATACCATTCTTACTCCATCACACTTTTCCCAATGACCCATTAATGCAAATGTGATTTTTTCCAACTCCTTTATTATCACTTCGCACACTTTTTTTCCCTCACTTTTAGAACTTCCAATAAAGCACACTAACCATTACACAATCATTTTAACATTAAAATCAACAATTATAATTCAAGATCACACACTCTTACACATCAATTGTAGATGAAGTTGAATTCTACCCTACTTAAATCTCAAAACAAACACACAACATAACTCTTTATCCATCCAGATGTGAAAATCCACTAAATCCCAAAACAAACGTACCGTAAAGTTTTACAGCTTTTCATAATGAGATAAAATCTTATGTTACGATCCCACATCGGTTCCACATGAAAGTGTGGAAGGGTATATAAGTGGGAGTCAATCCTTATCATTTGACCATGGTTTTGGGTTAAGTTAGGGCTCCCTAGCTTATATTCCTAACATCTTATGAGCTCTAAAATCATTTAATACAATGTAAAAGCTTGCTTGACCAGTGCACATTAGGTATACCTATTATTGCAATTGAACTCTTGTTAACTATTGGCACAACTCATTTCCTTGTAGTACTTTGAGGACTATGTCTATGGGTATTTCTGCAAGCATGCTCGTGATATCCTTGCATCTTGCAAAGCTTATCTCGAAGGAGTTCAAGTGGGTTGTCTTGTTAAAGGTGGCGTTCAGGACGTTGACGAAAGCAATAAGAAGTGCTCAGTGCACTTCAAGAACCAGTTGGCTATCTTCATCACTAGTTTGGTAAATACTTTCACGGGAATTGGAGCTAAGGATTGCGAGGAATTCCTTTCTTTGGCTAAGAAGGAAAATGTACCTCCAACTGCAGGACCTCCTGGTTCTTCTGCTTGGGCTCATCACTATTATAATTGAATGATTTAAATCAGTTTTGTGAATTAACGTTTTGCTTGTTATGGACATGCTTTGGCTTTGGATGGATATTAGATGAGACATGGTTGGATATTGGTTATTTTGGTTAAGTATAGAGCTCACTTCTTATGGCCTCTAGTATCAATTTTCTATTGGTGACAGTCTATAATAAATGTATATATAACTTTTATCTTTTTATTTTTGTTAGCCCGATCTTAACTAATCCCATTTGGAATGTTTTTTTCTTTCTTTTGTGCTTGTATTAATGCTACACGTAATACATCCGAGTATATTATAGAGTGAATTCGTGTAATAATATGTATGCATATGTTAGTGACTCTATGAAGATTTTATGTAATAGCTATTAATTTCTCTTGGTACCACAATTTCCCAGATTTTCTGAATAATAGCAATTTGTGAAATGGACGTAGTTTGTAATATTTTCAGATTTAGATGAACTGTACAGGCCAATTTTAAGAAGAGTTGCAACCTCTTTTCTTTTCGATTCGAAATTTTCAATTTCTATTTAGTATTTTCTAGTTGGACAATTAGGTCGAATCGGGTCACATATACAATTTTATCTTATTATATTAATCAATAAAATAAAATAAATCATGTATATATTATATTGCATTCATGTAGTATTATTGTTTGGTCTATTTAGTGTAATAAACTTGTAAATAGGTAATATTGTGTCTATTATTCAATCTTACAATGGTTTGGAGAGCTTAATATTACACGATACTATATTTTTACCAAAAAGTGATGAATAAATAAATTTGAGAAAATTACTTGATAAGTACAAATTTTAGAATCAACTTACTAATAGACACAAATTGGATTGCATGTGTTGTTAAAATTTCATATAAAAGTACAAATCTACATATGTACATGCAATCATTTTATACTTATTATTAAGTTGTAGTTTTGAAATGTACGTATCAATAAGTCTTTCAATAAATTTAAGATTGTAGAAGTGAATTCTTGTAACAAATTATACAATCTAAATACAAATTTTAAATGAAAAGGAAATTTAGTCCTAAGTCGCTCATTTGACTCATGCTTTCAAAGATTCGATTTAATTACGATAATACCCCTTAGCACATGCTAATTAACTAAAATAAAAGAATACACAGATCCTTTATTTTGTATTTAAAAAAAAAAAAAAATCAGGTGAATAGAAACCCAAAATTGAAATAAATTCAAAGTCCATAGTGAATTTCAAATTCATTCAAAAGAATTACTAATAAATAGTAGGTCTCCCATGCAATTGAACTGCATTTATGAAACAATCAATTTAATTACACTAAAATGTTTAATTTGTTTTATATTGAATAAATTGAACATTCAAAAATACATTTGAATTGCACGGTGCACCTTGTATATAAAATTTTTTACATTTAGTTAGAGGTGCAAATTTTTTCTTATAATATGGGGAGACAAATTCTAGAAGGCGGATTCTCATGTGCACCATTTGCACCAAATTTTGGTGCAATTTAATTTTAGAAGCTCTTTTTTAATTTTTTTTAGTTTCAGTTCTTTTTTTTTTTTTTAATTTCAGTTTGCTTTTAACTTTAATTTCAGTTTTAGTTTTTTTTTTTCGATCCGGGCCCAAACCCGGTCGGAGTAGTTCATGGTTCACTGGGCCCGAGTGGTTCATGGTTCACCCGGCCCGAATAAGTCATGATTTAGGGTTCATTATTTAGTGTTTAGTGTGTAAATGTTTCATCCAAATTAAAATTGAATTCAAATGCACTAATTGTATCTTGTGCAAATGGTGCACAAGAGAGTCACTCATTCTAGAAAATAAAAGATCTAAATTCAAAAAAGAATATATTGAAAATGTTAGTTTTTTAAAAATAATAAAAGATGACTACACCCTTGCACCCCTAAATCCATCCCCGACTACTGTAGTAGTTTTCAAGAATCAGTCCATACAAATTCATATTGAAATTCGTCTATTAAAAAATGCGAACTTAAATATTTCATTATTAGTCATATGTTCTTCCTGAAAATATAAATTTGACTCCAAAATCCTGTTATAAAAGCAATCTCGTACTGCACTGTTTTCATGCAACAATAAAACGAAAATACAGAAAACACGAAACCGAGTCAAGAAAAATATTTTCCCCGCAAGACAAATTACACCCTGAATAGTGCTCACAGGATCGTGCGTAAATGCCCTAAAAGGTAAAACGGTTTCACAATATTAATTCAGTAACACCACTGAAATAATATTTTCGACGAACGTAATCGAAATTACGAACTGAACGACAGAAAACTATGAAGCGTAAGGCTTTGCAGAATTGTAGAGATTTCGTACGTACCAGAGAGAAAAAAGAAGAGTAGGGAGTTTGATATATATAGACGGAACCGACTCAGATGGAGGTTGAGGATTTCGTGGTAAGCCCACGATCTTAGTGGACGGTTATTGACCGTGAGGAGGAAGTCACGTCCAGGTTCAACGAATCTGCGATTTCGAAATCAAAATTAGAACTTGTTTCCAATGTGAGATAGAAGACTACACAAGTCTTCTTCCACCCACTTAAATTTCTCTCTCAAAGGTTGTAACCTTTCATCTTCCTATATTAATTTCTCACTCACCGAAATTCGATTTTGAGATAATAAATATACCACGATCATCTACTCCACGAGTAGAACGATCTCGTCACGTTTAATTTTCAGAAAATTAACGTTTCAATTCCTCAATAATTTGGTCAAATATGGATGTTAGAACACCCTAAAAACCAAATTTCCAACAAATCCAAAAGAAAAGAAAAAAAAATTCCCATATGTCGTATTTTTACAAAAAGAGAGAATTCATTAGCTTTATAAATCACAAGAGGATTTCTTACCATTTTTAAATTACGAAAGGATATTTAACGCAATATTTTCGAACCACGAAGGCTGGTGCAATTAACCCCAACTAGGATGCACGAGTATTCGGAATTTTTTAATAATGCAGTGTCGGATACTTCGTGGGTACTTGGGTACGCGGATACGGATGGGATACACACCCGACTGATTAGCGTGTCGGACACAAATAGGATACACGTGTCGAACACGACTGATTAGCGTGTCGGACACGAATAGGGTACACGTGGGGTTAAATCTGTAAAATTTAATTTACTTTTTGCCTTGAAATAAATTTATTTTATATTAAATTAACCCAAATTAGTCCACAAACAGTAAAAAATAAATGATTCTCTCTATTGTTCACACGGTTACACCACTGTCAAACTATTAGTCGTTCACATATTTTATTACGATATTCATCTCGTTTTGATTTTATATTTGTTTAGGTGTTAAAAAATTGCATAGGTTTCAAAGACACATATTTTCAAAAAAAAATTGTGAAAATATTTATTTATACAATAAAAATATAAAATAATTTGAAAAATTATAATTTTACCCAGACCGTATCTTACCCAATTATTTTTAAAAATCGATGTCCCAGTACCCGCACCGTATCATACCCGTATTGTTGTATCCGTATTCGTGCAACCTAACCCAAGTTTCGCATTAGAAGAGGATTGATGAGTTGGGTGAATTATGATGGTTTTGATTCCATGCACTATGATATATCTCCATACTAATTGTAATTTTATATAAAAATAATATTTCAATATAGATTTAAATAGTCCAAGTTGTATCTTCATACTATTTGTAATTTTATATAAAAATAATATTTAGATGTAAAATTTAAAAAGACCAAGTCGTCCTCAAGTGAGTCTTCCTGGAAATTAACGAGTCTTCCACGCCGTGAGAATGATTCAACCCAACCTTTTGGAAATTCCAATGCTTTTTTCGTTTTCTCAAATTAGAGTTCTATATTTTCATTTTTTTTATAAGTTTTATTCCTTATATTTCATCTTTATTTTGGCTTTCAAGGGGAACAAGTTAAAAAAATATATGTACAGGAAAAAAAATAAAAAATAAAATAGCACAAGAGGTCGAAAGTGTATAAATCAAAATATAAGGAGCATAAGTTTTAAAAAGGACATAATGAGTAAAAATAAAGAATAAAATTATGGAGAAAAAAAATTTTTTTCTTCTTTCATTTATTGAGTCTTGACCAACGGAGAATAGTCAAACTTCCACATTACTCTCCATTTTAGATGCTACTAATATGTATTAAAAATGGAAAATTATAAAATATACTATAATATAATTGTCAGAGTAGTCCAATTGAGATCGAATATCAAGACTATTACAAATTTAAAATAAGAAAAGGCGAAAAGAAATTGCAATTTTTTGAGAAAAAAATAAGATAAGATTGCAATTTGGAAAGAGTTGACTTGTGACTTCATACTTTGAAGGATCTCGGCTTATATTTTCTGGAAAAGAAGATTCTTTCATAAAATTAATATACTAATAAAATTGGACCCCATAAGATATTTATGGTAGTCACCAGTTAGATGAGAATTTTATTAGATATACAAAATAAAATAATTATAAATATAATTTTTTTTGTATTCCATAATTATATTATATAATTAAAATATACAATTTATTTGTACTGAAATATTAAAATTTTGTTCACTGAAACACTGCACCAAATATATAGAAGGTATACTCTCATTAATATATACATAGTTTAGTGTATAGCTTAAATGGGAAAAGGATATGGGTTGTCATATTATAGGCATAGAGCATTCCAATTGTGCAATGATTCCAAAATCTGAATTAATAAGAAAATGGAGGCCAAAGTATAATCAAGTAAATGAAAATTGACCCGATCAAAAAAAAAAAAAAAAAATGAAAATGAAAATTGAAAGCAAAGTATGCATATTTTCCTAAATAAAAAGACACATTGATTAATTAAAAGAAAAATAAAAGATAGAATGGAACAATTCAAGTGATCAGAGCACCGCTATCCATGTCGTAAGATTATTAATTTGATTCACCATTTGTTCAATAAAAAAAATTCAAAAGAAAATTTTATATTAAAATTTAAAATCACCAATTAAGTGAACAAATTATATTTAATTAATTTTGATGAATTTTATATACATCAGGTACATTCTGTATTTTAAGAGTACATATTGTATTTTATGAAATGTTCAATTTGTTAAAAACAAATTGAGGATCCCTTTTGGTTGGGGGTAATGAAAAAGAGTAATGTGAATCACTCCTATTAATGTTGTTTGATAGTTTTGATACATAAGTAATAAGAATAAAAGTAAGCAATTGATTACCCCCACCCACTCAACCCACCTAACGTCTTACCCATTGTTCATATTCTAACCAAATAATAACAATGCAATCAATAACCATTAGTAATTGACCCCTCAATAATATTCATTATCATTCTCTAGTCATACCAAGCAAGCCCTCACGAATATATAAAAAATGGACTTAAGTTACAATTGGAGAATCACTGATTAATTTTTGCTCACAAATTTTCTAACATTATAAACATTATTGACCTCATAAATATACTCACTTCGTCCCACTATAAGTTTCTCACTTTTCTTTTTCTATATGTCCCACTATAAATTTTCCTTTCCATAAATAGAAAAAGTAATTTCATTATTCATAATTTTTATTCTCACTTTTCACATAATATTACGAAAAATGTCACTCACTACCCCAATCATTACTCCACATACATTTTTTCTCTTTTTAATACCCAAAATTATCCTTCATTTATATTATTTTATTACTCTCTCGTCTCAAACTAAATGATAATTTGACTGTTAATAAGGATTTAGTGGAATAGTGATAAAGTGATAAAGTGGTATGATAGAAAGAGTTGTTTATTAGTATTTTATATGATAAAGTGAAAAAGTGATGGGTAATTGGGGGTAGAAAAAGTTGTTTATTAATATTTTATGTGATAAAGTAATAAAATGATTAAGTAACTTTACCATTAAGTTTGAGACAAAAATAATGGGTATTTTACTATTAAGTTTGGGACGGAGAGAGTATTATTCTTTAATTAAAATATTAAGAAAAAAAAGGAGGAACTTATACTGGAACAGGGAGTAGGGGTGTCCACGGTGCGGTTTTGCGATTTTTTCGACTAAATTCAAATTGTCTTGCTACACGCGGTTTGGTTGATTGTATGCTTTCAAACCGCAGTTTTTCATATAAAAACGATCATGCGGTTTTGAGCAGTTTCGGTCGGTCATTTGCGGTTTGGCGATTTTAAAGAAACATAATGTCTATTTAAATTAGTGACAACACATTTGATTAAATAATGTTCTATAAAATGGTTTAAGTTAGAAAAGTTTATATGAAATTGAAAAATGAAATAATATCTTTGAACACCCTAACATGATTAATTTGTAGAAGTCCAACTCTTTAAAAAAATATGTTGAAAGAGGTTGAAAATAATATATACAGTAAAAACTCCATACAGTCATATCGTCGGGATCGAGAAAAAATATTACTATAGGGATGTTATTCTTAAATAGAGTTTTATATAGAAAAATAATTTTTTTTAAATAATGCATTTAATATAATACATACTATACTATATGTATGTAAATTTATTAACAGATTCATATATCTAATTAATACAAATTTGACTAAAATAAATACATACACTTTTAAAGTATACAAAATACATGTATCAACTAATATGCATGTATATAGGAACTAAACAATAGTTATTGCTCACAATGTGAAGTTTATTCCTAAATATAACTGGTCCCGAGTTGGGACCGTGATTTTTTATTACTATAGAGAGTTTATTCTTATATAGAGTATTTCTATAGGGGGTTTCTACTGTATAAACTATGAGTTTGTTATCTATAAAAACTAATAATACAAACTAGAAAAATTATGAACATGGTTTATTACCTCGTGGACTTAGTTGAAAAATGAGGGTTAGAGATATAGGATGCCGGATTTAAATTACAATTGCAACTATGCGGTGCGGTCGGTGCGGTTTGCAATGAAAATTTAAAATTGCACCAACTTTACGGTGCGATTTTGCATCAAAAAATTAATCCAAATTTATTAAAAAAATTATCAATAGTGGTGCAATGAGTCTTAGTGTAGACGGTTCGGAAAGTTAAGTCAAGTCAACCCTAACACCCTAACAGGGAGTACTTCCTACCAAAGTCAAGTCAACCCTATCTGCAGGCATGCTATTTCCACGAAAGAGAGGCCTGAAAAATCATATGCATCGAGTCATCGACTAATAATAATAATAAGCAAAAATGATTTTTCTATTTTTTGCCAAGAGTATAATTTTTTTTTTCTCTTGAAAAAATAAATCAAGAGTGACACTTGTGTACACAAATTGCACAAGATGCAATTGATACAATTGAATTCATTTTTAATTTGAATGAATCATTTATATCATAAACACTAAATAATAAAATCTAAATCATGACCTATTCGGGCAGGGTGAATTATGAACCACTCGAATCGGGCAAAAAAAAAAAACGAATTGGTAAAATTTAAAATAAAAAAAATAAAAAATACTGAATTGAAATCCAATTGCACCAAATCAAAATTAATGCAAATTGTGCAAGGAAGAATTTGCCTTTTTTTTTCTCCTAGTGATTATTTATAATAACCCTTTACTGACATTATTACAATATACATATTCTCTATATGAAAAAATAATAAAATATATTTTTACTCACTTGAATATAGAATCTACACATTTTCATTTTTTTCCCACGCATTTACATTGGTCAGGAGATTTATTTTAATGAGTACCACTAAGAGATGTTAATCATGATTAATAAGAACGACCCGTTTGAACCCAAAAAAAAAAAGGATTAATTTTTCCAAAGTACATGTTTTTTTTTTGTTTTTGGACGGTTAAATTCTGAACCCTATCAAAATGCAAATGATATCCTATGTTCCATTTTCAGTGTTTCACTTCATGTTCCATATTGTGGATGTATGATAAATGAAAATTAAAATATAATTCAATGGTCCACTATAATCATGTGTCCATGTGTTAAAGATTCAGGAAGTGAGATATATTTGGAACATAAGAAAATGACATAGGGGAATGAAACTGATAAAAATGAGCCATTGTGGTTGAACCAATCGGAATGATATCATCTGTTCCATTTTCAGCATTTCACTTTATGCTTCATATTGTGTATTTATAATATGTGTAAAATAAAAATTATCCAATGAACCACTATAATTCTGGGTTAATGTGTTAAAGATTCAGAAAATGATTTAGAATATGAAAAATCAGAAAAATAGAATTGAAACCAATCCGCCACGGCGCCACCTCATTTAATATTTTCAAATTTAAAATTTATAAGTTATTATATTTTATTTTCATTATTGTTGATGAGTTAGAAGAAGATAACACTTTGTTCAAATAAGAATGAAGTTGTTTTATTACCATAAAAATGTTCAATTGAATTTGTGATAGACTTTTTTTATAAATGTTCAATGAGTTAGGAACAGAGGCTGTACAATATATTTTCGGCCATTTTTGGCCAAAATTTATTTTTTTCCGACGAAAATGATTAAAATTAATACCATAAGGATCAAAATTGATAAAGTAAAAGCTTACAAAACTATTTATGGACACGAGCAAAGTTACAAGACAATTTGTTACACTCTCCGCCCTCTCTTATTTGAACATTTGTCAAAAAAATCCATCCTAAATTTAATTGAACATTTCTACAAATAACAATAAAACAAATTTGTCCCTTTCATTTATATCCCTCAAATATCTTAATATTACACTTTATGTCATTACTTTTTTTTTCACACTAAAGTCAATTTTATTTCATTTAATTTATACAAATATCACTACTTTTAATTAAAAAAATATATTTTATTCCTTTTAATAATAATAAATGATTCATATATTATGACAAATATTTGTGTGCACCCTTTTTAGAATTTGTGCAATTGGATTTCAGAGTTTTTTTCTTTCTATATTTCAAATTACGAACAAGACTCGGACCCGGCAATGGTTCGGGTTCAATGGTTTGAATGGTTCGAGGTTAGGGTTTGGTTCATGGTTCGGGAATGAAAAAAAGAAATAAAGAGTAAAAACAACCAACACTTTGTTCCTCCTCCTTCTTCTTCATTTTGAATTTGCAGTAACACTCTGCAAAAAAAAATGGCTTTTACTACTTGTTTCTAAATTTTAATTAACTCCATCCCCTGCTTTAAAAACCTATTTCCTATTACGATCATTGTTCCTCCATAGTCCCTAAATCCGAACCCACAATCCGCAATCCTATATTATAACTCGAGAAGGAAGTCCTATATAATCCGAAAACGGCGAACCACACTTCCGTTGTCAGAAGGACATTGAAAGCGTGATTTCTGAACGAAAACGATGCGGGAAAATCCAGGCATTTCCATGTTCAGTTTTTTTTGAAAATTTCCCCATAGCTACTCAATCGTTTCAAACGAACTTGGAAAAACGGCGGATTTCTAGTGATTATGATAAATCGATGGAGGGTTAAATCTGCGAATTCACGGAAACTCATGGTTGTCTGCTTCTCTGGTGATTGGTTGGAGATCGACATCCGCTGTTCTTATGAAATGCGAGCGAAGAAGAAGAACATAGGCTTTGCTTGTCGGCTCGATTTGAAAGCGTGATTTCTGACAGATTGACAACTGTTTGAAGGGATTTCCATAACAAATTCAGATTCCTGGAGAATTTTCAAAATTCCAAACGACGGTAAAAAAACCGATTTTCATTATGAATCAGCTCTGATCGGAGAAGCTGCGATGGGATGACGAGAACAATGGTTCGACATGTCGATGGGAATTGGAGAGTGATGCTGGTTTGATCCGTTGAGCCATTTTTTGGACGCAATGGGTCGATTGTAACCATGAGGTTCAGTTGGTTATGTATCCTTCAACATTAACCATGAGTTTCAGAACCTGATTCGACAATTGTTGGTCCAAACCCTGTATGGAGCTCGAAAATTGTCAATTTGAGTCGGGGTACTTCAAGAAAATCGATCTTATGAACTCCGAGAATGAGGGGGTGGTTCCTTTTCCAGGGCAGAAGTACGAGTTCACGGAGAAAGATAGGTTGAGAAAGTCATGTGATGGAAAGAATGTGAAGAAGAAAGGGAGTGTGTATCCAGATGGGCTTTCGTATAACATGAGGTTCGACATGTCGATTAAGAATGGGAGAGGTGATGTTGGTTTGGGTTCGGGTTATGCTACGCCTCTTTTTGTTGGAAATGAGTCGTATCGAAACAATGATGTGATGCTTGTTATGCCACCAACTTCGAGCATCGTAGCTGATGCAGTTCCAGAACCTGTTAACTTATCTCCTGTCAATATCAGCTATAGGATAACCATCAACCCTGCATATCAGCTCCAGGTCAATTCGAACAGTTGGATGTTGGGTAGTAGACTCTGAGTTGCGGAATGAGTCCAGGGAGGACAAGACTTAATCCGAATGAGTCCAATAACTACAAGACGATAATATATTTCAAACGAAAATCGTGCAAAATCCGATTGAAACACATAAAAAAAAACTACCTATGCAATATTTCATATCTTCTAATGGGAATTATAAAAATTATATCTATCGAGCCTAATAATATGAAACTAAAAGTTATATCCTTCAGAAGGCATCATCACTCCATCACAACATAACGCTACGAGTATTAAGATTAATATTATATTATTATATATATATTAATATAAAATATAAACCATGGCTTAGTCCACCGAGCACCATGTTTGAATGGAAGGCCCATTCGATTCCATTTGGGAAATCTAATTTGGAGTTATAGGAGTTATAAGGTGGATTGGTGATTTAAATGGAGTATTTGATTTTGGTGTCTTATAGCTACTAACAACTAACTTTTAGATAAAATAAAAAAAATTTTAAAAAAATAAAATAAAATTCAGATATCCGGATTTATTATCCGGATATCCAGATTTACTATCCGGATAATATCCGATAAAATATGGAAAAACTCGAATACGGTCGGATATTATGTATTCGGAATCCGAAGTCAACTATCCAGATCCAATGATCCGTCCAAGACTAATACTAATTCGATCTCGACCCGGATACTCCCGGATCGATCGGGAAATATCCGATCCGCTTTCACCCCTGGGACGTAGTCATTCCTAAATTAACCCAGAACTAAATTGTTGTTTCTAAATTCCTAGTTCTATTATTTTCTCCATAATTGCTTGTTTAATTCCTAACAATTGTTAGAATTAAAGCAGCAATTATGGAGAAAATAATGGAAACAAGAATTAAGATCTTATGCTTACTTTAGGTGGTGTGCTTACTTTCATATTGAACTGGATAAGGAACAGGTATGTTCATCAAGGAACATACTCTCTGTGGGGTGATTTGAGGTCTTATGCTGGTTTGATTCTTGATGGTTTTCTTCTTCCGCAAGTTCTACTCAACGTGTTCGTTGGTTCAGCTGAGAAAGCTTTGTCAAAATCATTTTATATGGGAACAAGTGCGATTCGTTTAGTCCCCCACGCATACAATCAGTACAGGATGCACAATTATCCCGAGTATGATCTGAATGCAACGTATTACTACGCAAATCCAGCTGCAGATTTCTACTCCACGGCTTGGGATATCGTGATTCCTTGTGGGGTAATCGTGTTGGTTGTGGTCGTGTTTTTCCAGCAACGAAACGGTGGTCGTTGCATTCTTCCTAAAAGATTGAGGGGATTGGTGCCTGCAGTCTTGAAGATAAAATATTGTTCGATATGATGCAAGTCTTTTTACCATGTTTTAGGTAGGCATAAAATATTGAGAGATCTCAATATCTTGCTTGTAATTTCAATTGTAGATGTATTGTATAATTAGAGTTGTTGTTGTTGTTCTTAATATACTACTAGTGCAATTAGAAAATGGGGATGATACTCAATCAAGTAATGAAATTATAGACCCTTTCATAAAATGAAGACTTGAAAGGTCAGTTGTTTGTAATTTTTATTTAAATTTTATGTAATATCTCATAATTTTATTTATTGGTTCCATAAATTTAAATATTTAAAGAATTATATATATATTCATATGAGATGGGTTACAACTTAGCACAAATCACACCCACCCTTCCAAAAGTGTTAAAGCGCTTAATTTATGCCCCGTCTCACCGTGAGACCGCCTCATGCAAGTGTGTCTATATATATATATGTATTGATTGAAATCTTTTTTGCATGAAAAATGAATCTTAGAACCAGAAAGTAACATGGCGTATTCTTGAAGTCCTCATAGAGATCAGATTTGTTTATAATAAATACCAAGACATGGCTGTTTCATGTAGTAAGATATTTGGAGTTGACTTTAATGAACTGTTAATCCCATTAAAAAACAAGTTAATCAATGTGTGCATTTCCAAGATTGAAGACTTTCCATAACCAAAAATACATATGCAATCACAAACTCTACTTTTTTCTTGAATTTGAATCTGCTGTGGTGTTGAGCAATGCCTTCTTCATGGATTTACATCTCCCTGTGCTTCTTTCTCTTCACACAATCTCTACACACCCCTCTTCTTCGTCGTCGTCTTCTACTTCTTACGATGATCATTGTTCTTCGATAATCCCTCAGTTGAGCCCCACGGTTCGTACTCACAAAAAATCCATATCTTCTCTTGTGACATCTTACATCATCGGTGGAGACAGCCTTCTAGTTCCACAAAACAAATCAGGCAACCATAGGTCTGAATATGTGGGCAAAAATCTCGATATTGAATTTCTTCCAAAATACTACGAAACTGTTTCATACGGCATCTTCAAAGTCGACGCTTTGTTGTGCATCCAATCTGTATACCGGCATCCTCTTGGATCGTATAACCAAGAGAAGAAAGATCCAGAATCAATCACATTTTGGATGGAAGGTTTTTGGTCAGAGATTTCAAGAACACTCTGCATGGTTGGATCTGCTTTCTTTGAAGTTGAAAAAGGCAAGAACATCAATCTTAATACTGTTCTTAAGCTCAAATATGCAAATGAGAACAATCCAACTATATATACTAGTGTTGTCAGCGGTACATTGGAGAGCACTGATTCTGAAAATGATCAAAGCTACTTTGATCCATTTTTGATCTTCAGTTTTCCTGATTTCTCAAACTATAACTACTCTCTAGTTTCGAAAGAACTCTTCGGGAGCGATCTTGATGTCCCAAAAAGTCGGTCTCTCAGCTTGCAGAGTTTTTGCTCGTTGATAGCTGAGAGACCGATTTTTTTGGATCTGGAGTACAAAACGGAGTGCAAGGGGCCTCCGTTTCTCTCGCTAGATTCAATTCAGTGTTCTGAAGGTGAGAGGAAAGTGAGGTACTTGGCAAAATTTCAAGATTCCAATTTACCTGAATCAGGATTCGGAGTTGATTCGACGTTGATTGTAGAGGCATCGTGGGATGATCAGAGTAACCAGTTGTTTGGTGCTGCGTGTCGAATCTTGAATCCAGCAGATCGGTTCGGGCATGCATTGGAAGATTGTACTTTAAGGTTGATTCTGAGGTTTCCTTCAGTATGGACTATCAGAAATGGTGCTGAAATTTCTGGGAAATTTTGGAGCACTAAAAGCTACTTTAGAAAGATTAGTATCTCAGCTTCTAGACAGATAGGTGTGTTGGCTTTTCAGGGCCTAAGATATGAATACACAGAAATTGGTAGAGTGAAAGAATTATGCACTATGAAGAAGAAGACGAAGAATAAGGGGTATAAATATCCTAATGCAAATTCTCTTGCCATGAGATTTGATCTGACAATCAAGGATTCAAAAGGTGGTGAATGTGGATGGGGCTATGCAAAGCCTATTTCTGTCGAAAATGCGATTTTCGAAGTGATCTCCATGTCCGAACGTGGGATGTTTAGACCGAAGAATGGTCCTGTAAACATCAGCTACAAGACAATGATCAATCGCTTTCATCAATCGAACATGAATTGTTCGTTACGAGCCTTGAATCTTGATGGTAAAGTAGAGATCACAGCTGAAGGAATGTATGATGCAGAAACAGGATACCTCTGCATGGTGGGGTGTAGAAAGGTGGAACCCTATGTAATGAGCACGAGTAACGTATCCATGGATTGTGATATTCTTGTGAAGTTCGAGTTTTCCCCGTTGCATGGGAATGGGAAAAGAGGCGGTTTCATCAAGGGGACAATCGAGAGCACACGGGCTAAGGTGGATCCTCATTTCTTCGATGATTTGAGCTTTTCGTCGTCTGCTTTTTGGCGGGCTGCAAATTGTGTATGTAAAAAGGAACCCAAACATGCCCCCTTCCATTTCAGTCCTAATGGTTCTGATACTTTCTATGGGGAACATGATTCCACTGGTTTTGAACTTTGAAGCTCAAGTAAAGTCACTCAACAATGGTGGAAAACTAGGAGTGAACGAACAGTTAGGATGACAACGACAACCTCCTTCTTGCTGCGAATATGCCTCCTACAGTTTGTTTGGACTGGAAAACAGACTCAGAAGATGGGGGTTCTTAATGTAAGTTTTATTTTACATTCTGGGTGGATTTCTCACTCTTAGTATACTGGAAAAGAAAAAACTGTAGTTCTCTTCTTTTCTAATAAATTGAATTGTCTACATTCATTCAAAGAATCTGCAGAAGTGACTTTCTCCTCATGTTTATGACATTTCTTGGAGTAATATGCAATACAGAAAAAGAAACTAAGAGTTAGATTTTTAGAATGACTCTGGGGAAGTGGAGTGGCATTTCAATTTTGACCTTAATATCTATCATACCCATAAATATGAATAATAGGAGATTAACAGTAAGCAAATATGGGATTTTTGGAATCTACAATTATAATCCGGGCATCATAATAATGGTACAAGAACCTAATTCCGTAGCTAGAAAAATGATATATATACTAACACAATAAATATAATAAAGATCAATAATTTAACATTAAGGTTGAGTAACAAAAAGAACAGAAGAACTCTGGTAAACAAAATAAGGCAAGTAATAGGTATATACAAATTGTGTGATCAAATGCCAGTATTTGGGTTGTTTCCGGCAAGGATGAGGGAGATTTCGAGACCTCGACTGAATGCTTGGTTGAACATAAGCCTTGTCTGGAAAGTTGAAGTAAATGGGAACCACGAGGAGAAAGCGATCGGGATGAAAATAATGACCCCCATTAAAGCATCATATAATCGACCAATCGATCTAACTGACTTCCACATTCCTATTTTCTTCATCACTGGCTTCCAAGCACTAGCAATCTGCAGAGAGAGAGAGAGAGAGAGATTAAAATGCATCACCATCATCTAAAAGATTGATGCTCAAATTTCACAGCAAAATTTGAGGCGAAGTCTTATGCAAAACCGGTTTTACCGTACAACTGGGTTGCACTTATGTGTTTTTAGACAATATTAGTTGTCTCATTAAAGGGTATCAGTTGTTTCATTTAAAAGTGTTACTTATTTTACTATAAAGTGATAGTTGTGAACCAGTTACGTTAAAATTACATAGGACCAACTCAAACTGAGAGAGAGAGAGAGAGAGAGAGAGAGAGAGGTTACACAAAGAATTCCCCATCCAGTAGGTAGAAAAGCCAAGATAGCAGCAAATATATCAGCGATGGAGAGATCAGTAATTACAATTGCAGTAACCACACCCCCCAGTGCCAGTAAAAACGACAGTCCTTGGACAAACCGCAGCAGCAACTGAAAATTCACCGATACCTTCTGACTGAAGGAGAATACCTGTGGGACGCATGGGAGAACGATACACAAACTAATTATTTAGATTTTATCAAACTACCCAACAAATTATAATCTTATTTGAAAGAAACCAGACCTTGAAAAGAATAATAAGCACTGCAAACACTACCCACGAAAATCCATACACCTGAACAAAGAAACAAATCACAGCAAATAAAAATCAGTTCGAGCTCACACGCTAAACAATTTACTAAATGTTGGTAGATAATAATTATCTACATTTGACATTCCGATTAAGTTCAACTTCAATAGGTGACTAACTGAAATTTGACCTAATACTTTACCCTGAGTCATAAGACTTGCTGCTCATTCTATATTTACCTATATATGGCGGTTATGTATATCAAAATGATACACGAGCCAAATACAGGCTAGACTCTGTTCTAGACATCATTTGTCAAAGCCACATATGTGCATATACATATATAATGAGAGAATGAGATCAATATAAATGTTTTACCGTCAGTGATGTATCCTCCTTTTGCACATCTAACTTGTAAACAATACCATACTGGAAAATGAAAAATCGCAGGCTCAGAATTGTTTCCATCACTCTACCACTGAAGGTTCGAATATGAGACTGCACCAAATGTAAAAATGTTAACACAGATAACAAGAGCCTAAACAGGAGTTCCACAGGGAGAATATATTAGTGCCAATAAATGATTAAAATACTTCAAAAAAAAACTCGTATATTCAATTTATGGTATCATCTAAACTTCTTTGCACCAATTAAATTTAGTTCAAAATTTAAGGAGAAATAAAAAACACAGATAATATATTAGACTGCACCAAATGTAAAAATGTTAACACAGATAACAAGAGCCTAAACAGGAGTTCCACAGGGAGAATATATTAGTGCCAATAAATGATTAAAATACTTCAAAAAAAAACTCGTATATTCAATTTATGGTATCATCTAAACTTCTTTGCACCAATTAAATTTAGTTCAAAATTTAAGGAGAAATAAAAAACACTTGCTCATGAGCACCAAATAGAAAACACTAGTTCAATTGTAAAACAAAAACCAAGAAGCTATATAAAAATAAATTTACAAATTTAAAAAAAAAAAGGAAAATCAAAGAATGAATACAGAAAATAAATTACACAATGCTAACACCATTAAGGAATATAGCACGTAACAACCAGATCAATAGGCACATGGAATGTTCAAGCGAGATGGAGGGACCCAATTTTTGTCCAATAAAATACTGGGAGAAATGCACGCGACCCAATGTGATTCATCTATCGGTTCATGTAGCCTACCTCATTTATTTGGGATAAAAGGCTCGATTTGTTTGTTTAAAAAACTGGGAGGAATATTACAGCTATTAAACAATTACTCTCTTTTAGTGAAACAAGACATCATAGTAAAAACCAGTGAAAAAGCTAAACATCCATACCAGTTCTTCATCCCACCATGCCTCCCAGCTTTCTTCTCCTTTAACTCCAATTCCACCACGATAAAAGAGCCAGTTTGTCCAATCCCGAAAGTCCTCAACAGTCCTAATGAAGGATGTTTATTCTTGAATTAAGTGGACACACTGGCAGCAAACACACAGAAAAATGTGCAAAAGAAAAACTTACTTCTGCCACTCAAATCCAGATGGATTAAATAAATATGGAGCAAACAGCCAAGAAATAACTAGAAACCAACTGCTGAGAGTAAGAAGAATATAGGACAGTGCACCACTGTCATTGTACCCATACGCAAGGTATACCACCAATAGGAGCGCAATTTCCATTCTGAAGAAAATCAGGAAAAATATGCATTATCAATAATAACCTCTAGACAGACACAAGATCAACTACGTAACAAATGAGAGAAAGAGAGAGAGACCCCTTAACAAAATGACTTCGTGAGTAAAGCCGGTAATTCTCAGTAAACTTGATGTGGCGAACAACGAATCCTCTACCAGTTGCTTGATACTTAAAAAAAATGAAAAAAAAAGATTATCTTCCAAGTAATTTCAATTATGAGATGACCCTTAAAAAAATATTTTAAAAAAAACAAATGATGAATAATATGCCATACCCTTGCACCACCATGAAGAATAGTTCGACCGAAGTAATGAGTCCTTGTCCCCAAGGAGAACGTGAAGAAGATAGTACAGAGCTGAAATTGCATGGTCACAAAACTAACGACAGCCTGCAAAACGAAGAAGAAAAGGATTTAAGAGAAAAAAAGTAAGTTGAGGAAGAAAGAACATATCTCACATCACAGACATGAAACATTTAAGCTTCAGACAATTTAAGAAAATTAGTTCATGAGACAAATAAGGTGTGAAACATTTGCGTTTAATATCACTGTAGAATATCAATGAGGAAGGGTTGCTTCTAAAACACACTAAAAACACATTCATGATATAATGATCTTAGTATTTTCCGGTTCAGTCAAATGCATACACAAGCAAAAAGAACGCAACTAATAAGTAATAACCAGATTTCCAGATATTTGCATCAGTCATAAGCATTGATGTTAAAACAAATACAACAATTTCAGAAATCGAGTTACACAAGCCCAATATAGTTCTAAACAAGAATCTCTTTCTTCCCCTCTAGTATTAAATATATACTTCCTCAAAGTAATCCTTCCTTTGAAATACTTTCTCTCGCTAAGAATGCTTAGGATAGGATATCTCTGAAAAAAATGCTAGTACGGGCCAGGTCTGAATCATCATTTCATCACTACCACAAAATACTCAATTACATTTTCACTTTGATGGGTTTGACAAAAGACCCATTCAAGTGGAAGGTAGAAGAAGATCAAACATGTCTTTGTGTCAAGCAAACAGCACTTATTATCATAAAAAAAACAAGGCAATACCCCGATTAAACTGTCAATAGCACTATCTGCATAACCACACTTAAAAGAAAAAAATAATAAGATGAGAACAGACATACCCTTAGGAAGCCCTGTTCCAAGATGAAGCCTAAAATCATCGGCACAGCCGTAAAGATACCAATCTGGAACAGAAACTGCGAATTCAGAGCCGCACTGAGAGCAGTATTCCCTTTTATATTTGCTCTTTCTTGAATGGTTTCACCAACTCCAGATAATGCCTTGAATGGTTAAAGCAAATATTAAACAATACTGGTTTATGAACAGAGTGAATATAAGAACATAACGAAAAGAAACTCTGTGGCTGTACAATGTTATCTCCACAAATTCAGACACCCCCTAATCTACTAAAAAATATTTAAGGATAAACCTAGTAAGAGATACGTCGTTATCACAGGTGAGGGGATGTTTGGAGCAATTACTTTTTGAAAAAACCCAGAGATTATAAATTTGTCAATCAAACAAAAGACAACATTTGAAGCAAATAACCTACAAATACGAGAAATAGAACACCCAACTGCAGAGGTCCAGGTTTATAAGAAAGAGAAGCATTCACTATGGTTTCTTGTCCCCTTCCCCAAACAAAAAAGGGATGGACAAAAACCATTATGGTTCTCCTTCCCCACCTCTTTGACGCCAAACATTCCTCAAGATATGAAATTGAGAACTCTAAAATCAAGTAGACTTCAGCAAAGATGCTTATAAATTAATCTAAAAGTATTTAAGGTCATAAACTTACTAAATACACCCTCCCATAGAGAAAGGCATACACCGTCAAAGCTGTCAACTGCAAATGAAGACAAAGTAGCATGAGGTACGAACTTAAAAGAATTGTAGGCAGCACAGAGAAAGATGCACAACCAAATTAGCAACATGGTTGCACGAAACAAATAACATAAACAGTGTAAGAAAGAAAACTATTTGATAGTACATAATAAGCTAACCATGGTACAAAAGTAGTATCCAACAGTCGTGAAGAAGAACGAGAGCATCCTAAAAAAGTCAAAGAGCTGCCCAAGCCTGTAAATATCCCTGCTAAGAACTTGTTCACCATTACCCCCAGCAACTTTTCCCTCAAAAAGTGCAATCTGATTGAGGCCAACATCTCGCCCCTTGCCAACCTGTAGAACACTCAGCCAATTTCAACCCATAGATTTTGGAGCCTTAAGCAATGCTAGAGTATACCTGAATGTATTCATGGTGAGTCACATTTCCTTGGCGCAATGTTGAATTGAAACCTGCATTTTCCAAATTCAGATTATAGGAGTCAGAAAAGATAAATAAATAAATAAATAATAAACAAGAGAAGCTCCATCCTCCACATGTGATGCACTTTTAGTGAAGTGTAATTAAAATTGGAGAATTTGGTGAGAATGAGATGAACTTATTATCTTATGCTGATTAGAGCACACTATGTGTGGATATTTGCCACATTGTAGGTGGTAAAGGAGAAAAACTGTCCAAATAATGAGAGGAAAAAGAGAAGAAAAACGCACATACCTTTTCACTTCTATTCCACAGTAATTAACTAAAAGACATGATATACTTAAATATAAATGAGAACATGTGTTTTCAACTGAACACGAAGCTAAATATGATCCATATAGCCGACCTTATATAGTGGGATAAAGGTTAGTTTTTTTAAGAATCAATGAATAAAGGGACTAAAAGAGATCTATTTTAAGTAGTAACATTTTGATTCCAAATGAAATAATATAGAACGCAAATATACCGGGCTAATCAAGAGTATTACCTGAATAAATATCTTCACTGATATTAATTACACGAGATGCTTTGCTGATCCCACCCCTCGTGATATGGAAAACTCTGTCAAAGACATCTGGATGTCCATAATGCATACGAACCCTGAAAATTACCAAACACAAGTATCAACCATGTATCATCTAGCACAATTGCATCATTGTATGGAAAGCACAGTAGGTAGCAAGCTCACTTCAAAGGATTTGCAAGAACACGCTGACCAAGTGTAACAAAACTAGCTTCTTGATTAGACATAAAGAACGCTAATGAAGAGACACTGTAATTGTAAGACAAGAAGTTAGGCATCAGTGAAGCATGCAAACATTAAAAAAAAATCGCTTAATTGCAGATAAAATCACAACCTTCTCGCAAATTGTAATCTAACCTAAACTATTGACTCTTGGTCAAAAAAACCTCAATCAAAATTTCTTTTGCAATTCAAATCAATGAGCAGACTCGCTCCTGCCTGGTAATGACGTTTCACCTACCTGGCAACGGATAATTAATTGTATTAACATGTTTAGATTGGTTTTGATGGCAATGAATAATTAAGCGTCATTCCGGACAGGAGCATATATTCTCGTTGGTTCAAATTGCAAAAGAAATAAAAAAAAACATGCTCCTGACACCAAGCACCTTCAATGCTTCGTTGGTGATTTTATATGCAATTAAGCCAATAAAAAAAATTTACATGCAACTTCAAGCACCTTCCAGTAAAAACATGCTCCCTGACACCAAGAATGGTAGCTGGGCGTAATCCATGATCGCAGTCAAACTCTTCCAGAAGATTTCTCATCTTCAATGCTTCCTCAAAATAACTATCCTGAGGGAAGTGAAATATAGGCAATGATGAAACAGTAAAGGTACTCGCAAGGATATAAAAGAAAGTCCATGGTGCCCAACCAGATGTCACAATAAGAAATGAATGTACGTTGTATTCGATAGAAGTTCAACATATATTCCACATAGGATGGTACACATGTGATTCTTCTTTGACAGTGATAAGCACATAAGGAAAGAGATGTACGCATTAGAGATATATATTTGTCAATATTAGGCTACTTCAAAATTTGAAAACCAAGTGCAAATCTTTATTGTCAATATCATCAGTAATTTATCACGGTTTGAGTCAATCTAATAGTGAAGGAATTGCAACAACATAAATCTCTCTAGAACTTCAGTCTGAGACCATGTGATACAGAATATAGTGTGAGGATGACAAAAATTAATATCAGAGCCCTAGAATACTGACCTGATTCATGTCAATTGTCTGAACAGCATTACCACGAGTGAAGACAACAGCATGATTTTGATTTTCAGGTTTCCCTTCACCAAGTTTAGGATTCCCTGGTAGCTTTATTGAATATATTTCCTGCAATATTTTTTAATCATTTCAATGATTATATACTGACCCAAATGATACCAGATGCAGAAAAATTATAAAAAGACAGCTTTGGCGTCTCATTAATGACACAAGTACAATATACATACTTTATAAAATATCGTCGAGAACAAGAAGATTTTATATGATGGCATGATATATGCATGCAGTGAAAAATGATCAGATGCAAAAAATATGAGTGAACACGGCTATAATTAGCATAAAGAAGAGCAGTACAAGTTTGGTTGGTAAATGTAGTAAATTCTAACTATCTAAGTTTACTTAATTAAAAAAGAATTGTAAGAAAAAGGCCAAAATGAACATAATCAGTTTAAATGAACAGCAAGCTTCACTTTCCTTCTTCCCTTTTTGAGTGTTAGAGAGGTGGACGGGTGGTAAATCCTTGTAAAGAAGGGGGTTTAGGTGGACCCAACCAGTGTATTAATGGAAGCTCAAAATCATAAGGAGATCAATATACACTTGCACAAGCCAGATTTGCAGAAAAGGAATATGCATACAAGTTTTTTATAGAATTTGTGAAAACAGAGTGAGTTTTAGAAAAACCTCGAGAGTTGCTGGAGGCATTTAAATTCTTATATAACTCACTGGAAGGAGTTGATTAAATAATGTGTTTTCATCTGCTATCTGTTTTTTTAGTTAGGATAACAGCAGACATTTTATTTTAAAGAAAAGAAGAAATCTTGTGTGACGCAAAATAATTTTTTAAGACTCTATGGTTTGACACCCTCCGCGCTACTCTACTGTTTCCTCAGAAATCATAATCCTAGATAACTCTTCTTCTATCAACTTGCTTTCTGAAGAAGCTTGCTGCTTCGACTACCATTTAAACACTCTTCCTTCCTTTCATTTTCAGAAATATACATTGGCATAACCTCATACTTTGATTAAGAATATGAAAACGGCATTAGGAAAGAAAAACTCGGAAAATGTCTCAGGGACTCAAAAAAAAAAAAGGAAAAGAAAATGTACGAACCTTGTCTTTTCCATTGATATCAGCCTTCACAAGTTTCGAGAAATACTCTGTGTACACTTTCCCTTCCTTCAGAGTTTCAACCACGTCAATGAAAGCAATACGAAGAGCTTCGTTTCTGTTTTCAGAATTCAGACGACAGAAAATTAAATTATAATATGAACTAATGAGTCGAGGACATTGTAACATCTAACATTACTTATATGGCGGTGTTAGCAGAAATTATCTTTTAAGGAAGCGATTTAATTTAGTTATTGTGAGAGAAATCATTTAATAGTGAAAGTGAGAAGTGTTTGCAAAATTTATAAGAAGTAGATGTTGAGTGTTTGATAAGAGTAAGATATTAGTGAGAAGCTAGAATAAGGTAGAAACATACCTATCAACTTTTATATTATGGTTCTAGGTAATTAATGTAAGTAGAAGCATTCAACTAAAAAACACTCAAAATTTCTCTTACACACAATTCTATTTAATTACAATCACTTATAATTTTTAAGGCCCTACGTAAATTTAGACTCCTGGTTCACAATTGGTCACTACATTTTCAGTTTTTGAGCAGAGTACATCGGTACGTTCATCTATTTAAAGTCCACAATTTTCCACAGAAGTCTATTATTATATCAATACCATTCTCTAAATTAAAATCCCCTCAGTAGAAAAAAATAACGGCAATTCAATTTTAAATGGAAGACTTTATACAGTTACAGAACCTTTGCATTAAAAGAGCAATATCTGCAGCTTCAGGTTTGCGGTCTTCTTTCTGCTTTCCATATATCTGACATGTAACAACATATGTGAACTTTAGATCAGCTTGAGCTCTTGCCTCTGGTGACAACTCAAAACCTTGAATGTCAGTCGACTCCTTTCCAAGAACACCAGCTTCTACATCTGAAACATACGATGGTTAACAGAAGTAGGCATAAAAGACAAAAGTATACATGTATAGTTGTTCGTAATGCAAACCTCCAACTGACATTCGCTCCAGATAAGCCTGAAGCATCAACGCTTTTCTGTAGTACATCATTCCCCGAACTGCTTACCAGTAAGATAACATGTAAGAGAGAATCATTGGCAGAATATATAAATAAAGTATTGCATCAAATCAAATACTTAAAAGGAGAAGGAGAAGACTTAAAAAGACTTGGAAAGGGTCTATTAAGAAAGATTTGTTACACTTATATGCTCCAGTTTGAGAGGGAGTGTGGGGGGGGCGTTGAGGATTGTATTGTCGTTATTATTTCCTTGTATGGTTTGATCCATGTATAGTTGGTAAATATTTATTATTTTTTCATGGTTTTAGTAGTACCCTCGGTTCATTTCCTTCCACTATGAATATGGGAGTTTTGTAAAGCAAGATACACCCAAATTCCCCACTCTACTGTCTCCTCTACACTCTACTTTCTAAAATATAGAAAAAGAGCCATGTTGTGATTTTGAAGTAATACAGGAACCTCTTCTTAAATACGAAACACAAGTTAAAAAATGGAGAACTACCTAAACTATGAACAATCTGAATCTCTACTTGACACATACCCAATTGGATACAATTTCAGCAATAATGTCAAACTAAGTTAACAAAAGCAACCAGAAGAGAAAAGACACTTGTAAGATGGTAAAATATCAAGGAAACATACTGACAACTCTAAAAGACTTGCCTGTTCTGGCAAGTGTTTGTCCTCGATAAGAGGCCCAAAATCGAAGTTCCAAGATATGGTTTGGATTATCACTAAGTTCCACCTCTGATGTGGTCTCGTCACGTCCAATCCGGGCTAGGAAATTTTTCCACTCATCTGTATTACGAACAGAAGTATAATTTCAGCAAATGAAACTAATGGAGCTAATATTATAAACCTGTATCATTGTATAAGGATCAACAACTTGGAGCCAGAACAAATCATACGCTTATGGGAGGATCGATCAATAAAAGAGGAAAAATCATGTGGAAAATGCTATTTAGTTGTATTATGGTGTATTTGGGTAGATTGGAACCACAGGAATTTTTATGACAGATATGAATCTTTAGCTGATATATGGGATAGGATTGAGTATAAAGTTGCTTTGTGGTCCTTGAGTCAGGGTTCTTTTTAGAGTTTGTCTTTATCAGATGTAGTTTGGAATTGGTGTTTTGCTTTGTAGGTTGTAGCTCTATTATATCCTATGTAAAATTGTAGGGATCTGTCATCCGGTCATCCCTAATCTTTTTAAGTAATAAAATTATGTGTCTTATAAAAAAAATAGAATAAATCATACGCTTGGAAGATAAAAACAATAAGAAGATGGTCATTAAAGTTTGTACTGAAAAGTCCAAACAACATTACTGATATAATACATATAACTGAACCAAGGTATAACCGCCATTGCATGCATCAGACGGAACACATCCGCATATAGGAAAGGAAACCTAGATCATATGTATATAAAGCATTTCAACAAAAGAACTTAAAAACATTAAAAGCATAACAATAAGGACACAAGACCATATGGTGAAGAGCTAACAATTAATCTCATGGATTGCAAGGGGCACTTAAGTATAGAACTTCTAAGAGGCAAGAATTGGTTGGGGGGCAAAACAAAAATGAGAAGTCCAGGTGCCTTAAAAAGATCCAAGTAACCTAACAAGTAAAAGATAAAACGATTAAAAAAATTCGCATATAGGGAACAAACTTACAAAGCCTAGAGCACACATTAACAAGTCAGCAAAGAAATCAACATCAAAGTATGCTCCCACAATTTAATGAAAGAAAAACTAAAATCAAAATAACTCGACTTTTGAATGAGAAGCACTGAACCAAAAGGCTAGACCCTACCACAAAGATGACAGCTAGAAGCAGAAGAATGCAAGTTTCATTTTATCAATATTGAAACTGTAATATTGAAGCTGGACAGCCATCTGCAAGTGCAATATTGTTTGCAAATTATAGGCTGGGGACCACAAAAGGAAAAATCCTTTAAGTTGGAGAAACATGCAAGAACATTTGATGCTTAAGATAAAAGAGTGGAGCAGCTGTATCATTCAAAATAGGACAAGGCAGGACATACCTGGATATATTTTTTGGAGGTAAAACAAAGTTGAAATACCATCTTCATTTTTCTTAAGGAGTTCAGGCATGCTGTAAAGCACAGTCTCGGAATAATATGGAGTGAACACACTGCACAAACAACAAGGAGTGTCACATGCATTTTTATTTTTATTTTTTTGGATAGGAAGCAATTGTTAATGAAATGAACGACTTTATATAGGAAACAAGAATTTTATTAATGAAAGATATAAGTATCACATGCATATTCCTATAAACTTAAAGACCCAAAACATACAAATGAAAAGACTACCTAAAAGATAGCATCTCTCGGACAGGTTTAGCTACAGGCATCTCCATAAAAAGGGAATTTGTGAAAAACTGTAGCCGTCTTCTAGCCTCAAGATTCTTTGGGATATTCGCAGCAGAATCTTTGATTGTAAGCAGTGAATATAATCTACTGACTTGAGATTTCTGCAAGTGTATTAAGTACTTTAGCTCTTGATAATTGATAATGACAGAATTGTTAATTGCCAGATAAAGAGACAGGATGAGTAGATGCCAGAAGATCATACCAACTCTGCATCTTTTGGCCACTTCAAATTTTGAAAGAGACGACCTTCAGTTCGCGCTCTTTGAAGCATATTCCACGTCTCATAATTATCTCTGCAGATTCAATATGTTTGATATTGCATGTCAAGAAGGGAAGCATTCCCCACCCCACCCACTCCAACCCTTCCCACACACACACAAGAGAGCACAAGAGAGATAGAGAGAGAGAGAGAGAGAGTGAGAACAGTATCAACCATTTATACAAACCTCATGTTGATAGAAAGGACATCAAGTCGCATAACATCATAAAGATCTAAAATAGCTTTAACAGCACCAGTTTCAAGTTCAAGTGTTTGTTCATGTTTCTGCAAAAAAGACCTTTATCGTTAGAGAAAGTTGACAATGGCATACATTATATACAACAATTAACAATGTATAAATTGTAATTACAAACAGTGACCTTTAAACTATACTTTTCTCACCAATCATATCTCAACACGACATACGCAACTAAATCGCATATCATGCAAAACAAATTAAGTGTCTTCGTGCTGTTTATGGGTGAAACCGCAAAAGCACTTGCTATACACCTACAACGCTGAGCATACTTTTGCAGTATCTCATCAACAAAGAAATTATATTTGTAGCTATGTGAATAATTAGCCAATCTCACTTCTTTTAGATATAAATTGTTAAACCACTTTAAAGAATTACTCACTTTCGAAAATCGGAACAAGACAACCCTATGCAAGGATTTATGGCCTCTCTAAATGACTGGTGCTTGAGCATGTGTTTTTTCAACCAATGTGTTCCCGCTATTAACATTCCAACCGTGCATTTTGTTCTCAAATCAGTGAATTTCACATTAAAGGCTACGTTTGGTTTATTTTAAGAATTTTAAACCTCGACCTGTGTTCTCCTTTCTAAGCATAAAAAGAATAAAACAGAAAGATACCGCCTACAACCAACACCCCTTCCCATGCATTTGTAAACAGAAAACACGTGACAAAATAAAATAAAATCACAAGGGGTAGGTGAATATGCTATCTCAATTTCATTGACTACGAACCAGTATCCCCAGGAGCGCAGTGACTTTTTGAATAACAATCGACAATTTATCCAGCCGAAAATCATAATGAATACTCCTATTCACAATGCTTCCTTTGATGTCTTCATATATTCTTTCAACCCTGACATGTTTCCAAGGGGCATAATATGATTACATAATGTATGAGAGTGCCAAGTTATCAGCTTTAGAGCAATCTGAAAATTAGATGAACTTACCACAACTTTCCTTCATTATTTTCTCTATCGTCTAGTATTGCCGTAAGGATAAATTTGAGACTATAAAAGCACTCCTGAACAGCATATTTCATGTTATCATCCCTTGAAATCCTTTCCCAAAGCTCTTCTTGAGAATCTTTATTCTCTACAGCAATATCTTTGGCCATGAATATCTATGGAGCAAATAGCAGCAGACACATAAGACACATTCCAAAAACAAATAAAGTGAGAAAAGTAAATTAAAGATTAAAGAGTTGACTAGACCTTGCTAGCTAGAAGAAAAAAAAAGTGGCCACTGAACAAGCACAAGACTCGCTGCATTTTTTGGCATTTGAAGCAATTCCATTTCCCTATACATCATATAGAATTGATGCACCATTTATAATGATACTCAAGAAGTGTGAAATAATTTTAAGAAATCTAACAAGAAGATGCAACAGTCAGAAGAATAAACTCACAAATTATTGATATAATCTTCCTCCCTGAGATTCTTTATAATTTCATTCCAAAAGGAGCAAACTGAGCAGCATAAAATTTGTTCTTTTCCACGACCTTCAATAAGACATTTATTAATTTAACAGAATAAATTGAACTTCCAGATTAGGCCACAGAAGCATAACAACCACAATACAGGAATAAGCTATGCTAATTCAACAATAAAAGTTTTAGAAATCAAATGTGTCTTTTAAGATTTAATTCTTACCACATTCTTATAATTTTCTTAGTTTCTACAGCTTTAGAACACCATGGTATGTAAGGAAAAATATTTAAACAGATCATACTCATCTGCATAATTGTATAATATTGAATTTATCAATTTTGTGCTAAAATTAATGATTTTATAATTGTTCAGGATGCATCAAACTCAAGTTTGTGGAACCAAGTAGGGATTGATATCTTGGAATGGATTTATTCTCTTAGTGGGTACGATGGAAAAGAGAACATGTTTGTTGACAGGGCATGGATGTGTCATGAGCAAACCAAGCTAGGGAGAATACAATATAGGACGCAGCTAAAATAGCTCCATCTCTGCCTTCCTTGGTTCTCATAGCATTGCTGGACTCAAAATAAATATTCTTTTAAGTTTGCATCACACCTGTTCACATTCTTGATGCATTAGGGAAGTTTTTGTTAACTATCGGAGCAAAGGACATACATTTCTTAGATATTGCGAGCGGTATAAACTGATAGCAGAAAATATACAAGAAACACAGACATGATACAAAAGAAGAATTGTCAACAACAAAAGCACAGCCAAGTGATGGAAGTAGACAAACTACTAACAGTAAACTAAATGCTCACAAGATACTCAGGTCTTTTTTTCTTTTTTATAAGATACTCAGGTCTAAGAACCTAATTGGGAAACTAGAAATAAATGACATTAGTTTACCAATCCATGGTCAAAATAAAAAAGATGTTTCTCTAGATATCAAAGTGTCAAATAGAAGGAGCATTTAACCCAAAAAACTTAAAAAATAGAAGTTATTAAACACTATTAGAATATGACGATCACGAATTAAGATTCAAAATCAATGGCAAAATTCGTCTGTTTCCATGATATGTAAATTTTGAAATATTGAATGTCAAATCAACAGAATAGAAAAAACAGAAGTTAAATTCCTTCCCCATTTCCACATTCTTTAACCCCAAAAGGCGGCAATAGTTCAGTGTATAAACCATGCATTTACAATGAAGTAGCCTAATTTTTCATTGTTCTGGCATCTTTAACAAATTTTCCATGCAGTTTACTACTTGCAGAAATATAAAATTATAGGAGAGGAAAGAGACAGTAAGAGGTAAAAGAGGCACTAGCTTCCGATGAAGTGAGTCTAACTAACCTGACCAGATGACTGCATAGGTTCCCTGCAAAAGAAAGCTTTGATTCAATTCCAGTAATAAAGAAACATACAAGTTGAATTAGTTCTCGCTAGGATCTCTTCTATGTTCTCTTAGGTGAAAAGTTGAAGCTGAAGGATAAAGAACCTGTTGGGAAGTGGTACATGTAGAGTATTCATGAAAGCTGCAGGAAATTTCTCAAAAAGTTGATGAACAGCGTCAAGAGACCTAATCTGAAGTCGACAAAAGCACAAGTAACTCATCCATTTCAGATATTGAAAAAGGTATACACATCTAGAATTGCATATAAATTTGATACATCAGACATAGTTATGAAAGGCACAAAGTACACTGAGGCATGAAGGGACTGCTGGAACACGGGGCGCCTATTGAACATGTTTTTAAAAATAATGTATATATGATAAAGAATTGGAAAGTCCTTCAAACTTTAAAAGATATCAAATACACAAGTAAAAACAAAGACACTTAAAAACTCCACATATAGAAGAAGAAGAAAAAAGAAAGAAAAAAAAAAGGGTAAAGCAGTAAGCAAAGCTGCGTCTGGGAACAACAACACAGGTCTTGGGTGGCAGCAGTGGTGGTGATAGTCTTGGGCTGGGAATCATATGGGTTAAGCTATATGGTGAAGAATCGGTGGGATTAATAAAGTTTCATGCCCTAATTGAATTCTTGTTTTTGAGTGAATGAAACTCTCAATGGCAAACTCAAATTCAGACATACATCTCAAGGGTTTTTATGATATTGTGTAACTCTCTCAAAACAAAAAGGTCAAGACTATTCCAAGAATAATAAAATAACTAACTTCACAATGATATGTGTTACCTCCCCAAGTCGATCTCTGGCACCCAGCAGGAAACCCCATACAGCAGATATAATAGTGTAGAAAACATGGATATCCACGAGATAGATCTGCAGCATAAAGTAAATTACAAAAAACACAATTAGAGCTATTAACTAGAACCAATGATCGAGAAGGGACATAACCAACACAGCTGCCATAGATACAATCAATATATCCCATAATTGGAATCTACAATTCAAAATTAAATACTGAGACTCGATAGCAGGAAAAAGTGAAAAATAAAAGTAGAAGAGCCAAAAATTCAAGACAAAAGAAAAGCATATACTTACGATAAACACAGGGGCCCATAAGGTTGCTACTGTCAAAGCATTATGGTTATCTACAGCAGAGAACACCAAGTGATTAATACGAAAGAAAAGAAATGTTGTGGGAAAATGTCAAAAGATGGTAAACAATGAATTGACCACGTATATGAAATTTGGTTTAAACAGATGCAACTAAACACTGCAATATCATCAATCAAAATGTGGATTTTGGACACATCAATCTAAAATCCTATCGCAAGGAGCACAAGGAAAATTGAAAGGGAGAAAGAGAGAAAAAGAAATTAATCTTGACCCCTACAGTATTCAAAAGTGTCATATAAAAGGTCAAAAATTACTGCAACCTTTTTACAGTCACTAATGCGAGTTTGTTGTTCTAGCTAGAAAAGGTAATATTCCTAAGCATCTATCAATAAACTCAAGGTCCAGAAAATGGTCAATGCCTCGATGCATCTGCAATTATAGCTGTGGCTTACGTTGTGATACAAAATCATGCCAAGAGTACTGCGTAATGTTCATGTTTACAATGGTAGTCGTCGGATCAGCCAAAGGCTTAATCTGCAGCATGAATCATAAATTTCATTTAAACAAAACAATACAATTTGCTCTTACCATGCAGAGCAATTGATAATCTTTTGTATGTGTTATTGATAGAAAAAAATTTAGCACTTGCCAATAGGAAATAACCAAAGGAAAATTTACATCCAAGCACAACAAGCCAGAAGACCAAGTATCTGCATTAAGAAGTAGATATGTTATGAATTCCATGAGAAGCAGAAGCAGTCAAACAACTCATGAGGGAACTAGACATGAATCTCGTAAATGGTAAAGTAATATATTATATTCTCAATAGTATATAATATTGTGTTCTTTCACAGCATAGAACATAGGGTTATGGTTACCAATTTGCAGCATAGTTTATATTAAATTTCAGAGATGAAGAGAAAAAAAACAAATTAATTAGAAGGTGTATAGCTTTATCTAAAAATAAACAAGTAAACATCCAATTTAAATAGATTTAGGAGGAAAGCATTGTTTGAAGGTAAGTATAAACCATCTCCCAGGTAACCAAACTGGGATACAAGTTATTGAAGACCTTTAGATAGTCCATGGTCCACTTCAAAATAAAGTGTTGTTTGTCCAATAATTGATTGTAAATTTGGAACCATAAAAGTACATGGAAAAGATAAGGTAAACAGAGTAGGAATATCATATGGTCATAGATATTAAGATTTAGAGTGAATTGACTCCAAACAGTAAAAAGGTAGGCTGTTTACTTTAAAAAATCTGAAGCCCTTTCGTACATGCCCCGGCCGACATAGTAATGTTCCTAAAAATCATGAATTACAAGGTTAACAGACAAAAAAAATTCAGTCCATTCAATATAAATACTCGATATTAATATGTAAACCTGGTGCATCCACTTCATAAAACGAACCACGGGCCAACGATCACACCGATCTGACATACGATGACATGCAGGGATGTGCAACAACAAGCTCAAACAGAACTTTGCACCCGCATATATGGAAAGAACTATAACATACACTTTGTAGATAACTGAAGTGTTATTGCTGTTATTTTTATCGTCAAGAGCTCTCCTGAAATTACCAAAAATATAACAAGGTAAATAGTTCCATTTATAGCATTGAGGAGAAGTGTGGCTCTAGAGAAGGAAGGGAAAAGGTATAAAATAAGGCTAGCATGTACATACACATAAAGGAAACATATGAAGACTGAAAGGAATGTATAGCTTAGAAAGCGGAGAAACACTCTAGTGACAGCTAGGCGCCTTGAGGTAGAGTATGCTCCATACATCATCATAATGTCCAGCACACCTAAAAGACCCAAGAAAACAAAGGAAATATAATTCAGTATAGGCATACTGACCCCAACGAAAAAATAGTTTTTAGATAACCCAAAAACTCAAGAAAGAAAAACATAAATTACTCTTAAAGAATTTCATGATGAAATAGGTTGGTCCAACACTAAGGACTTCTCTGATAGTCTTGGAGTTTAAATTCCCAGAATTAAAGGCAATTATGGCAAGTCCCTGGAGAAAGGAAGAAAGTAAAATTGACACGTAAGGACAAAGCTATAACGAGTAATCTTTCCCAGCAAAAATGAGTAATTCACATAAGTACGAGGGTTTCAGCAATTCTAATGAAATTTCAATTTTCAAATTTTTAAAGTTCGAATATCTTCCCAAATTCAATTTGTTTATTCTTTTCACAAGCTCTAGAAATCTAGATACATAAGTCACATGCCATGACGTGTGTGCTTCATGGCTCCAGCATGGCACCCTGAGCACCATATAGAGGTATACAGTTATTAATATTATCTCATGTACTATTGAGATTTTTTACGAAGACTCCATGCCCCAGGTCAATAAGGAGACTGGGAAGACCTTTCATGACAATTGTAACTAACAAAATCTACATTGGAGTTTGCCTACATTTAAGTCTTCATCAAATATTTTGTTTCCTATCAAAAAAAGTGTTCATCAAATATTACTTGATATTATATATGCTTTGTAGGTATCGAAATTAATGAAAATTATTTTTTAAACAGTTGTCTAAAGAAAGAGTGTCTAATAATTATACACATCAAAAGTGCTTTTACGTGTACATGAATATAAAGTATTATTTGAAACACCCTTAAGATAGTTGGATGTGTTCAGATGCCCCAGTATAGAAAGTAGAAATCCATTTTAAGTCAAAATTAAAGGGGAAGAGGAAGACTTAAAAAAATAAAAGGCTTGGAAAGAATTTATTAAACAATATGCTATACTTGAATATACATGAAAACATGTGTAATGACCGAGCATAATGGCGAGATATGATCCATATTGTTGACCCCACAATAATGGGATTAAGACTTAGTTTGTCATTTTGTTACTTATGGTGAACCTAAAAGGGCACCGCATATTGAATAAGTACAGGTTAGATTATAAAGTATTAAAACTTATGAACTATGTTTGCTTACTAGGTTTACAAAGGAATATCTTATTTTCCTCTCCTGAGAACAGGATAAATCATCAACAAATTGTTTCACGCTGAGGATCTTTATGACCGTTATTCTTTAAAACAGGCACTTCTAGTAGACTAGTAAATATATTAGGGCTCGGTAGGTGATAAATGTTCCACATTTTATAAACTATGAAATCCCTGTCTTTCTGCTTGATTCCTGTACTTTTTCTTGGAACCTTCAAATACACTTCAAAGCATTTTTAACTGGGAAATGATTACATCCTTGATTTCCATGTGAAGAACACTTGAAATTTGCACCATAGCTTATATAATTCGTTTCATTTAAATCTCGAATGGTACTTCAGTACTTCATTAAGCACTTTGTGAAAATCTTGGACACATAATAGAGTATTTCAGAAATGCCACTGTAGTAACTCACAAACCTGAAACATCATAAGGAGGAAAATCCACAGACGATGAAAACTGTGATAGAGATGAAGAAAAGTCCTGTGCTCAACAAAGGATGTTTTTTCATAACGCGTTTGCTTCCACCTGACTTCAGTAAATTCTGTAAAACAAGACAAACATTCATGAAATTAGCAAAAGCAATTTGATTAAGAGAAAACTATTCAACAACTTGCCATTTAAAATCCACAAATGTTCATAATTTAGATATCTTCTTTTCAAACTTGCTGTCCATTAGACAAAGAGAATACAACTTTCAAGTGAGACCGTCACTGATAACTAGAAACAGTATGCATTCAAGAAGTCAACGCAGATTGACATACAGATGTCCTAATTTGTAAAATTCCCAAAAAAATAAAAAATTCAAATCAGACCCTAATATTAATATATTCAATCATGAAGCAGGATCATAACTATCTAGGAACTAAATGGGTAACTTAATTACACTGAATAGATCACCTTGCTTCTTCCTGTTCTTGTTATCTCATGTATGTATGAAGTTTATATGCAGAAGACTAAAGCAAGTAACCAAACTCCAGGATCTTACCTTGAGGACTACAGTAAACATTAATGTGTGACTATATATTTAAAAGAAAATATTAGCACATGGTCTGTAAGTTGGAGACATGCATCAGAACACTGATAACATTGACAAATAGAGTAACAACTAACAAGAACAATATTGACTGTCAAAAGACGAGAAATATGCCACTTATTCTGCAAGGCTGCTGCAAGTGAAAAACTTTTATGAAGTAAGACTCCTTACAGAGGTACATGTCATTGAGGTAGCATTCACATATTATATAAATAAATAAACTGGCAAATATGAGGTTTGGAATATTAAGCATATGTAACAGACTAACAGTATAGACATTCTTCACCGCAATAACCAGTTTGATTGTGTTGTGAAATCTTAATATTAGCCTAGGTCAGCAAAATATTTTAACCTCCAACAGGTAAGCAAATTTCATATAAGCAAAATAACTTTGCACCAAATCTGGAAAAGATACTTAACAATTAATTTAAACTGTAGTACCACACACATAGTTTTCCCAAACACATAAGAGTATAATCTTTAATGAAACAACTACTTGCAAAGTGTCCAATAACAATACACATGCATTCCTCTTTCCAGAAAGTATATACCAAATACTATTTTATCAGCAATTAATCAACCTGTCTACGATAAGTGTACTAATTCAAAGGGACCTATCCAATGAATCTTTGGTGGAAAAAGTATTTAAAAAGAGCAATTACTATGGACTCAAATACGCACCATGTCCTTAAAGTTGTCTGCAATTTTCTTCAAAAGTCACGAGTTAACACACGATTACAGGAAATACATCTAAGTATTGGCTGATCTAACTAACAAGAAAAGGTCCACAATTCAAAATAGAGATAATTGACAGAAACTGTCAAGAAAATTGAACTGCTAAACATGTCGCCAGGCTGGTAAGTTTAGTAAAATAAGTCAACAGCAAAAGGGAGTTGAACCTAAATTAGAACAAGCATTTTACCTATTTAATGTGAACTTTTATACAATTGAGTTCATATCACTAATTCACTTTGATTTCTGACAACATTGGGAGAATCTCACCTTGGACCTTGGTGTTGGCTTTAGAAAAATATTGAACCCTTAGCGCCCACCAACAACTAAGTTCAAAGCAATTCAGTGACCTTATAAAAGAAAAAATAAATAGAATCAGATAAGAATTAGACACATGCCAACAAGAGAAAATCTCATGAGAAGAATTGAATAAACTAAAAGCATTATTCAGAAAATCCCTTACAAGAGCTTACCAAAAGTATTAGTTGAAATCATCATAATTTCTCCAGGCTGAATGAGGCGCTACCCCATTTTTTTCGTTGTTTGTAGCTTCCTAAGATCAAACATCAAAAGTCTAAGTTTAAGATACGGCGTTGCCAAGGTTTTCCATTGGAAAAATAAGATATCATGGATACTGGAACACAATATCTGAAATTGCAGTCTAGCGACCAAATATTCAAACAATAAAGAAGAAAAAATTCAAAATACTTGGGCATACCGCAGAAATGACATCATAAAGAGGATGTATAACTTGGTCGATAAATGATACACCAGACTCAGAGAGACAACTGTGAGCTGGCTCTGCGACCTGCTGTCGTAATGCTTCTTCCAGCTCCCTACCCATCTGTTCAATAAAAATCATTCATCCAGAGCAGGAAATCAGGATCTCGGATTACTTAGCTAAACACATTGAGAGGGGGGAAAGCAGTAGCTACTTGTGCAAAAAAGGTATTAGGTAAGCATGGCTAGAATAAAGCCGAGCTTGTATCTTTCCCTTGATTTTTTTAAAAAAGGATGAAGCAACAACTAATAACTCTAGCATACCAACCAATAATTGCACATTAACCCCCATCCCAAAAAAACCTCTCGAAAATAATTAAGACTACATCAGGACTCCTAGGTTAATATTTATAATTGCAAGAAAATATCGATATTTCAAATAATACCAAAATCGTTAGTTCTCAAGGGCAAGAGATTGTGCATATATACAAATAGGAGTTAACCTAGTGAAGCATGGAAGGATCCTTGAGTTGGGAGGGGGGTTGGGGGGGGTGTCCCTCCTCAATTCAGTTCGAGCTTCGAGTTTTCTAATTGAGTCGAGTTCGAGCTTGACACTACTCGACTCAACTCGGCTCATTTTCACCCCCAAGTCTCAGTGAGCCTTGCACAACCATTATTATACAGGTGATGTGATTATTGACCCCTAACTAAAAAGTGTGCGAGGGTACCTACATGATGAAATATGTAGCATATGCACTCTGGAAGAAACCGAACATTTGCTGCTTCGCCCCATATTAAGAAGTACAATGAAATAAACAACAACTTCTTCTCTTTGCTTACAGCTTCCAAACTGCAAAAATATCAGTCTGTCAAAAAAGGAAAACTCAATTTCATATGAACTCTGAACTGACAAGATTCTATGCTTATGCCGTCCAGTTTCTTTTACTTGCAAGGATCGTTTACATAAAATAAACATACTTGCTCCATACGGGTACGATTGCCAAATAGTTACACCACTTGATGTAGTTATCCAGAGACTTCAAATATACCTTCTGGACAGCAGCCTCATCCAAACTCTGAATCAAAATTAAAGCAGCTTAAAGATGAAATTCCACAATGAACAGACCTTTTGAGGTCTTACAGTGGTAATGAGGTTGATGCATACAGAATAATTAAATGATAAAGTAAGTACATACATATTCTAATTACATCTGGGAAAAATAAATGGAAAACAAAAAAGCAACCAAGGAAGAACTGTTATTACCAACAAACAGGTTGAGAGCATTAATCATGACTTAATATCCATATTCCATTTACTATTCAAAAGAAAATTTTTATGTAAATACTTGTCTTTCAAATGACAGAATTTCAAAAGGCTATGCTACATTGTGGGAGCACACCTATGATACAAACAAGGGTTTCAGGGTCGAGTACATGTGAATTCCCAACCCACCATCCAACTAAGGAAATTGTTAAATATGAGAAACGAAAAAAGTAAACAAAAGAAAAAAAACCTTCAATCAGAGATCATTATCTAAACTGCTGAATTCAAACAATCATAGTCCCTGAATGATAAATAGAGAAACATGCAGCCCCTGCATAAAGAACCTATACTAGGTAGGGAGGAGAAAGACCATATAACTGAATGCTTCTGTGATCTTGGAGTTATTATTATTACCCAGCATATCATGGAATTTCGGTCTATCAAATTTTCACACAGGGCCATGGTGCAAACCAATGGGAGCCTAAATATCAGAAACAATAAAAGTTACATCATCACTTTATCAACATAACAAAGGCAATATGATGATTTTTTAATTTACATTTGTCGGACACACACATAGAACAACATTAAACTCAATACATGATGTGAGACCTACTGGCTCAGGTTCCTCAGGAATTCGAAGCCGGCTCTGTTCATTTGCAAGGAGGTGAACAACATGTTCTCGCTGATTAGAAACATTATCTTTCTGCAAAACAAAATCATATGAAGAAAAAGGCAACTTAAAATCCACAGCTAAATATAATAACACCAGGATGGTTATTAAGAGGCACTAAAAGATCAATCTTTAACTACCCCAACTATCCCCATTCTCCATACAAGATAATAATATATGAATCAAACTTGTCAATGGGAGAAAGATTCATAATATTAATTGTCATGCAGTACTCATCCTCAACTGGCAGTTTTTTTTATGGAACAGAGTCAAAAACCACACTGCAGTATCTCGCGGTAAAAAATTAAAATGAAGTTCAATTCAACAGAGCGAAAAAACAAAGAGAAGATAAATAGCTGTCTAAAACTAACATTAATTGCCAACTAACCTGAAAGCCAAATGTATAATGCAGAAAATCGAACATATCTAAACTCCTTGAAAGAGGTGCAGAAAAAGTTTCCGGCAATTTGGGGAGGCTCCTGAAATACTTCAACGATGAGATAGCTGCTCGTACCTGATGTTTAAGTTGATCAGTTAGGACCATTGCCATACCAAGACAAGAAAAATGACGCATTAGATTTAGAACCAGATTACCTCTGAAAAAGACACAATAGGATTTGATACAGTAGGAGCATCCAGAGGAATTATATTATACGAAAGTAAGTCCTCTGTCATTGCTGCATCTGACTCCATCACACGCTTCAGCTGAAAAGAAAAGCAACCATTAGGAAATTGTTATAAGAAAACCAGTCAAACAATATAAAGAGGCCATCCAGAGCAAGATACAGGCAGGGAATGCAAGATATGAGAGAGGGAAGGATGGGGAGAGAGAGTACAACAACAACAAAAAATCCTCAGGGAAAATCGCCCCCTAACTGCTCCAGATCATCAAATTCATTGGTTCACAAAAGAAAAGATAACATAAGAAAAATCAACTAAACAAATACAAGAAGCCATGACCAGGGACTGGCACTGACAATAACCTTTAGAAAACAAGTGGAAAATATGAAAAATATTAGAACTTCTGAAGACTGCACAAAGACAGTCCATGTCATTAAAAGAAATTAAAAGATGCTTAAGATAACATATTTAGAAATTTGCAAACCACAACTTGCCATGCATTTCAAGTAATATGTCAAATTTCTCAATTTTGGGATACACTGGAAAGAAAAAAAGTATGTGGCATGGAATATATAGGAAAAAGTGGCATCCTAATTACATAGAGATATGCCTTATGATAAGCTTATTTCACTCATAGAGTATTCAGAGAGTTTGGCTTACAGTGGGACAGTCGTTCACTTAATTGTTTGTGTCTAATCCTGGCTGTTTTATGAATAAAATTGTCAAGTATTATGGGGGCTGTAGCTTGAGCTTTATACCAGTCCCTTTGAGAATAATGGGGAAGCTTAAGAGAAGATATGGGAGAGATTTAGAGTTACTTTATTTGGTGGATTTCGAACAAGGAGCTTATCATGTAGCTTGAATTTGTTCATCATGGTAGGGACGACTTGTCCCATTTGTCATTCTGGTTAATAAAATCTTATAGTTCTAAAAAGGAAGAAAAAGAAAAAAAAAAAAAAATATTAAAGTATTATAAATTGGTAGGTCAAGCACTCATTCGGCAAGAAAACATGCATCGAACCAGTACCAATGGTAGGAAAGGTTATCAAACCTCCTCAGGAATTAATCTTTCAGCTTCTTCAGGGAAACATCCTTGGTCAGCTGCTCTAAAACAATACCAAGAACCTTAAGAGTTCCCAAGACTCTCTTCCTTTTCACTGTCTTCCGCTCCAGCCTAACAAGAATAGATAACCGAAACCAGGAAATGCAACATAAATTATTGGATACAAGTAAATGTAGGGGAAGGATATGAAAAACAAGGAACTAGTTTAAGAACATACTCTCCAAGATTACCGCTAAACACGCCAGACTCCCTCAACTTCATCTCCTCTTCTTTCAGCTTGTCCACATCATTCTTTTCCCTGTACAATTTATAAAACTCCCCCCCAACAGAGCAATATCATTGCTTCTGTCTATGCCTCCACCTTCCCTCTTAAAAACTAGTTTTTGCTGAAAGATTATAATAAGAGCAAAAAGAATAATAATTTTACACAAAATCTTTCGAGAAAAATAATGCACTAGCAGAATTACAAATGGGTGTCCAAAAAATAAGGCAGGGAATGGGTATGGGCATGTCACATACAAAAGAACTTCCCTAAAAACGAATTTGTAATTATACATGCATATAAAGCAAGCAAGTTATTACTTTTTCCTTGGGAACACATTAACTGAGTTCATGGTTATCAAAAAATAACAAGCACATTTCATGTTCAAAGATACCTTGATGACAGACATCAAACCAGTCTTAAACTGCAACACGCCCCTTCCCTCACTGTTTGGATCCAGATTTTGAGACAAAGAATAAGCATGCTCACATACTGGAACAAGAGAAACAGGACACTACAGAGTGAGAATAACACAAAAGCTCCATTCAGGAGGCCACCTTGCAGCATTGGATAGTTATCAGTGTTTGTAAGAATTTGTAAACAAGAGGATTTTCATTATCAGTATTCTTTTGAAAGAAACTGATATTAATTTTTTTTATCATGAAAAATTCAAAATAAAAATGGGTACATATGGACAAGGAAACCATATCAGACTGACCAAAAGAAAATAAAAAAGGAACTCTACTCCAACCTCTAGCAACATCTGACACAAAATAAGTTCTGCAATCTCATCATTTGAAATATCTAGGATTTTGTTGATTAATATGCATCAACAAGCTTAATAAGAACAGAGTGATAGAGTTGAAATGAAGGGCTCTAGTGCTCTTCTTCATCGTCAATTTCTCATTATAACAGTGAGGAGTGAAAAAGAGGTATACTTTCAGACAATAGTTTCTGCACAGGATTAAAAGCTGTCCTTTTCATTTGACCCAATGCTATTTTGAAGAACGCAAAAGATTCATTCTTTCTTCTGGGGCCTCATAAGTGCATGATAAAATATGCAAACTATACAGGATATAATAATGCATGCCCACAAGAAAACTGCAAGTAGTTATTATCTTTTGCATATTATTTCACATCAACTGAGTGAATTTAAGTCACTTTCATAGCTTAACTATCTAACAACTCACCAGTCACCACCAAATAAGTGACCAAGTGACAGTATATATTAACAAGATAGTAGTCTGTGTATGAAGTAATAGTGTAATACTACTTCATGTGTATTTGGATATGGACATCGTCTAAAACTTAGTCACATAATTAAGCAGGCAAAATTCTATCCCATTTGATGTCTTCTTGATAGCTACGGTCATGTCTGTGGGGAAGCTAATTAAATTTGCCATGTTCTAAACATAAAACCTACTAAGCATTAATACAGCTCATGCTAGTCGACCGAGTAAAAGGCTGTATACAAAGAAGGCTACTTGTCTCAGAAACTTCTTATATTGCTACTAAAGAGTGAGTTAAGAGTTGTGGACTGGGATAGGAGGACTTTTGGTAATATAATATTTAAGGAAGGTAAATACTGCATCCAAAACCAGGCAAAAATAAATGATCTGTTTCATAACTGCACTAATGTTCTGAATCATCAAACTAACAAAATCTATCATTATCATGCGTTCCTAAAAAGAAGAAGCTCCAGAGGAACACTGCTTCTCTACCTATTTTACCAACTAATCAAATATCAGATCATGAAATAAAATTAGACAGACAAAAAACTGAAAACGAATAATGCTATAAGAAGAGCACATACAAATTCTGGAAATATTAGGATTGTCGTCTTGAATTTCATCTGCAGCCATCAAAATATCATCTATGTCCTTGTTCCCAAGTGAAGAGGGAACACTTGCAGCAAGACCAGGCTCAGGCCCTCCGTACAAATTCCCACTTGCTACTCGGCCTCGTACTGCCGCACGTACCAAGCGCTCCCACAAGTCCTCCACTCGAGACATCTCCTAACAATAAAACCAAGCTAAGTCAAAATCGAAAAGCACATGGAAAAAACAAAAGGTGTGCTCCTCATGAGCATCATTTTGGAAACGAAATATTAAAATTTAACATAACATTCTACTCACAGATAAAAAATTTACCATATTTAACCAAGATTTTTAGTCCGTTTATCTTATGTACTGAAGTAGTGCAGTTTTTAAGGGTTAAAAAAAAGCCTGCGCTGCAAATTTCAGAACTCATGCACCAAGATGGTGATAATGTAATCAGTTCCCGGCACTCCACCGGAATCTATCTTTCGGCAGACGGAAATCAAGAAAAGGAAAAAAAGCAAAAATAACAAGAATTTGGACTTACAGCGAACTGTTGATACTTGACACTGCCCTAATTAGGGCGTACTCGCCTAATTCTTAATCACACGGAAGAAAACATGAAATCTTACTCACCTTTGCAAGAGATCTCGACTGAAGTGCGCTGAAATGTCAAAAAGCACTCAATTGAAACGCTGGTGGAATGAAATGCGTAAATTCAACGACGAGTGGATAAACCCTAGCAATCTCGGAGTCAATGCTGGAAAATAGATTCGTTTCGTGTTTTCAAATTTGGTAAAACAATACAAGGTAAAGTTTTGTAATGAAGCTGCAAATGTGAGAAATAGGGGTGGTTTTGCGAGCACGAATCTTGGGTGATAACGCGTTTCTTTTTCGTAAAAGTCGCTATACAGTAGTTTCTTTTTCGTAAAGACTTTTAACTCATTAATTAATAACGCGTTTTGCATTAAAAACGAACGGAGCGTATGGATTGTGAGTTGCGACTTTGTTGCTTTATGAAATCTTCGCAGAGGATGTGAAATGTATAGAATTTTCAAATGCTTAGATTATAGGTTATTGAAATGGAAAAAAATGTATGCTTGGTATCCTTAATTGGACATTTACCAAATATAAGATTTACTTTATTAATATTTAAGATAATAATGTAATGTTTTATTGAGAGTGTTTCAGATAATTATATTTTATTGATAAAGTTGATTTCACTTTATTAAAAGAATATGAATGTATTTTATGTGAGTTAGAATGAGTTTATACTATTTACGGAAAGTTAAAATAAGTATGAGATGAATTAAAATGGAAAATATTCAATTGAATATGGTCGTAGGGAATATAATTCATATGTATTTTTAAAAAATATTAATTTGTTTTCAATAAGGAGTACTAATTTAACTCATGTGTCTTGAAAATGTTTCGCGAATCTCATTCTCTTAGAAAAAACTATATTTGGCATGCATATTTAAAAATCTGTATTTTTAGTATCTTTTTGTTCGATAAGTTCAGTATACCGAATTTTGTATATTTCCCCAACCCCTAGTCGTGTGGGATGAAAACATGCGTAAGAATTTTGTTTCGCCAATAACCACAGCTCCTGAATTTTTTTTTTCGATTTTATTTCATTCCGACCCTCTTTTCAACGTGCTTCTAATGATTGAACATTCTTCTCCAACATTCATGGTGATCAAACTTTATATCTTCACTTCTTGCTCGTTCATTTGACTTAGTTTAGCACCCGTTCTTCGTCATGATCTCTATTAGTTCACTTGTAGCTTCATATATTATTTATGGGATGAAATATGCTTGAACAATATCATCTATATGTGGATCATTTGGATGTTGGCTAGCGTTTTCATTTTATATCTTAATCTGATGTGTACCCTTTTTTGTCCGTCTTTGCATACTTAGTATAGTTACCGCATACATTGAATTCAGTCTCCTATTGGTTGTTTAGTTGATACTGGTTTTAAGTAGGAGTGGGTTTCATGTGAATCCGAGTGCACCGTGCACTAATAGTGTATTTTACAAGCGTGCAATTATATAAAACAGAAACGTGCAACTATTCCAAACAGAAGCATGAAACTATGTTCTCATATTAATAGTTGCATTTTTTTATGTAAATAAGTCGCACTTTTTAGCATAACAAATTTAAATGTTTAAAAATGTATTATGAGTCTTGTTTTGTCCGTCAACAAGCATCTGAGACCTAATTTTTAAGCGAGAGAGAGGAAAGAAAGATTTTATGAATCATGGCAATGAGGAAAGAAAGACTTTGAAAGAGTCCTCCTAAGTCCTAAGGACATCTTCAATCTCGGGTGGCAAATTTAGACTCCAATCCATTAATTTGCCACCAAATTTTAGCCAAACAGTAAAATCATCTGCAAGTTTGTTGAACTCAAAATTTAACTCAATTATAATATTCTTAATTTTTTTTTTCATTTTATATTTTATCAATTATTTATGTATAATTAAATATATAATTTCGTATTTACCTTTATGTTAAATAGATTAAATAAAATTAAAAAGTAATTTAAAGGAGATTTAAAAAATGATTTCATATTTATCTTTTAAATTAATACAAAAAAAAACACGAATTGATTTCAATGATGCAATTATATATGACAAAAACTCATATGAGACGGGGTACAACTTAACACAAATCACATCAACCCCTCCAAAAGTGTTAAAACGTCAATTGTCAACTTATACCCCGTCTCATCGTGAGACGATCTCATGCAAGTGTGCCTCATTATATATTGTTTTTCACTTGTACATTTTGAATAATTTACTCATATGATAGAATCACCATGACTCTTGTGCTACTACAGTCATCCTTAAGAATTATAGAGCATAGGGTAGGTGTTGGCTCATTATTTTGTTCCCTTATTCAAGCTTTACACTTGGTAAAAAAATGGCATTTGATTACGTTAATCAATGCTGATAATATCGCCCCTAGTTGGGATTGGAAGGGGAAATCACAGTCATGGAAAAACTCATCTGGGAGCCTACTTATGGTTATGCTGATTACTTGTTAGTGTTATAAAGAAAGGAACTTTGGCACAATTTTTTATTACTTATTAGTAGACAAGAGGTTATATGCCTACTATCGTACAATGGTTCAAAACTGTGCAAGAATCATTAGCAATTTAATGTTTTTCTATGATGTTCACATTTTAGATCGTAAAAAGAAAAGGTATGTCCAGAGGGAAATAATTCATGCTTTTAGTTTGGATGATTACGTAAAACATTTTAGTTACACATTGTTTGTTGTATACAATTTTTTTCATCAAATGAGATAATTTCATTTCATCAAAGTGCCTCAAACATCATTAATATACACAAAATCTGAAGGACTGCATCTATATAAGTGTGTGGTTCAAACATATCAATTTTCCGACTAGTTTTAGTCCTATTGGAGTAGTAAAAGAGAAATGAATCCTCCCACGCCATCAAGATCGGGGACTTTTCTCATAACAAATTCCTTTACCCAAGATTTCTCGACCCCATATTCCTTCATCAACCAGATATCAATTTTATAACTAGACGAGTTATCACATATACAAAGGCAATCCTCCAAAGCACACTATAACTTCCGCATTTTAAACGAGGGGGACAAAAGGGAGTGCTAAAAAGATCCGTCTCAAGATCAAAGCAAGAAACCAACGGGTCATCATTTCGATCGAACGCCATCCAATGAAGATTCCCATTCAAAAACACCCCAACGGAACGACCATCATACCCCACAGGGTTATCAGATGCCACTCTTTTCCGTGATCCTACTCCAAGAGTGTATACATAACACTCCGATTTAGGAAATATTCGTAAGTCTATTCGAACCACCTTATATAGGCCACTCATTCTGCTCACTCCAAATCCATAAGTGGATAAATGGTGATAAGTTTGGACAAACTCTTTAGGACAATGAATCTTGAAATAATCACGAGTAATAGCATTGCATACGTAAAGACCTCTAAATCTAATTCCGACGCTTAGATCACGTAGAAAAAGCAAACCGTTAGCTGAACTTTGTATCCTTCCATCAAAAGGGAGGCCAAAGTTGGTGACTTTATTGTAATGAAGATCATGGTGCTCAAGATCGATCTCATCTTCAAATTCAAATAATTTGTACGATCCTAACTTCAATCCGTACTCATGTACGGCCAATCCTGGACCTGAATTAGAAAGATGGGACTTGGCAAACTCATCTGCCTCGACTAAATCGAGCCATGACTTGCAAATGCACTTGCAACTTACGATGGTTCGAATGGGGAGTCTTGACAGGATATTGATGATGATTTCTGATGGTAGATTTGTGAAGAATTCTTGCTCCATTTTTTTCAGAATTACCAAATAACTGCAGCAAGTTTTCCCTATTTCCCTGATTAAAGAGAACATGCAGTGTTAACAATGCTGATTTGAGAAATTTAACCTGATATTATTTCGAGTCTTTGAGGCATAAAATCGAACAATTATAATGCACCTAATTTGGAATAGAATTTTGATTAAACAATAGAACAAACAAATAAGGAAACAAAATCCAAACCTTAAAATAGCTAATCAGATTCTGAAAATAAACAGATGCTGAATCTAGTGCATTTGATCCAACCTTAATGAGCAAAAAATTAAGCAACAAATATTGAGGGCAGGGGCTCTAATAACGCAGAGTCAAAGGCTAGTTAATTAAAAAGAATGCAAGAAACAGAGTGATGAAAGTCGTCGAACTGTAGCAAAAAAGTTGGTGTTACCTGCTTCTTTTTGTGTATTCACACACCGAGTTTTTTGAGTTGAAAAATTGAAATGATACTATAGACAATGTCAAGTGAGACTTTGTGAGATGAATGGGAATGGGAATGGGAATGGGAATGGGAATGGGAGAAAGATAAGGCAAGGAAAACTAGACAGATGGAAAAAGACAAAATCTTGACTGATCCTGAATCAACGCTTATGCATGCATGCATACCAGTACTAGGGCTCATTAGATATCTGCCTGCTGATGAAAAATATAATGTTTGGCAATTTTAGATTTTTTTTTTTAAAAAATTTGAATTTGAGCCCAAGATTTGACCTTATAACTCATATGCGTGTGCATCTTTATCTCTATGGGTCATGACCGTGAAATTTTGACCATTTTCGGGAATCCTTATCAAACAAGATCGGAAATCAAAACCAACTAGAAAATAAGAAATTGGTTTATAGAAATGATAACATAAAGATACTACGTTTACATAAGTTCAAACTTGTGAAGAAAACCTAGAATTTAGAAATAATGGTTTTATTTTTTTGCCATTTTAGGAGTTCTGAACAAAAAAAATAAAAAAATCTGACCAAGCAAGAACAAAAAAATCCAAACCGGGTAGGAAATAGGGAATTTTATTATTACAAGGATAATATTTTGGCACGCTAATTATATTATGTAATTATTGTGATTTTAATTTATAATTTTTCTGTTAAATATTTCTTTTTTGCTTTTCCTCGAATACTAAAAATACTAATAATATTGTTCAGTGCATAAATGTTTTTTTTTAATTAATTATAGTCCATGACCCATCAAAATAAAAATTGCATCAATGGCTATGTGTTATAATTTCGGATACAGATATAATAACATGACACGAAAATGATGTACAGCTAAGGGTTAGACTTATTGTGTTTTTTCTTTTTTGTGCATGTGTCATTATCTTGTTGACGACAATTTTGTCTTCAGGTTAAATTCAAATAAAAGTTTTTATTGTATATATGATTTGATATTTTTATAGTTTTATTGGGATTTTTAATTTTTTTTGTATTTTTCATATTAATGGGTTAATATAAAATTTTCTCATACCCTATTAATATAAAAAAATTCGTATTCAAATCATATCATCACAAATTTGTATCGTGTTCGTACTATATCTAATGGTATTGTTATCATGTTATATCATGAGAACACGAATTATTGTCCTTACCCCATGTGTGCACATAATTTTCCCTCTAATCCCACAAGTCATTCAAATGTCTTAGGTCAAAATATATTTAAATGTGTGGTCGAGAAATGGGGAATAATGTTTTTTAAGGACAATAATTTAGGGAGGGTTGTGTTTTAAGAATAATAATTTTATGAGCTAGGAAATATAGGACAATATATTTTAAAACTTGTAAATATAGGACAATATGTTTTAAAATTTGTAAATATAGGACAATATGTTTTTAAAATATGTAAATGTAGGACAATGCCCGAACCTCACATGATATTTCAACCCGATTTGGGCTTATTCGGGCTCAATTGTCATACATTTACAGATTTTAAAACATATTGTCCTATATTTATATATTTTAAAACATATTATCCTATATTTTCAAGTTCTTAGAATTATTGTCCTTAAATTACAACCCAAAAAATTATTGTCCTAGAAAAACATTTTTCTCTCGAGAAATGTGTTCGGGCCGAATCCTGTAAGCCTTGTGCCTTCTCGTGAGCGTACATGCCAGCCATGTGCCTTCTTTAATGAATTTTTTTGTAGTGATGTCATATCATTTGTCATATGTTAATTGAATTTTACTCCAATATATTCTTCAAAATTAACAAGTCAAACTAAAAAAAAAAAAAATATTTGCATCGACAGCTCGGTGAGAATGAACTGAAAATTGGGGCAACTTTAAGATTTACAATGCTCTTTTTTTAGTTGTTACTGTGTTTAAAAATGGACAAATGGGCCGGTGTAGCCCAACATGCTAAATGGGCCCAAGCCTATCCAGCTAGTGGTACAGTTGGGCCGGGCTCAGTAGACCGATTGTTTGGACTGATATTTCCATAGCGGGTCCGGTTATCCACACCCCGACATTAATAGATACGCCCACCCAAACTATGAACTACCTATAATACCCTTATTAAGAAAAATCTTATTCCGTTTACTTTTTTCATCCGCTCCTCTCATGGCCCTCTTTCTTCGATCTGGTCTTTTCCGCCGCCAATGCCATTCTCCGCCACCGCCTCCGCTGCCTCCAACTCTGTGCGCCGCCGCCCTTGCCGCCGTATCATAATATTTTACCGCGGTCCGTCGTAGAGTATAGTAATACTCCGCTGCCGCTGCCACCGTCCGTCGTCACTATTTTTGCTCTTAACTTCTTTTAGCTTTAACAGTTGAAATTAACAACAATTTTTAATTTTTGGCAAAAAAAAAAAAAGGAAAGAAGGCATATAAAGCTGCAAAATTGTCTGAGATCTGGAGTTTAATGAACCACATAACACTTGAGGAGTAAAAAATACTAGAAAAAAGCAGTTGCAGAGATAAACCCATATTTCTAATTTCAATCAATTGGGTAATTAATTTAAAGGAGACAACCCATACTGTTGGTGAGAAAATGCAAAGGAGAAGGGGTTAAATGGATGGTGGACTGATGGGTGAGAAATAGGAGAGACAAGGGGAGAAAATTTGGGGAAGAGGGATGGGGCAATGATGGACGGCGTGAAAAAAAGGTGGCGGCACACGGAGGCAGGTGGGGCAGCAGGGGCGGACGGCGGAGGGAAAGATTGAAGAAGAAAGAGGGCAAGGAGAGGGAGCAGAGCGGCTGCCGATGAGGGTATTTTTAATAAGGGTATTATAGGTAGTTCATAGTTTGGGTGGGTGTGTCTACTAATGTTGGGGGGTGTGGATAACCGGACCCTTCCATAGCACATCCCAATCATTTTTTTCGGGCCATTTGGGCTGGCCCATCTGCAGACCTAATTTTTTCGGCTCTATTGAATTAAAATAAAATAAAATGACTTTTTTCTTTAATACATCCTACTTAAGAAAACTCTTCGCATGAAATTTTTCTAGTGGACTGCTCCTTTTCATAAAGTTACTCCTATGTGAGATTTTCTTTGCAATTGGACTATTTTTTAGTCCCGGTGGCTACCTCCTTAAGTTATATACATACTTTTATGCGAGACAAAATGGTGATATCTTTTTTTTTTTTTTTTTTTTTAATTTTGACATGGGTTGATTGCGTTATTTAGAGGTTTCAAATTCACATGTAAATTTGCGCTTAAAAAAAATCACATGTAATTATTGAAAAATGTATTACTATATCAACATAGATGTGTTAATGTATGGAGAAATGTGTGTTACTACAAACATAAACAAAATGAGTACGTACAAAACATGAAATAAAATATTTTAGATTTAAAAAAACGAAGAACTTATAAGAAAAAAACAAATTAAAGCCTAAGATAAGAGGCACTAACAAGAATATGAAAATATAGAGATGTAAAGACTTGTGCAGAGAAAACGAAAAAAGAAACACCGACTGTAGAAAGGAAGATGAAAGAAGCAGTCAACACATAAACACATATCTTAATAGGTGAAATATTGCATATAAGTACTTGTATTTCTTTTAATTTGAGGAGTATTAATGCTTCTTAATTCCCCTTTCTTTTAGAAATCGTAGTCATCTTCTAGAAGTATTGTAATTATCTAAACATTTAACTTTGCAAAAAGAGAAATGATATTACAAATCCCATAACCCTACAAGAAACATGTCAATATTTGACAAATAGTGCTAACTGTTGTATGATCAGCTCACACTAATTAATTCAAATTGTGAAAGGCTAAAAACAAAGGTAAAGTTTTATTCACGAAAAAGGGTAATGAAATACCCAAAATACAAGTACATATTTACGCTACTAACAATTGACTACCATTCTCGGATTACAAAGCAATGATTGAGGGAAAATTAAATAAATGAATTGATTCCCACTCTCTCTACAAGTTCGGACTTTTAGATGAGACAAAATTCTTTTATGGTATCAGAGCTTAGGTTCGCTCAAGTCCTGGGTTCGATTCCCGTGGAAAGCACTCCACCCATTTAAATTGTTCATTCGTTTGGCCTCCTCTCCAGATAGCAGAGACAATGATTCGACCCATGAGTGGGGGGCTGTTGAGGGAATTAAATAAATGATTTGATTCACACTCTCTCTACAAGTTCGGACATTTAAATGAGACGAAATTCTTTCAAGCAAAGTCACCTTGAATGAATTAATTAAGTCGAGTCGAGCAATAAATTTTTTAATCATGTACGTCGATTTTGAGTTTGAAAAAATTGGACTTATCGAATCGAGTTCGAAACCACTACTATACATAAAATCAACATTTAGTACAATTACACCTCCCATCAAACTTTAACTAATTAATTTACATAATCACGCAACTTAGTATTCCACGGGAATCTAAAGTATGCTGATTCTATGAGCACAAATCGTGTCTTTCTTATTTGTCCACTACATAATGGATAACTAAATTAGACCCTCACTATTAAAAGCAAATTAAACTTTGGCCAATTTGAAATCAATTATCCGGTATTTAAAAACAAACATTGAAAACGACAGAAAGCCGCTTTAAGGTTGATAATAAACAAGCAAAAAAATATACTCTCATTCTCATATAGTTTCCTCCGTTCCATATTTCTTTCTCCTTAAAATCAGATGAAATTCTCACAATAATCTCATTAATTAATTTCTCTCTTTTTAATAAATTCTCTGAGAAACAAAATTAAGATGGAGAGTACTCCAGAAACAGCAAAGCGTACCACTCCTCAAAGCAGGCGTCTAGGGGGCCTCAGGACCATGCCTTTCATCATAGGTACATATATATATTGTGATTTTTTTTTTTTTTTTCAAATTTTAAAAATAAGATAAATAGATAATTGTGATGATTAATTATGATTATGGTTATATATATTATGGATGCAGCAAATGAGGCGTTTGAGAAAATAGCAGGATATGGGCTGCAACCAAATATGATACTGTACTTGATGTCATCATATAATTTCAGTGCAGCTGGTGGAACAACCACTTTGTTCATATGGAATGCAATTTCCAATTTCATGCCAATTTTGGGAGCTTTTTTTTCTGATTCGTATTTTGGTCGATTCATCGTTATCTGCTTTGGAACTATTATTGTGCTTTCAGTGAGTCTTTTCATCCTAATTTCAAACATTTAGGGTCGCTTGGTATGACTGGGGAATAGTAATGGTAATGAGTATCATTGAGGGGTCAATCATTAAGAGTTATCGATTGATTATTATTGTTTGGTTCTGACATAAAAATGAGTATTATGTGAAAAGAGTTGAAGTAACCGAGGGCAATCAATTGCTATTCTTTCTATTACCAACGTGTATCAAACTTACCAAGCAAACATCAATAGAGTTAATTCTCATTATCCACTTCCATTCCCCCCCAAAGCGGACCCTTAGTTTATTGCAGATTTTAAATCCAATAGTACAAGTATATCACGATTTTTTTATTTTTAATGGTCAAAATGATCAATTCTCCAAATTAGGGCTAAGTATTGTATGTATCGGGTGCAAGTGCATTATTTTATAATATATTTTAAAATCATTTAAATTTATTAAGATTTGAAATATCTGAACTTATAGTTGCAACGATTCTATGTAAACAAATTATATGATTCTAAAATTCTAAAATACATTATGAGGTGCACAGTGCACCTGATGCACATGATACCTACTCTTCTCCAAAATATACTTAACCTTTGATTCTAATTAATTTTCCTGTTCCAATTTCCAAAATATTGTCCAATTTAATTCACTTTCGCCAAAATACGCATATTAATTTCCAATTAGATGAATATTTATATTTTTTTTCAAATGAAAATACTTACTAGACAACCAAAATAACATTTTAAGTCGATCAAAAGGAAGAGCCGAAGAGATCCCATACATGAGGTTCAATTTATAAGTTGAGTATAAATATAAGACCACTATTTACAAATGTCTCAAACGTTGTTTCAATTTTTATTTGATTTTTATCAATTTAAGGCTCAATTTTCTATTTTTCCAATTCAAGTTAAGTCATGACTACAATTTTTATTTATCATTTTATATAATTTTAATTTAAAATATAACACTCCTAATAACTTTCTTTTTCTTTTTATTATTTTGTTTAAAAGAATAATAATAGAACGAAAAATATTTATTTATTTAATTGGGTCTCGTTTCGTCTGGGTCTGGGTCTTTTTTCGTAGTCATTTTTTAGAAACGTCTATTAAAATGAAACGTGCAACTATTCTAAAAGACATTACAACTTATGTTTTATATTAATCGTTCTTGACTTTTAAGTAAATAAATCGTGACTTTTCAGCGGTAACAAGTTCTTGCGAACTTAAAATCTTATTTATGAGTCTCTGTACCGATCTTATCTTGTAAGACTTTCTTTTATTTATTTATTTGAGCCATGAACTAAATTTAAAAAAGTGAAATGATATACATTAATTTTGCAGGGATTGATTGTACTATGGCTAACCGCCATAATAAAGAGGCTCAGCCATTGCCCGGAGCGAAGCCACACGCCGGACAATACGCCTTCCTCTTCACCGGTTTCGCGTTGTTATCACTCGGCGCCGGCTGCGTCCGACCCTGTTCCCTGGCCTTCGGCGCCGACCAGTTCCACGACCCGAAAAACGAGAGGGTTCTCCAGAGCTTCTTCAACTGGTACTACGCCTCGGTGGGTGTATCGCTCATGGTAGCACTCACGGTGGTCGTTTACATCAAAATGAGTGGGGGTGGGTGGTCGGGTTCAGGGGTGCCGGTGGGCCTCATGTTGTTTTCTACGATCATGTTCTTTTTGGGCTCCAAGATGTATGTGAAGGTCAAGCCCAATAAGAGTTTGATCACAGGCTTAGCCCAGGTTTTGGTGGCATCTTGGAGGAAAAAGGAAATTAATCGACTCATCTCGCGGGGTTCCGGTATTATTATGCCAACGATTCCAAGGCGCGTGGTGTTCCGTCGCCTAAATTGAGGTGATGATCATTCTCTCTCAAATTACTTGATATTTTGAAGGAAAAGAAAATTAAATTACTATATATTTTTAAAAAAATCAAGGAAAAAAATATTGTCTTTAATCATGGGGTAGCTGAATTAACTTTCTTGCTTTTATGGTTTTATTGTTGAGGCATACTTTTACGAGGCGATCTCCGGTGAGGCGAATTATATTTTTTTTGCGTTATCGACTTTATAACTTTTTGAGTATTGATTTGTGTTAGAATATAGCACTATCTATATGTATGGCCTATATAAAATTTTTATATTTATTATTATATGTTGCATTTCCAAATTACTACATTAAGTATGAAAACTTTAGGATGGGGTCTTATTTCCACCTAAAAAAATTACACATGATAAAGAAATAGATGAAAAACTAAAATAAAAAACTGAACCTGCACAATTTCTAGTTTGTAGGATCATTTTCTTCCCAAATTCCACACAAAAATCAATGGAATGAGTCTCATGTGTATCTAGGTGCACCATGCACTTATAGTGCACAATGCACTTATAGTGCATTATAGAATTATGTAACTTGTTATATTAAAAATATAATTTATTTACACTGAATCATGCAATTATTTTTCATATTAATATTTCTTGCGATTGATGTAAAATAAGTTAATATCTTTGATATAACGAGTTCTTGATCGATTTTAAAATATATTATGAATGCACGGTGTATCTGAGTGTATACAAGACTTAACCAAAGTCACTGGGGCAGAAATGTAGCAAATCCAAATTAGTACCAATTAACTACCAATAATTAATTACCTTGCATATCATATTTAGTCACTTTACCTCATATAGGCAACTTATTAGGGAACCTTTTCTTCCTCAAACTAAATAAAATTTGACTGAATTTGTTGTCGGCCAAAATCAAGCAATAGCCATATAGAATTGATCAAAACATACATTTTTCATGTGCAAAAGTTACGTCATGTTTTAATGGAAAAGGCACCAAAGTTTTGTTTAAAGTATTAGATATTAAAATATATAATTACGATTGACGCTACTTTTAATTTTTGACATATAAGGTGTGTATAAAAAAGATCATTTTCTTCAGCGTCATTAATAAATTTGAATATTCATTAATTATATTACGATTATTGACGCCAGTTTTGTTCCTAGTGGTGCAGGTACCTCTCATACGTTTTAACTTATACGTACTTAAATGCCACTCTTATTAAATCATTTTAATCATGTCCAATTAAATTTTTATATCAATTTTCATGTTTCCACTTTAATGTTTAATTAATAATTATATAGACAAATGATGTACAAAATCATGCTCGCATTCTTGTTTAAGATAATCCCGTCCGAAATAAATCTAAATCAAATATATTTTAATCTATTTACAAATAATAAAATATTATTTCCAAATCTACCCATTTTCATTGCTGAATTTTATTTTGCCCAACTCAATAGTAAATATAAAAAAGTGAAACAAAAAAATCGAACACGTTTCTAAAAATCAAGTATTCATGATGAAGAAGTTTTGTGCGAGTCAAGTGCGCCATATAACTCGAAAGGTAACTATATTATGAATTGTTTTTATTGAACAATATTAATTATATATGTGTTAGACTTATTGAATATTCATAATGCAATTGTTAATTTGCATTTGTAACCATGCTAATTAGGTTCTTGAACAAAGCTTGCATTATAAGAAACCCGGAGAAAGAGGTAAACCCGGACGGGTCACCATCCGACCCATGGACCCCGTGCGATTGTAATTCAGTGGAGGTTCTCAAAACACTCATCAATTGTTGCCCATTTGGTCCACCGGAATCATGATCGCAGTAACCATAAGCCAACACACTTTCCCGGTGCTCCAAGCCAGCACACTGGACCGCCGACTCGCCGGAAACTTCAAGATTCCTCCGGGCTCCTTCGGCCTCTTCTCGGTCCTTACCACGACCACAGGGGTCACCTCTGATCGGGTCATTGTTCCCCGTTCTCTCCAAGCGCACCAACAATCCACGCTGGGCTCCGGGTCACAACCCCGAATAGGGATTGGGCTTTTCATTTCTTGCCTTGCTATGGCGGCCGTCCACAGTGGAGCGGGCTCAGAGGCCAGCAGCTCCCACCGAGGATTGGCCGAATTATCCTAAGGCACAGGTAACAAAAGAAAAAAATATATCCGCATTTAATATCAAAATATTTAATCATACTCAATTTAAAATCTAATTTTAACCAAGTAACTTTTTTAAAACTATACTCGACTAAGATCTAATTGTAGGATATTTCATTTTTAAGCCCAGTTTTTTCATATTCAAATTAAGGCCCCAAACGATCTTAAAATTGGGTCTAGCTTTGAAAATTTTTCCTCTATGATGACCGATGATGATAGGATCAAAACAGACTCCACATAACAGACTCCCCACAATTCATCAATTAATTATATAAAAAATTGTCGGATTTAGGACCTTTTTTGCAGAAGGTCCAAACATTTTGAAAAATTTTCAATTAAGTTCCATAACTTATCAATTGGTCAATTTTGGCTCTATTTTCAACGGAAAATAAGAAACACTGTCATATGGTCTCACACTTAATTTATGGTGAAAATAGGACCAAAATCGAACTAATTTGTAAGTTATTGGACTAATTAAATTGAAAACTCCCAATTCTTTTATGATCTTTTGCTAAAAAAATCCAAAATTATGAGACAAAATTAAATTTCAACTCGCCTATCAACACTCCTTAACGAAACAAGTAATCCTGACAAAACAATAGTACAACTTAAACACACACAAAAAAATGTGAGAAAATATCATTTTAGTCCTGTAACTTTGGACGATTTTATTTTTAGTCCTAGATATGTCAATTTTAGTCATTTTTGGTCGGAAACTTTAAAAACTCGATGGAATCTCATCTGGAATAAGCATGTATGCACCTCCGTGACACTTCAAAATTGAGATTTTATATCTTTCCACGACCTATACAAGTTTAATGTCATGTAACAAAAAAAATCAATTTTGAAGTGTCACGTGAGGTGCACATGTTTATTCCGGCGGCATTCCAGCGAAATTTCAATATTCCAACAAAAAAGGACTGAAATTCAGGACTAAAATTGAAAAGATAAAAAGTTACAGGACTAAAAATGAAATTCCGAAGTTACAAAACTAAAAATGATATTTTCTTCATGCAATGTAAAATGCTTACCTCGATGAAACTGTTTTACACAAGACTTTTTTAAATCCAGAGACGACATAACGCATGTTATATAAACTGGACAGGTAGAAATGTCAGCAATGTGGCTAATACCACAGCACTGCCTGTCCGGAGCTAGGCGAGGCGTTCAACGCGATCGGCCGTCGAGCTCTACTACTCCCAGTTCCCCAAGAGCATGAGCAGCATCGCCGTCGCCCTCTTCACCCTCGAATGGCCGTTGCCAACCTCGTTGGGAGCGCGATTGTCAGCATTGTCGACGCCGCTTCCAAAAATGATAACGAAAAAGACAGTTGGGTTTCCAACAACTTGAACAGGGGGCATTACGACTACTATTACTGGATTTTGTGCTTTCTTTGCCTCCTCAATTTCGTATACTTTTTATTCTGCAGCAGGAGCTATAAATGCTGTGATGAAGCCTGGGTTTGGGATGATGAAGTGGAGGATTTCAAATCTAAAGAGGATGAATCGATTTCCATGTATTTATCTGCTTAGGGAAAATGATTTTTTTAGATCTGTAACTTTGTCAATTTTTTTTTTTAGTCATGTTGACTTTTTAAATTTTTGACTTTAGTTATGTAACTTACGCGATTTTGAATTTTTTGTCCTGTTGACTTTTAAATTTTGATTTTCGTCCTATAATTTACATGAATAAAAACCAAAGCGGGACGAAAATCAAAATTTAAAAGTCAAAAGGATCAAAAAGTTGAAAGTGTATAAATTACAGGACGAAAAACAAAATGTAATAGTCAATAGGACCAAAACCAAAAAGTGGCAAAGTTATAGGACAAAAAAAATATTTTTCCCAAGATATTAAATGTGTAAAAGCTAATAAGTTATTTGTGTTGAGTTAAACTTAGGTTTCAGGTGGTAATTATTGATATGTGTAGGATTTTTTTTGAAAAAGATTATGTATCTGCATGATTTTTTATAGTTGTTTGTTTTGCCAAATTAAAGCCCTTTTTGAATTATTGATGAGGGTTGAGATTTTGATCGGAGCATGTGGATTTGAAATATACAGTTTTGAGTTTTGACATGGATGTCATTTGAGTTTCTTGGGTTCAATTTTTTGTGCAGTGACGGATATTGTAGATAGAGATGTTATTCGAGCAAGTACTAGAAGTTCGAGCTCGACTCTAGCAATTAGGAGCCGAGGTCGAGTTGTCTCGATAACGTTCACGGGTTACAAATATAGTTAAACTAGACTCATTAACGATACTAGCGGGCCTAATGAGTAAAAAGCCGACCCTGGTGAGCCTAATGAAAATTAAAGAAAATTATTAACTATCGAGCCTAATGAAGCTTTAGACTAGTTAGTAATTCAATATTTCCTGAGCTCGACTCATTTATCCATATAAACGAGCCGAGTTCGACCCTTAACGAGTCGAGCTTTCAGCTGCTCGTTTTATTTAACAGCTCTATTAGATGCTTTAATATATGCTGACACAAGAGAACTAATATATTGTACTACAGATTGGCAAAATGCAATGACTTTTAACTTTATCAGAAATCTATCATTTCTGGCTAATTTTACAGGGCATTTTTATTAAAAGATAAAGAACATAACATTAAAATTTCTGGAAACCAATCAACTCTCTGATTACAGGATTAATAATTCAGCTAAAAATAAACTAAAATTTGGATACACAATCAATCACAAACTTAAGTATTCCATCAAAAAAGAAAATTCTAGAGAAGAAAGGGGAAAAATATTCACTTGCATGAGAAGACCATTTCTACATGTCCTCACTCTCAATGTCATCTGTAGGGACCTTTCTGTAAATTTTCAAACCCCTCATTCTTTGAGGAAGAACGCAACGGCCACCATGCCTTTGCTGCAAAAACACGATCAAAATAAACACGATTATCTGACAACAGATGACAATATCCAAAGACGTGGAGTAAAAACCCGCATCTTGATTCGTGTAGTAGTACGTTCCCTTAACATCATACGTCGGGTAATTGTGCATCCTGTACTGATTATACGCATGGGGAAACAATCGAACGAAGCTCATCCCGAAATAGAACAGTGGAGACAAAGCTTTGGTAGTCGAGCCATTGAAAAGATTCAGAACAATTTGTGGAAGAAGAAAACCATCAAGAATCAAACCAGCATAACACCTCAAATCATCCCATAGTAAATGTTTATTCCCTATCGAGTTCAATAGTAAAGCAAGCAAGCCACCTGAAAGGCTACAACGCATACGCTTAGCAAGAAACAAAGCCCGCCCCAGATCTCACCAAGCGCCCGTTTACCAGTCTAAACTAACTGGAGCAGGCGTATTTTGCAACAAAAAACATACCATAGTGATCACCCTAACTGTTACTTCATTAGCTTCATTCCTACCACCATTCATAAGTTGTACTCTTTCTGTGTTAAGAGTTTTTTACAGACACAGCTTCGTAGTTCAATATCAACGGAATCATATGCCCTGCAGATAGTACTACAAGCATGAGAATCGAGACGAAAGAGGGTACCTCAGGATTCCTTTTAACATGGAAGATCGGGAAAATTGCACTTTTGGTCCCATAAGAATATTCTCATATCAAAATGGTCCCAGTTTAAGCACTTTTGGTCCCAAACTAATATTCCATTAATTTTTAACAGATGTAAGTGATTGTGTTCCCACCAAAATAGCGGAATTACTAATATTCTACAAAAAAACACCAAAAATCCTCATCCCCACCTTGAACCTTAGGAATCGACACCTCCAATATCTAGCGAACTTTATAAAAATCTTATCCAAATCTTCCAAAATCAAAAAAGCGTACAAAAACTTTAAACATATATATAGTGGCTTTTGTGTGGTGAAGTTGTTAGATGAACATATTAGGGTTTTTTGTGATGTGCAATTAAAGGTTTGGGACCAAAAGTGCATAAAAAGGACCACTTTGAAAAAATGGGACCAAAAGTGCTTTTGAAAAATATTCTTATGGGACCAAAAATGCAATTTACCCTGGAAGATCTGCATCCCCACGAAGATGCACACGAAGTGTTGGATATCAAGATCATCGTGATCTCAAACTCCATTCTCCATATCGATCTTTTAGCCTCTTCCACGTAATAAGCAACAGATTGGATGACCATATCGTCGAAATAAAGAGGATCTGTTTTTTGCTCGTGTGCTTTTTTATGCTTCCCTTGGTAAGACCACCTCTTTTTTTATTCAACGGAGCGTAGTCAATTTCCACGAGAATCTCACAGTCCCTTGAAACAATCGAACTCTGGACCGACTTTCTGCACCCCACCATACAGAGGTGTCCTGTTTCAACATCATACACTCCTTCAGCTGTGATCTCCACTTGATCTAAAAGATTCAAAGATACACTTGGATTTGGGAACCAGCTCGAGTTAAAATCTTCAAAACGGTAGATTAAAATTGTGTAGCTCATGTTAATAATGGTAATCTTCTCTGCTTCATAAAACTTTGTCTTTCACTAGCAGAATTTCACCAGCAGAATCTGGTGCTAATGCAACAACCATATTGTACCATTGGTGTAAATCATTTCCAACACAAAGAGGCTTCGTATAACCCTGAGCAAATTGATCACCTTTGGAGTTTTTCACAGACATGGCGAATCTCATGTTATAGGAATGCTGGACATCTGGATATGTATACCCCTTCTGTTGAAGATGTTAGAACAAATATCAAAGATCAAACAGAAAAATCGGAGATGTAAAATTCTTGAGGCGTTCAAATTTGTCGTTGTCCTAAAGGATGTACTTGTGTAATCCCCCAGAATACAACAAGACTTCTAGTATTAAACTAGAATAAAGAGCAACAATAATAAAAAGTTCCATGCACCGGCATTTTGAAATGGTATTAGTTGTTTTACAATAATAAAAGTTATATGCACAGTACTAGTTGTGCACCAGTTATATGATGCAACAGATGCACCCAAGTGGCACTACATTATATATACACTTCGAAATACCAAATTAATTTACCTTCTTCTCAGGCTTCATCAAAGGGCATATCTCTTTTGCAGTATCCAATTCTGTGTACTCATATCTTCTCTCCGGGAAGATAACATCGCCATTGTCATCAGAAGTAGTGATACCAATCTTTCTAAAGTACCCTGAATCATCGACCTTTTTTGGAGCTCCATAATTGGCCTACAACTCTTGCTTCATCTCTGATACTCAAGACTGAAAGGTACCTCAAAGACAGCCTCATTGTACAATCACCTACTGCAGTCCCAAAGTGACTCACTGGATCCAAGATTCGACAGGCAACACCAAACAGTTGATTGCTCTTATCATCCCACAATGCCTCCCCAATCACCGTCGCATCTATACTCACACTCTGATCGTCATAACTGATATTTCTAAATGTTGCTATAAACCTCATCTTTCTCTCATCATTAGAGCACTCAATTGGACTAAACTGCAGAAATCGGGGCCCGATGAACTCATCACCACCGTTGCCGAGTGGAGAGCAATGCCGATGCTCCTTGCACCCCGTTTCGTACTCCAACTCCATAAACGTCGACCTCCATGCCATCACCTCGCAAAACTTGTGTGATCCCAAATTGAGAGATTGATATCTGGGAACACCAAAATCACTTGAAATCACTTTCGAAACCAGCAAGTAGTTATATCTGGGAAGAGTTGAGAAGCTGAATATCGAGATTGGGTCGAAGTAGCCCGGATCATCAACCAAGCATACACTCTCCAAACTCCCACTTACAACACTTGTATATATAGTTTGATTTCTCTCTCTTCCGTATTTCACCTTGAGGACAGCATCATAACTGCCCTCAACCTCCCTCGGAGCAGATCCAACCATATAGAGGTCCCTCGAAATCTCCGACCAGAAACCATCAAACGAAAAGTGCATGACCCCGTGTTGTGTTCTCCTGCTCCATCCATCATGGCTAGAGTTTGTGTAGACGATGAACGGGAACTGAATGTACAAGGAGGCACTGACCTTGTAGATGTCAAAGGCGAAAGTTTTATAGTAATCTGGTAAGACTTGAAGTGTAAAATTCTTTGTCCCGTAGATAATTAGGTGGTCTATTTTCGTGGCTAGAAAGTGGTCTCCACCTGTAAAAAAAGTTGTAGTGAGTTCAGGCACAGAGATGTGGTGAGTGGGAATAGTTTTTGTGGATTCAGGGACTATTGAAGAACAATGTTTAGCATATGACACAAGTGTTGATGATGAAAAGGCGGAATGTGTGCAAATTATGCAAGTAGAAAGAAAGAAGAAGATATAAGTCCATGAACAAGGCATTGCCGCAAAGCTCAAAATTTACAGAAGTTGACGACTTTCCATTGTTATGAAGAAGATAGGCGTAAATCGTAATGATTTTGAATAAGGAGCTCACCAAATGCCATGTTACTTTCTGGGTGTATCAATACAATATTATGAAATTATATCAACAAGTGGTACTTACATGATTATAATACTCATAAGACTGGTTTCTTGATTGTTGTTATGAATAATGTCAAATGTGTGTTGCGACTTTCATCGAGCACCTGGTGGGCATTGCTGTCTACGAGTAATAACAAGATGGATGTCCCTCTAAAAAAGAAGGAATCTTTGCAAGTATCAAATTGATGAATGCATCTCCTACTTTTATCCAATATAATTGTGGTGGATTCAGGGACTATTTTCTGATTGTGATTTGTGAGAGCATGGACAATTTGCACGTAAATAAGCACTATTTCTTATAGTAAACGTCTAAGGCTATTGATTTTAGTGGACTGTTTGCAAAGAAAAGAAAAAAAAAAGGTTTGCTTGCAATTACAACTTCAAAGATAGAAATACTTTTATTTAAAAAAAATTGAATCACATATACTTCTAAAAAAATACGTTTACACAATTTTGATGGGATTGCAAACATAAATGCTTCTAGAGCATTTTAAAGTTTTAAAACATACACTTATTTACCATGAATTTTGGAGTTTTGGAGTGTTTGCTAATAAACTAATTTAAACACTTAAAAACCAGCTTTCTTAAAAACAATCCTCCTCATGCTTCTATTATTAGATTAAAAGCCCCGCTTTAGTTTATGAGATTGATTGAGATAGACTAAATTATGATTTTAATCCAAACTAATTTACTGCTTGATTTGCATGATGAGGCTATGATATACTTTAAGTCAGGGTAAAAAATGTATCAAATCTGCGTGGAATGATATGTCAATTCCATGAAAGTGGGATAGAAATATCACAAATGCAATATTAAAAGCAAACGTTTTTATTGTTTAAATATATTCATAAGAATAAAGTGTGTTGTTTCAATTCAATCTAAAAGGTGTTTATGGCGTTTCACAGATGTCTATCTAATCACACAATCTAATCCTACAATCCAAACATATATCTTGATTCAACAAATCTAGTCAAATCAATTCAATCTTATTCAATCACACTCAATCCTATCACACCTAATCAATCCATTCGATAAACCAATCGCCCCCTAAGAGTTTATTTGACACACCTTGTAAGCTTTTAAAAGCGACTTATAAGTTGTTAAAGAACTTATCGTTTCTTAATTTTGTCTTGTATAATAAGATATACATCTTATGAGTTCATAAAATAAGTTTTTTAGAGTCTATAACCTCCAAAAAGATAAGTTATTTTACAAAAATTGTATTCCTCACGTCTCACAAGACTTTGCATGCTTACCTTTTTTATTTAGTGTTTAAGCGAATAAGTTGTTTATTAATATTTGAAATAATAAAGTGACTTTTTAAGGTGGGGTATGATAGCTTACCCTCCTCTATCATTTCAAATACTAATAAAAAAAATTCTCGCTAAAATCTGAACCAAACAAAGAATCGCAAAAAAGTCTTGTGGATCGGCGAGTATAAGTTTTACCCCATCCCAACCCGGCCCGATCCAAACCAGGCCCGAACTAGACCCAACCCGAACCCGGCCCAGTCTAGGCCGATTTCAGACTGAATGTAGCCCGAACATCTCAATATAAAAAAATAACAAATAATTATTTTATATTTTATTAAAATTAAAAAAAAAAGTAAAGAACTTATAAGATTTATTAATCAAACAATTTAACAACTTATAAGCTACTTGAAAATTATATTTTATAAGCTCTTAAAACAATACTCCTCCGTGTCGATGATTGCAACACCTAATTTGGACCGCAAACCAAGGAAAGTGGGATAAAGTGGGTTTGAGTGGAATAAAATAAGGGTGTTGTGAGTGTATTAATATTATATTTGTTTTCATTTTGAAAGTGTTACAGTAATGTTGGGACGTCCAAATAAGGCAAGTGTTGCAGTAATGTTGGGACGGAGGGAGTATATAAAATATTAGAGTTTATAAGATGATTAAAATAAGCTTAGTCAAACATTTTATAAAATTGCTTCTCATTATTAGGGGTATTATATAAGAGCTTTAACCTAATTATTTAATCATTTTTTGTCTTGAAAAATATGATTTGGGTGTTTTTGAATTGTATGCTTCTGTTTAAATTAATCAACTAAAACTTAAAATCGATAAGTTGATAATGGTGTGTTTTTAGGTAATTCTGATTTTGTCCTAATATTTCTTTTACCAAACACTCAGCTTTCTATTGCATTTTGCAATCACTAAGCTAACTTTTACCAATTAAGCAATTTTTTTCATAATCACTATACATTAATTCACTTTCTCATAAGTGTAATCTTTTGCAAAGATCCCCATTAATAAACATTGCTAAATTTTGCCCTCATAATTTTAATAATATTGTAACTTTATCATTATTATCCATAGTTTTAATAATATATTTTTATAAAGTTATAAAAAATGATTTATTTTGGAAACTCTAACTTTAAAAAAATTGATTAAAATTAATTTTCTTTAAAATACTACACACTCTCAATTTCACTACTAAATTCAATTTTAACCATTTTAAGAAGTACTATTGTTTGCAAACACACTTTTATTATGGGAGGCATACTGTTAATTTTTTTTAATGTTTATTTTTATTTGCTTATAGCAAAGCGAACAAATTTTCTTTTTTTATATTTGGTTCTGTTTGTTTATAGCAAAAGAACACTAAGGCTCGATTGGTAGTCTTTTAAAAAAGGCAAAATAATTAAATTTAGCACATACTTTTGATTTCTCAACGATTTTAGCATATATTTTTTCTCTCTCCAAATATAGCACATATTTTTATTTAATACTAAAAAACATCCTGAGTCACCAATTCCGACAAATTTCATCTGATGCGATCGCCATAATTTTAGGTGGTTATATTTTTTATTTTAATATTTACACGTCAACAAGATAAGTGAACTCCGATGACCACATCAGTCGGACCTTGCCGAAAATGGTGACTCATGATATTTTTAAGTATTAAGTGAAAGTATATGCTATATTTGGAGAGAGAAAAAAATATGTACTAAAATTGATAAAAACTAGAAGTATGTGATTATTTGGTCTTTCAAAAAAGAGGATATTGTAATGTGTGTGACTATTTTAGTACGGAGAAATGTTATTAAGTTGTTTGTTATGAATTATTAAAAAAGGTGTTTTAAGTATTATAAGCTGATTGGTAGAATTATATATGCTGATTGGTATACTTTACAAAATATAGAGAATTAAAATGATATATTATATTCGTGAATGGGGAGAAAAAATTACTGAGAAGGGTTAAAATATAACAAAAATCGACACTACAGAAGCCTTGTTGTGCTCGAATAAGAGGGGGGAGGAGTTACTAATTTTGCAAAGGGGAACAGAGAATTGGGATTAATTAGCGAGTGGTCAACTGACAATTTGCGGGTCAACACAGTATTAATTTATTATTTTTATCGAGTATTTTTTTTTTAAAGATAAAGAATATAATATTAAAATTTCTGGAAACCAATCAACTTTCTGATTACAAGATTAATAATTCAGCTAAAAGTTAAACTAAAATTTGGATACACAATCAATCACAAACTTAAATATTCATCAAAAGAGAGAATTTTTAGAAAAAAGGGGGGAAAAATTCCATTTGCATGAGAAGACCATTTCTACGGGTATGTTTGCAATTTATACAAAGTAGGTAGAGATGTTTTTTTTTTTAAGCTATCCAAGACTTTATTCAAATTTTAAGTGTCTTTTCTTATTATTAAATGTTTTAAAACATGCACGTCGTGTCCTCCACTCTCAATGTCATCATGGGGACTTTTTCATGTACATTTTCAAACCCCCTCAATCTTTTGAGGAAGAACGAACGCCATCATGCCGTTGCTTAAAAACACGACCACAACAAACACGATTATCTGACAAGAGATGACAATATCAAAGCTGTGGAGTAAAACCACATCTAGATTTACGTAGTAGCACGTTCCCTTAACATCATACGCCGGTAATTGTGTGTCCTGCAATCGATTATACGCGTGGGGAAACAATCGAACGAAGCTCATCCCGACATAGAACAAGTGGAGACAAAGCTTTTAAGTACTCGAACCATTCAAGAGATTCAAAACAATTTGTGGAAGAAGAAACCATCAAGAATCAAACAAAACCAAATCATCCCCAATGTTTATTCATATCGAGTTCAATAGCAAAGCAAAGCAAGCCACCTGAAACGTACAAAACAAACGAAACAAGCCCGCCCAGATCTCACCAACCCGTTTACCAGTCAAAACTAACTGGAGCAGACGTGTTGCAACAACAACCACCATAGTGATCAACCTAACTGTTACTTCATTAGCTTCATTCCTACCATCATTCGTAAGTTGTACTCTTTCTGTGTTAGAGTTTTTACAGACACAGCCGTGATTCAATATCAACGGAATCATGTGCCCTGCAGATAGTACTACAAGCATGAGAATCGAGACGAAAGAGGGTACCTCAGGATTCCTTTTAACATGGAAGATCTGCATCCCCACGAAGATGCACACGGCGTATTGGATATCAAGATCATCGTGATCTCAAACTGATAGAGCAGAGGAAATTGGTATATAAAAAGGATAGGAATTTAATATAAATAACACTGAATTTTATTGATAAACGAAAAGAACGAAGAATCCTCAAAAGAGTCCACAAGGAAATAAATCCTTGCCATGGAGAAATCTACGCCTGACAAATGACTGCTCAATAATATGATCCAAATATAATAATAATTCTAGAAACCCTCCGGCTTAAATAGACTCAAACCCTAACCCTAACTTATGCCCTAAGAAAGAAAGTTCATGACCCATTTATTTATTCTAGACTTAATTAAAAAGACTCTAACAATAAGTAAAAAGCCCAACTAATACTACTACTAGATAATAAGGAGGTGTATCACAAACTCCATTCTCCATATCGATCTTTTAGCCTCTTCCACGTAATAAGCAACAGATTGGATGACCATATCGTTGAAATAAAGAGGATCTGTTTTTGCCGTGTGCTTTTTATGCTTCCCTTGGTAAGACCACCTCTCTTTTATTCAACGGGCGTAGTCAATTTCCACAAGAATCTCACAGTCCCTTGAAATAATCGAACTCTGGACCGATTTTCTACACCCCACCATACAGAGATGTCCTGTTTCAACATCATACACTCCTTCAGCTATGATAGAAAAGATTTAAAGATACACTTGGATTTGGGAACCAGCTCGAGTTAAAACTGTTCGAAAGGGTAGATTAAAATTATGTAGCTCATGTTAATAGTGGTAATCTTCTCTGCTTCATAAGTAACTTCTTCGATTTTACCATCGGAATCTGGTGCTAATGCACTAACCATATTGCACCCTTGGTAAAATCATTTCAACACAAAGAGGCGTCGTATGACCCTGAGCAAATTGATCACCTTTGGAGTTTTTCACAGACATATCGAATCTCATATTATAGGAATGCTGGACATCTGGATATGTATACCCCTTTGTGTTGAAGATGTTAGAACAAATATCAAAGATCAAACAGAAAAAACGGAGATGTAAAATTCTTAAGGCGTTCTAGACTTCTAGTATTAAACTAGAATCAAGAGCAACAATAATAAAAAAGTTCTATGCCCCGCATTTTGAAATGGTATTAGTTGCTTTACTAAAAGGTATTAGTTATTTTTTCATTGAACAATATTAGATATGACCAATTGCACGATTACAACGGATGCACCAAGTGTTACTATACTATATAGACACTTCAAAATACCAAATTAATTTACCTTCTTCTCAGGCTTCATCAAAGGGCACATCGTTTTTGCAGTATCCAATTCTGTGTACTCATATCGTCTCTCCGGAAAGATAACATCGCCATTGTCATCAGAAGTAGTGATACCAATCTTTCTAAAGTACCCTGAATCATCGACGTTTTTGAGCTCCATAATTGGCCTACAACTCTTGCTTCCTCTCTGATAGTCAATATTGAAGGGTACCTCAAAGACAGCCTCATTGTACAATCATCTACTGCAGTCCCAAAGTGACTCACTGGATCCAAAATTCGACAGGCAACACCAAACAGTTGATTGCTCTTATCATCCCACGACGCCTCCCCAATCACCGTCGAATCTATACTAACACTCTGATCATCATAACTGATATTTCTAAAAGTTGCTGTAAACCTCATCTTTCTCTCGTCATCAGAGCACTCAATTGGACTAAACTGCAGAAACCGCGGCCCGATGAACTCACCACCACCGTTGCCAAGTGGAGAGCAATGCCGATGCTCCTTGCACCCCGTTTCATACTCCAACTCCATAAACGTCGACCTCCATGCCACCACCGTGTAAAACTTGTCCACCCCCAAGTTGAGAGATTGATATCTTGGAACACCAAAATCAATTGAAATCACTTTCGAAACGAGCGAGTATTTATATCCCGGAAGAGGTGAGAAGCTGATTATCGAGATTGGATCGAAGTAGGCCGGATCATCAACCGAGCTTACACTCTCCAAACTCCCACTTACAACACTTGTATGTATAGTTTGATTCTTGTCTCCCCCGTAGTTCATCTTAAGGACACCATCATAACTGCCCTCAAACTCCCTTAAAGCAGATCCAACCATACAGAGGTTCCTCGAAATCTCCGACCAGAAACCATCAAACGAAAAATACATGATCCCGGCTGGCGTTCTCCTGCTCCTTCCACCACCATTGCTGAAGTTTCTTCGAGCATCTTCGTCGACAAGGAACGGGAACTGAATGTACACGGAGCCACTGATCTTGTAGATGCCGGGGGCGAAAGTTTTGTAGTAATCTGGCAAGATTTGAAGCGCCAGAGTCTTTAAACCGTAGACAACTTGGTTATCCTGTTTCATTGCTAGAACATTGTCTCCACCTGTAAGAAAAGTTGTAGTTAGTTCAGGAAAAGAGATTTCGCGAGTGGGAATAAGTTTGGTGGATTCAGGGACTATTGAAGAACAATATTTAGCATATGACACAACTGCTGATGATGAAAAGGCGGAATGTGGGGAAAATTATGCAAGTGGAAAGAAAGAAGATGTAAGTCCATGAACAAGGCATTGCAGCAAAGCTCAAAATTTGCAGAAGTTGACTTGGAAAGTTGGGACTTTCCATTCTTATGAAGAAGATAGGAGTAGTAATTTTTTATGTAAGAGTTGGAGTATTTTATCAAACGCCATGCTACTTTCCGGATGCAGCAATACATTATTGTGAAATATATCAACATGTTGTACTTACATGATTATAATACTCATCACTACGATCCAGAAGACTAGTTTCTTGATTGTTTTTTATGAATAAATTGTCTTGCGACTTTTATCGAGCACCTGGTAGGCATTGTTTTTTTTAAAATGTTTGGTTCTGTTTAGCAATTTAGAGCCCGTTTGTTATGATGAATTAAGTCATAATTGATATTATAAATACCACCTGGAGAATAATGTTTGATATTATAAATCTTATCTAGAAGATGAGATGTATAATCATATTAAAATGAAAAAATAAAATCTGAGCTTTTTCTAGAAAAAAAAATCAAATATCTACCAAACATTTTTTTCCCTTAATTTTCCTTTTCTTTTCACACTTTAACAAATGAGCTTTTATTATACCTTGAATAAGGGTGTGTTTTTGAGCCTTTAAAAAAATTTTCGAAGACTTATTTTCAAAATCTACGAGAGGAGCTTTAAAAATAAGTGGTTGAAAATTTATTTTAAATGCCTTCAAAACACGCCTCTAAATACAAATGAGTGAGCACTAAATGAACCATTTTATATTCATAGAATATAAAATTTAACATAAGTAGTTATTTTTGTCGTAAAACTGTAAACTAGACGAACTCTTATTTATTTGAAATATAATGATATAAGTTGATAATTACAAAGATATCTCCTACTACCTCCATTAGGAATAACTTCTGATCAACTTTTTGGGTATAAAAGATTAAGAAAAATTACTTTATGAGGGGTAGTAAGTGTGTATGAGGGTAATAAGTGTGTGTTGTAAGGTTATAAGTGGAAGAAAGATGTCCAAAAAATGGGTATGCAAAATTTTTATAATGCACCAAAAAAGTTTAAATGTCTTTAAGTTTTTACAGACGGAGGGAATATATATTAAAGGCGAATCACCCTCAATTCATATGGTGATTTAATTTTAAATTTTTGAATTTATGTAGAAGTTATTTGGCTGATATTATTATTAGTTTTAATTTTTTTATTTCACTCATTCATTTATTTAATTTTGATATTTACCTTCCAATTATCTCTTATCTATTAATTATGAATCACCCTCAATTTATGTGGTTGATATATTTAAAATACTTCATCTTCAAAATATATATATATTAATTTATAATCCCGAATCCCTATAAAAAGCGTCTTTTTACTTTTATTATCGAAAAGTGATGAATTGTTTATTAGTATTTCAAATGATAAAATGATTTTTAAATATGGGTATTATAGATCTATCTCTCATATATTAAATGCATCTTTAAAAATTATTTTATCATTTCAAATACTAATAAAAACTCGCTTTAAGTAAAAACACGCTAAAAACAAAGAACGTCTTGGCGTTTTTGATTTTGAGGTAGTACATACTTCATAATTTATAAATTTATACCCATCTTATTCTTTTTAAATATCACCAAGCATGTAACCCAATGTTTTATATTTAAATTAAAAATAATTTTATATTATTTAAATTAAAAAAAATTTAAATATTTAATTAATTTGATTAATTCAATTATAGACGTAATTTTTTTTCTAATATTATATGTGTATTTTTCATTCATTTTTATTATAAATTACTATCTCTCATTCTTCTTAATATCTTTTTAGTCTTTTAAAATATTTATATAATCATTGGGTATTTATAAAATAATGATGGGTGAAAAATATCAAACGATATTTATTATATATGAAATAATGTATAAAACGAAATGAGTATGATACATCTAATTTTAATGAGATGAAGTAATTTTAGAATATGAAATGAATGAATATATGCACTAATAATATTAAAAATATAAAATTATACTTGTAATTAAATTAATTAAATATTTAAGTTGAAATTAATAAAAAATTATTTTAAATCACCGTAATATCTTTGGGTTACGTGCTAATTAGTTTATAAATATAATGAGACGGATCCATAAATAAAACTTCTAATACAAATTAACACTAATCACTTTTATAATATTAAATTATAAATTTTTATAATACATTTTATTGTGAGGCAAATCATAGTCAAGCTTTGTCTCACAGTCAAGCGTGCGACACATACTATGAATAAGTTACCGGATGAATATCCGTGAATTTGTTTACACGTGGCCACATGTAAGTATTTGCAAATAAATAATTCGAAAAGTAAAAAACGAAAAGAATCCAACATAGAATATTAACTAAGCTCAAGAGACACGCTTTCAAAAGAGCAGCAAATCTCATCTCAGTGCTGAATTTCCCTCTGGTTTTATTTGGGGAGAATTCCAAATGTCGATCTGTTCATTTTTCAAATTCTAGCTCATCCAAGACCTGGATTATTCACGGCGTCGTCGCCGCGGCGGCTGCTGCGGCGGCGATCGGTGCCACTACCCTACTTATCTCGTCGATCTGGCAAATTCCGGCCGAATAGTCGGAATTATACCCGCCCGGTTTGCTTCATCTCGCTTCCAAGGAAAACCCCTTGTCAACATCCTTGGCAAGCCCATGATCCAGGTGTTTTCTGCTTTCTCTTTCGTTATTTAATTCGGAAATTGAATTCTATCTAAATTTGAATTTGCTTTTAATTCTTTTTATTTACTATTAGTTCCTGGATTGCTAGTATAGACTGCTGTTTAGCTTTCCCCTAGATACGAGATTTCGTATTCAATTTGTGATGAAAATAAATTAGGAGACTAGCTGATGTAAAGTGTGATTGCTTATTATTGATATGATTGATTACAGAGAACATGGGAAAGGGCGAAAAATGGCTGCTTCATTGGATCATGTTGGTAAACTTCTAACTTAAATTCATCAAATTCTGTATGAATGTAGACTTATAGAGTTATATATTTTATGTATGGTTTTGGTTTTTAACGGTTTCTGATGGTGCTCTACTATTCATACAGTTGTGGCGACAGATGATTATAAGATTGCTGAATGCTGTTAAGGATTTGAATTCACCCGATGTTGTATTGACATCATCTTGTCGAAATGGTATGATGTGTTTACATGTTCTGCATTATTCAAGAATCTTTTAACTTTTATTTATTTATTTTGGTGTTATATTTTGGAATTAATGTAGGCACTGAGCGCTGTAATGAAGCACTTCAAAAGCTTGAAAAAGCAGTATGATGTTGTTGTCAATATTCAGGGGACAAACCACTCATAGAACCTGAAATAATAGATGGTATCGTCAAGGCCCTGCAGGTAAGATTGTCTAGTTTTTTTTTATTTTTAATGTGGGGTAACACCGTGAATTGGTGCACAAATAATGTTGTTCAATAAAACAACCAGTGTTCAATGAAAACAACTAATACTAACCAAGTAATACCTTTTGGTAAAAATACTAGTACCATTTAAAAAATGCATTTGAGTTGCACAATACAACCGATTGCATAGATGTATTTGCCTTTCTCGTGATTTGAATGATACTGGTTACATTTGGATGCTAATTGCTAGCTTTATTACAATAAAGATGAGTTAAAAGGCTGCATCCATTGAAGAATTTACTTCATATTCAGTAACTTGATTATTACTATAAACATTTATGGCTTCAGTAGGATGGAATCTGCGTTCTACTAAATCTTTTGCGATATTTATATACTTTTATCAAAATAATAAATTTGAAATTTGTACTTCTTATGGTCATTTTGCCATCATGCTAGTTGATATGCACTCAACCATGCTACGAGTATGATATCACTGAGCATATGCTTTGAGTATATTAGTGTGATAGTTTGTTGATAATTTATAGTCTTCTAAAGGAGTTCCCAAAAGGTGCGCCTTTTTGCTATTTATACCTGAGGTTTTACTGCATAATGATGGAGTTGCTTAAGTAAAGTATAGATAATAAGATTGAAAATTAGCATTTAATATTGATGTGAAATTCCATAGGGTCTATTTGTTAGGTTGCACTATTTGAGTTTTGGATTGCAAATCAAACATAACAAATCCATTGGTGTTGGACTTGTTAAATCTTATCGTGGATTTGGAATCCTAAACTTCCATTTTCTGTTAATTTTTGGAGTAACTTCTATAGAAAATCCTAAATCCTTTTCTCCAATCCTCTCCTCGTCAAAATCCTAAAAATATTTACCTTAGTTAGGAACTTAAAACAAACTTAGTGCTGCAATTATCTAGCATGGGAAACCACTGTGGAGCAGAATTCCTTCTCCTAATCTGCGCTACAGGTGAGGATGAAGCGCGGTACTGGTCATCATGTGTTTTTTCCTTTTTTCCCTTTCATGATTACTTTATGTAATTTGTATTCTTTTGAAATCCTTATAAAATAACAACTAGCAATGACATACCTAAGGATTAGTAAGGTAAGCCAATGTGGCTCATGAGAATTTGAGTTACTTAATTATAAACTTTTAATTATTTATTGAGGTGTATTTTTGTTATAGACTTGGTTTCTTGAAACTCATAACATTCAGGATAAATACTGCATTCCATCTGAAACATACACAACATTGAGTGCAGTGACACACATACTCAATTTTGTTGATATGAGAGATCTTTATATGCAGACACACATACACACATAGCATAATTTTTTTTGTTGATATGCAGGCTGCTCCAGATGCAGTGTTCAGCACTGCAGTTACTTCCCTTGAAGCCTGAAGATGCTTTTGACCGAATAGCGTGTAAAATCGTAGTGGATAATCATGGCTACACAATTTATTTCTCAAGAGGACTCATACCGCTCAACAAGTAATGCTCTATGTTATACCTCTCTAGCTAAGTAATGTCTCTCTCTCATTACTCGTCGTTGATTCTGTTAAATCTGATTGATTCTGTTGAATGCAGGTCTGGGAAAGTCAATCCCCAATTTCCATATTTACTTCATCTAGGGATTCAGGTAGTGTAGATATCTTTATGTACTTGCTATAAATTTATTTATCAGATTATAATGACCAAATTATAATATATGCACAGAGTTACGATGCAAAGTTTCTGAAAATATACCCAGAGCTGCCACCAACTCCAAGGTAACTGGAAGAAAGATCTGGAACAGCTCAAAGTTCTTGAAAATGGATACAAGATGAAGGTGCCTATTAATATTTTTTTTTTCTTGTATGGAGACCGTGTGACTTGTTCAAGATGCCATTCCAAATATTACTGTTTATTTAGTGACCCTATATGCCTAATAAGGTTGCTTTCTTGTATTCTGTGATCCTGTTTAAATTCTAACATGTGACCTTTAGTATGATGAGAACTCCTTAATCACTGTTTTGTATCTATTCATTCACACATGTATTTATAGGCGGCATAAGTAAGTAAAATTTCTTGTTTCCTTTGCGTTTAGGTGATAAAAGTTGACCATGAATGCCATGGTGTTGATGTTCCAGAAGATGTAGAAAAGATTGAGCATTATATGCAGCAAAGGAACTTGTGTTAGCTGTATAATGGAGACGAACTCATTGAAATCCGAAGTCTTTGAACTGATAACCTCCCTTCTGTGAACAATGGTCTCTCTCTCCCTTTCTCAAAGCAAGCTTTTGTAAAGTTGTACATTTTTGCATCTATAGGAGTCAAGTGGAATACCCCACCATGATAGCAGAATATAAAGCTGTTTTATTAATTTATTATTTAATTTAGATATCCGGTTTTGCCCGACCAATGATTTGTCTCTTTTACATTTTTATTATGTACGAGCAATCTACATGTAATTGCAATTTATTCACAATAGGGGCGAACATTTGTCTCAGCATACATTATCACTTCACCATTTTGATGGGTAAATAATTCAAATTTGTTTCAATAAAGTAGTTCGATTTTCTTCCAATAGTTTTTGTTTTTATTCAGAACAATATTTCTTGTTTTACTAAACAATATTAGTAAAATAAGTTTTAACGGTTTTCACTAATAATATTAATTGTTTCTATTAAAACAATATTAGGTTGCAATTAAAGTAAGTGTTGGTTGACATTGAGATGAGATTGGTTCCTTTTGAGACATTTTATTTTATTATAGACAAAAAGCTAGTGTGAATCAGGAGTTCGAGGTAACTTTATTTTTTTAATATCAACTGTAATGAGCAAAAATTATCATTTTTTTTTAAAAATAAAATATTTTTAAATGATAATCGTATTTGTGCATAATAGTGGTATAATTAAATGTATCTGTGGGTTCATAGGAGTATTACTCTTTATCATCCCCTATATTACTAATAGAGAGTTCGTTTTGATGAAGTCATTATCTGCTTGTGGTTAATTTGGATGATGTGTCATTTTGGGGTTAATTTTGGATGAGTTATCACATTTTGTTGTATTGATGTGTCATTTTTCAATTGGTTTATAGTTAATATGTAACGTTAAGTATGACATTTTAATGTGTAATTTAATTAAAAGAAATTGCAATAACTAAGGTTTGAACCTTGCACCTCTTACATCATATTTATGCCTAATTGCACTAAACCCACTAAACTATAATTGAAATTGTATCTAAATCACTTAACTATTTTTTGTTGCACTAAACTATATAAACTATTATTTTATTACATTTAAACCAATTTTAACTAATTTTTCGCCAATTTTTATTCGATTTTATACATACATGTCTTACCATTTTTTAAAAAGACATTTTCAATTAATTTTATATACTACACACAATTTTTTTTCCCCCATACTACAAAATCGACGGTTTACTATTTTGTTTTCAATTCTAAACTTTTTTTAAGTCCAAGAAATATTTAAAAAATACTTAAATTTAAGTTAAGATTAAATGAATCAATTACTGAATATGTAATTTGACACAATAATTTTATTTAATAACTATTTAAGCAAGTATACTAATATAAACACTAAATAATTATTAATTCTTTTCTCGTCTCTAAAAAAAATCGGCATGTACCTTTATTATCGAAATTTTTATGAAATGAAGTTTTATTAAGATTTCAAATGATAAAAGAATTTTAAGGAGGATTATAGATCTACCTCTTCTTTTATACGCGTCTTTTAAAATTATTTTATCATTTTAAATACTAATAAAAATTCGCTTTTAAAAACACGCGAAAAACAAGAACATCTTTGCTTTTTATGGAATGGATAATAGATTTAATATATTTATGCACATAATTATATTTTTTATGAAATTTATCCTATTTACCCCATTGTCAATTAAATTAAATAAGACTAATTCAATTTTTAATTTGATAATTATGCACTTAAACTCTAACCCTAAACAATGAACCTTTCGTCATATACTCCTCCGTCCCAATCTTCGTGGGATTACGATTGCTCATAAGCATTTTGAACATAATGATATAAAGTGATAAAGTGGTAGGAGAGAAAAGAGTTTTATTAATATTTTATATGATAAAGTGATAAAAGTGAAAAGCAATTGAGGGTAGAAAAGCCATATTTATTAATATTTTTATGTGAGCAAATGATAAAAGAATAAAAGTACAAGTAAAGAATTTTACTATAAAAGATTAGAGATAAAAAAAGTGGGTCTTTTATCATAAAAGATTGGAGGAGTTTAGGAATATGAAATTTCTACGGTTTGGGTCCGGTCGAAAAAAAAAAAAAAAACCTAAACCGAAATTAAAAGTTAAAAAGAAAAACTGAAATTGAAAAAAAAAAAAGTAAAAAATAACTCCTTGGGGTTAAATTACACCAAATTAATTTGGTGTAAATGATCGACAGGAAAATTTGTCATTTTTATTGTTAAATATACTACATATTATAAATAATTTTTTTAATTAAAAACACGTGAACAGACACTAAACTAGTATTATTATTTATAATTACCAGTAAAAAAAAAACAGATAATTTTCCCCCCAAAAAAGGCGCAAGTTATTAGCACCCCATTATTAGGAAATACACCGTTAGAACACCACCCCCCCCTCATGAAAAATATCCTAATCTCTTTTTCCTCCACTGCACGCCGCCGTTTGCATTTCTTTTCTCCTCCTTTCTTTTTTTTTCTTCTTCCACCCCCTGCCCCCCAACTCTAGCCAGCACCGGCCGCCCCACCCCCCGCCATTCTCTCGCCTTCCCCTCTCGCTCTCCATCCACCCCCGCCCGCCTACCCCTGTCCAACCTCGAGGTCAGTTCCCTCCATCCTGTCAGATTCAATTTTAAAAAAAAAAAAAATTCTCCTACCTCTTCTGAACCAATTTTCGCAGGTTTTTTTGTTCGTTTTTGTTTTCTTCATATTTTCGAAAAAAAGCATTAAAAAATTTTTGGTTTTTTTCTAAAAAGTATTTTTTTCGTTTTTTCCCTAAAAACATTTGGGTTTTTTTTTAAAAAAAATTCATAATGTTATACTTGAACCTCTGAAAATAACTAACTTTCATTTTTTTTCTTGATTTTGGTAATTAAATTCTAAAATATTTAGTTTAGTTGGATTTTTTTAACAGATTTGAAAACAAATCTGTATTAATTTGGTCTTGATCTTAATGAATTGATACTCTATTTTTTTTGTTCCGCATCGAGCAAGGTTTTTCAATTATTGGGGGTGTATGCGTTCTGGACCCAAGAGGCAGCAATAAGGGTTAATTTGTCATTTCGTCTATGTTCTAAAATAATAAAATTAGTTGGGTGGTGCATTTCCCAAAAGAGTGGGTGCTAATAACCTGAGCCCCATAAAAAAGGGTAACTGGGCCAATAATGTTTGGAGCAAGCCCAATTCAGAGAGAAATTAGGTCCAACGGCTATGTGGCCCACGTGATCCATGTGAAACTACACCTCATCCATTCATTCCCAGAAACAAATCCCCAAATCCAAACAAACTTGGCGCTACCACACTTTCTCCATTCCATTTACAGTTATCCAGCATCACACGCACACACTCACTCATTCTGTGTGATTCTTCGTTTCTCTCGCCATGGCTGGTGTGCTTGAAACCTATCTGTTCCACGCGCCTCCGTTCTTCCGTCCGCCTCCTTGCCCCCTGTTGCCGGATCCACTTCCGTCCGATTCTCCGAGTTTAGGGACCTCAAGATCCAGCCAGTTCGCTCATCCCCTGAAGCTCAGCTCCACTCCACAAACTCGCTCGTCGTGGTAGTACAATCGTCTGTGAAGCGCAGGACACCGCTGTCCAAGGTTTGTAATTTTTGGTAGTGCTTCCAGCTGAAAAGTTTTCTATCTGAAATTTTTGGTTGTTATTCAGTGATTATTTTGATTCTGGTGAAATTATGTTATAATATATTAGCATCGGGCTCGAGGAGGTAGCAGGAATGCAATTATAGAGGAATTAGCTTTATGTTTATGTAGTAGTATGATCTGTGTTTGAATTGTGTGGAAAAAGGAAGTCTAATCTGTGAATTTTGGCCTCAGCTTCAATTCTGACTTTATTATAATATTAGCATCGGTGTCGAGTGAGGTAGCAGGAATGCAATTATAGAGGAATTAGCTTTTATGTTTTTTGTAGTAGTATGATCTCTGTTTGAATTGTGTGGAAAAGGAACTCTAATCTGTGAATTTTGGCCCTGCTACTTCAATTCTGATTCTATTATAATATAGCATCGGGCTTGAGTGAGGTATGCAGGAATGCAATTATAGAGGAATTAGCTTTATGTTTATGTAGTAGTATGATCTCTGTTTGAATTATGTGGAATAAAAGGTCTGATCTGTGAATTTTAGCCTCATGCTTCAATTCTAGGTTCGAACTCTGGAAACATACACACTGCATTGGTAGAAAACTAAAAATTTAATTTTTTTGGGTTAGGTTAAAATCATCGTGCTCTTTTCTTGTGGTTTATGCCTCTTAGGTTGTGGATCCTTTAAAAAATCGGTGAATGATAAAACATCTAGCGAGTGGTTTAATAGTTTGATTTACTGGTCACATCATGTTCCGAATCCAACTGGCGTGAATCGATTAGAATCAATAACTGGCTTTTGTGACGATGCAGTGTTGAGCTGTGCTCATATATTATAATACTCCTATGTATTCTGCTTTTCATGATGTGTTGTACCATTTGGCCTCTTCTACCTTAATGGTAAATTAATTGAGAGAATCAGTGTTATAAACTGTGATTATAGTTTTCGTTGAAATCTGAATTGTCTTGCTTCAATGTGTGAAATGAAATATTACATGAATTAACGATCTAATCAATAGTTCCTTGAAAAACTGCAGTGTCTGAAGTTAATGACGCAAGCCTGGCAATCTTCTGTACTCGCCAGGATAAACCTGTTCTGGTTGAATTTGGGCACCGTGGTGTGGGCCATGCCGCATGATCCAATCCTGTTATTGATAAACTGGCTAAGGAATATGCTGAAGCTCCAATGCTACAAGGTGAACACGGATGAGTGCCCTACGATTGCAACCCAATATGGAATCGAAGTATTCCAACTGTCATCATCTTTAAGAATGGGGAGAAGAAAGATGCAGTCATTGGTGCAGTTCCAGAATCTACGTTAGTGGACCTCTATAGAAAAATTCTTGTAGAATGGTAAGTGTATACATGTGTTCTCTGAATCAAACTCTCTTCTATTAGTTTCCTCTCTTTAATCCGCCTACATTCCAAAAAAATAAAATCATGTATAGTTTATGCTGCTGTACTTTATCTTATCTTCAAGATTAATGATAGTTGTTAATCATTCATATCAAATGTTGACTTCCATAATTCTTATGTGCATTTGCTGGGTTACCGCTCTTCTTTCCCCTCCTCTCTCTCTCTCTGTTAAGTATCTCTGATAAATGATTTAGTTGAATACTATGAAGATGGACAAATTGTTACAGTTACTAAAGCTATCCTAGCTCCTTGATTCCGTTTATTGCACTTTTGAGTGGTATTACTGGACTTTGACATTTCTATGTTTTAGTTTCTCCATATTTGTAATCTTGTCTAGCTTATGCTGATGTTCTGTGTGGCTTTTGCTCTCCTGACTGGGTTTTATTATTTATTTGTTTATTTTGTGAACTTGTTCATGTGAAGCAAATTCCTCACTTTTGTGGATGTGCATAGAGTTGTTTAAAAAAACGAGCAGCTAGAGCTAAATGAAATTCTCGATTTATTAACCGCTGACCTGAGCTCGTCTACGTTAGGGTTTGATATGTAAGAATATTCTTGTAATTCCATTAGGCTCAGTTAGGGCTTGACTCGAGTCTCTATTTCCCACTATTCAGTGTCATGGAGCCAGCCTGCTTGACAAGAGTTCAAGTAGTTCAAGTTCAAGAACTCCGCTCAAATAATAGCCCTATATGGGTATTTGAAGAATATGTCTTTCTATTGATGGCAAGTCTTGAAGATGAATTTGACATCCAGAACAACAAATTTCAAAACTTTCATGAGTGCTCATACTTTTGATCTTTTTGAAAAGTATTACAAAAACTTGGAGGTTGTTTATGTTGCTTTTTTTCTCTATTGATTTAAATTTTTGAAACCTCTTTTGAAGGTATGTTTTGTTTGGAGCTCAAGTCGGGATCGACTTTGCAAACCTCATCCCCATTATAAGATTTGAAATCGGATTTTAAAATCTATTTCTATAAAAATATATTTACACATTTATATTTTTACAAAAATTCAATATAATTACATCACTATTTTCTCACTTTCAATACAATATAATAATACAACATCAATCGATAAGATCTGATTTGATATAAAAAAAATTTCATCCTACTAAAATTTTAAAATACACATATACTTTTTACTATACATCAAGATTTCAAATATGTTACGATTTCTCTTTCCCTCACAGATATGCCCTAAATTTCAAATTCAATGTCGTTAATTTAAAAATTCGCAATGCCTCTCACTTCAATGACATTTTTGGAGATTTTATTTCATCCAACCCAAAATTTTTGAAGTTTTTGATAATCATAAAATTTCTTGACTATGTTCTGATTTGTGAACAATTTGCCAGCCTTTTTAAAAATTTTTGGTCGATTAATATTCCGTGTGATGAATAGTTTAATTTCCCTTTAGAGGTTCATTCTTTCAAAAGATGAATAATCCATAGAAACACCTAGTTGTTAAATAAAGGTAATGCGTATTTGTGAAGATTGTAATTAATAACTATGCCAAGTAAATGTGGTACCATATTAAACTATTTACGTGTTGCAAAAGTTCAATAAATAATTTAATGTAAATTACTATAACTATGAAATTTTGGTACCATATTAAACTATTTTTACGTATTGCAAAAATTGTAATAAATAATTTAATGTAATGTAGTCTATTAATATTGCACCTATGTAGAACCTCACTTCATAACATGTAGTATTAAAAAAAATTGAAACGTATTTATAAATTATAACTTCAAAATGTTATATCAATATCTTGAGGGTACAGCATTTCTGATCTTGTAAATATATTTTGCCATAAATATAACTTTAGAGTGAATGAAATGAACACTAATAATAAGAGACTTAGGTGTGATTGTTATGTTGAATAGATAGATGAAACGAATGATCATTCCTTAATCTATTCCAAATACATTAATTTCCAGATATTTTGGAATGAATCATATTCCATTAGAATTCGTCATTCAAAAAATAAAAAAATTGTGATTCTTACATGCCACATGAGTTTATGTATTCCACATTTTGAGTAATGAACTTTTTTCCACAAAACATATTATCATTCATTTCATAATAGAATTAAATTTTTTGTAGTCAGGACTTTGTATCGTTTTTGAAATTGATCAAGGGATTTATTTTGATTTGATTTTGATCCGTCATAAGTTTATAAATTTTAAAATTGGTCATTTTCATCTCACTGCGACAGATACTAATGAAAATATCACATAAGTAATTATTTTATTTTTCTCTTTAATTTTTTGAAGCATTACTTGAACTTTTTTAATCCTAATAATTTTGGTGGATTTTTAGATGGGTTTTAAAACAATTTGTATATTAAAAGACAAAGTGAATTAGATCGATTTACAGTGGTCTAAACCAAAAAAAAAAAAATTTAAATCAATATCTTGCAGAAAAACCACTTTCATTCCTAAAAAATAAAAAAAAAAATCCCGCGCAAATTATTTAGATTAAAAAATTTAGGGTTGTATTTCAAAATTAAAAAAAAAAAAAAATAATGACATAGGTGACGGTTATATCTTTTGGTGACCTACAACAAAAGTTAAGGACCAATTTCAATTTTTTTTTGATAACTTAAGGATCAAAATAAAAAAGTCAAAACAATCAGACTAATTTCAAAAGCGAAGAAAAGTTCTGGGACTACAAAAAATTTAAACCCTTCATAATATTACCTTCTACCCAACAATAATGTAATAATTTAATAATAATATTATTTTATTAAAAAATTTATTTAATAAAAATAAAAATAATAACCAACTCCAATAGTCATTAGGTGACGGTTATCTGTTTGGTGACCTGCTACAACAGATTAAAGGAACAATTTCAAATTTTTTGATAACTTAAAGAATCAAAATCAAAAAGTCAAAAATGGGACCAATTTCAAAACGAAGCAAAGTTACAGGACTACAAAAAATTTAAACCCTTCATAATATTACCTTCTACCCAACAATAACAATAATAATTTAATAATAATATTATTTTATTAAAAAATTTATTTAATAAAAAATAATAATAACCAACACCAATAATAATAATAATAATCATATTAAATATAATAATATTAAAATATATAAATAATATATTTTTTTAATAATAATACTATATCTCAGAAAATGTAAATTAAAGCGAATTCTTAATAATATTTTAAAGAAATTAAAATTAAAATATTATTATTTAATAATATTATTATTACAAAAAATATTAAAAATATATACTATAATGTTATTATTAACTCACACTTTCAACAATAATTAAAAACATATTTATATGCATATATATGTTTACTAAAATTATATATTATTATAATAAACACAATAATAATATTATTTTGTAATTATAAAAAAAGATATTATTTTAAAAAATATATATTAAAAGCTAAAATAATAATATATTAAAAATATATATAATAATTAATAAAAATATTAATATTAAAGTATAATTAATAATAATTTTAAAATTTCAAATACTTATATTTCATTCATATTATACCAATCATAAGAATTATCATTCTTATATCATTCCATTCAGCCTTCATTTCATCAATTAATTCATTCTATTCAAATAGCAATTACATTCACCATACCAATCGTGTTTTGGACTATTTGTAAAATTTAAGGGTGACTCTCCCCGCACTAGATTGTCTCAGCAGACTCCATATTTAAAAACTATGCATGAAATATCCACAATTTTTTAATATATATATATATATATATTTTGTTTATTTTATTTTGTCATTATATTAAAATTCCTAATCAATTTAGATAGGAGTCATAGATTAATTTTTAGTCCATAAATTGTTCACCTAAATTTCTCTTTTTCGTTACATTTTCTCGAATTTAATATGAGTATTAATTTTTAGACGTTTCTTTTAGAACCATTAACTTTCAATTATCACAAAATTAAGTTTTTGATTTAAAGCTACCAAACACACCCCATAATCCTCCATTCACACCCCACCTACTAAACTTACCCTATTAAAAAATTTAAAATTAATTTCCAGAAATTAAACACACCCCAAATCAATACCATTATACCTTATCCCAAAAAAATAAAATCACTTTTTCCCTTTTCCAACAACAAATCAAGGCGGCGAAAAAAAAAAAAAAAAAAAAAAGGTCTTCCATTTTGATTCTCATGGAACAAAATCAAAGAACTCATGAACAATGGTGGAAATCGTCATTCAAAGGTAACAAATTCATACAAATTCACGTGTGTTCGACAATAGGGTTATGTCTGAGACTCACTTTGCCTAAATCACGACTAATCATACCTGATTCATTCTTTACCGCTGCCCTTGGACGAATATCTTCACTACCAATTTTTTTAAAATTTTTGCCTGACGGGTTCACGAGTAATCTCGCTTCGTTCAGTTGAGATTTTGGCGAAGCGATGGCACAATTAAATCCTAAAAAATACCAAAATTTTTTGCATAAAGATCGATAAAAAAAATAGAAAAAAAAAAAACCTAAAAAAACACTTACATTAATGTGGTCGTTTGAACTTTCAATTCCATGACTATGATGATTGAAAATTGGAATAAAAAAGATAAAGGGTTTATGGACGTGAATTCCAAAAAAATAAATGTTTTAACGTTTATGATTTCTGATTGCCTATAAATAAAATCCAATTTTTATCTATTTATATGAGGCATTATAATTATTTTTTTATACCTATTTTAATTTTAAATATTATAAGGGGTGTAATGAAGAATTATGAGGTGTGTTTAGTGACTCTCTTGATTTAATCTTTCAAGTTTGAACGTCCAAATTAATATAGTCAATGAGCGACTTTAAAATTGGTGTTTGTTTGGTGGGAGGTCTGGATTGATGGGATGGGCCTCCAAATCTCCTTTTTCAATTTCGCATCCCATCCTCCATCCAAATACATCCACCCCCTATTATATATCTATATACACCCTAAAAATTATCCACATCACTATTTTCTTACACCAACTTTCTCTTCTCTCATACTTTCTTACAACAATTCATCATCTCTCCTACTTTCTATATATACTTTTCTTTCATACAATCATTATCAAACTAACTAACAATAATAAAATTATTATCATAATTAAAAGTATTGATTTGATATAAAACTTCATCCATCCCTACCACATCCAACTCCAAACAAAATGTGATTCATTATTAGCAGGATTTCCCATCTATCTATTTTTTTTTTTCCCATCCTGATTGCCTCACATCCACCTCAAGCTCAAAAACAAACATACCTAAATGACTCTAATCCCATTTATTTTTCTTTAAAAATTACTCCTCTTCCCTCTTCATATACATATCTTTTAATTATTTATTTAACTTATTCTTTATAAAATTATTATAATTTATTATTTTTAAGATATGGATTAAAAAAATCTAACATAATATTTAAATTCTATAGTCCTTACTATTTGAGCCCAAAAAGCTCAAAAAATTTTTTTTTAATACATCTATATAAAATAAAGTTTTACCCTAAAAAATCATATACTCACATGTACGCAAACAAACAATTTTTTTTTTCTGCCGCATGAGTCACGGTTATTTCTTCTTGAGCAGCTATTGATATGCTGTGTATTTTTCTCCCTTCTCCTTCTAATTTCGATCTGTTGTTTAATCTTTTGATCTAGTTATACTTATATATATACATTATAAGTATGTAAAGTGATGCCTGTATGCAATTGGTTAATTTGATAGGTATTTGACCTTCAATTATTTGGTGATAAACGCAAGGTTGTGGGATGAATAAATTTATTAGATTAATAAGGTTACTGCTAATCAGAATTATATATGCAATGGCATGCACATGAGATGCAAATTATGGACATAATTAGTTACAAGATGGTTTTGAGGATTTGTGGAGTATATATTGTTGCTGTGTATATGAATTAGGCCTGATTAAATTAACTAAAATATATATTAGATAGTTTACTTAAGACAGTAGATCAAATCAGATTGGGCTAAAGAGGAATATTTGTTCATTAGAAATTTTTAATTATGCTGTGTTGTTAAAATTGAGAGTTTAATTAGATTTTATATTATTTTTAATTCAAGAATTTATTTTCTAAATAAATGTAATTTTCATATTGTTGTTGGTGACTACTAGGAAAAGAGAATAATTTAACCCGGTTTACTTTTCACACATTTCTCCTTATCATTATGTGTAAAACTATCACTGTTGCATTGCAAATCTTTCCCAACTTAAAAAAATAAAGCATTTTTCTACAAGTTTATTTAGTTGCTCATAACGATGATAATAATAACAACAAAGTTTTGTATGTAATGTTGATTCTTAAATAACTGAGTTCCATATTATGAAACCGTTTCATATAAGTTTGTCCCCTCGAGAAATAAGCTTTAAGACTTTTTTCATTCATATCATCCACATTCATTCATTTGAGGTGGGGTTTTAATTGCTTTTATTCTCACGATTGGTTAGTAGAGCCTCTATTAAGTGTGTTATTCTTTATTGGTTAATTCTAAATAAATACACCTAATCTTTTGACCAAATATCAATTTAATCACAACCTTTTTTCAGACAAAAGCCAACCTTTAATATTGCTTTGCAAATTGATACACATTTTTTTTTCCCCTGCAAATAAGAGGTGACATGACTCTTTGAAGCATGTGTATACTTGCTAGTTATAATGATACATATTAAATAATATTTTTTAAATTATTCCATTATAATATTACACATTTTTAAATAAATTAAAACAAAAAATAATACTTGAAAGAAGTTAAAATCTAAAAAACAATTAAAATATAAATAAAAATAAAATTATATCCATTTCATAAAATTAATTCCGAATCTCAATAAATAATTCACAAATTTAGTTAAGGAGGTTTGACATTAATAAGAACAATGTTTAGAGGTGTCAGGGTGACAATAACAAATGGATGCGTTGAATGCATGGGGGAAAAAATCCAAGAGATTACATTTATTTTGGAATATGAATATATTTAATTTTGAAATATTGGCAGCGAATTAGTTTTTAAGGTTTGGAATTTAGATTTAAATAATTTATTTTATTTTTTTTAGATTTTATTTATTTTGTTTTTTTTATTCACTTTTTTAAATATTTTATATATTTATGATTTAGACATTGCATTCTATAATAAGTCTCGACATAACAAAAAAACTAAGCAAATTCAAGTAGTCATATCGTCTCTTTGAGTCGATGGTAAAAAAAATGTATTAATTTGCAACAACATCAAAAGACGGGCTTTTTACAATAACAATGAAGGTCGTGATTAAAATGATATTTTACCAAAAGTCATGTTTATTTAGAATTAATTTATGTTTTAAATAAATTGTTGAGTTATTCATTATGTGAATGAATTTTTTCTATATTGTTATTCAAGTTGGCAACCATTCATGGCAAAGGTTTTGGCGACATGTAACGTGATTTACTTGATTACCGGTTTTTTATTTTAATAATGAATAACTTGGTCCCACTAAGGTTGCTTTCACGCTACTAAGTTAACATTTTTCAAATTAAGGAGTCAATAGGGAGAGCGATGGATGATGTTATTAGGAAGTCGTTTATTATTTAACATTGATAACAAGTTTAGCCTTATTAAGTTTTATGCAAAGAAGATTTTATTTAATAGTTAGTATTAGTATACTTTATTTTAAATTAATTTCTACTTCAAGAAACTAATTCATGTTTATGTCGTTGTTTGTCAAGTAAATTTATTATGTAATAAGTTAAATGATTTCATGAAATTTAAATTGAAGGTTTCTTTGTTTTAAATGGTATTTTAAGCCTAATTGTTAGTTAATTTAATTGACTTTTTTTTAAAAGTCCATTTTATGAAAATTTGGGGGGAAGTGATAACGCAACTTCTTTTTATGTTAATATATAACTTGTTTTTTTTAATAGTTCTTATTTATTTTAACGTAAACAAATGTATTTCAATCTAATAAATTACATATACCCCAAAATATACTACGTAAGACACCTGCCGATTTGGGACAAGCTAATTTTAATTCCGGAACTCCAGCCGGTGAGAAATTTATTATATACGTGAATTCAACGCATTTTCAATTTTTTTATATATTTAAAAAATTATTTAACTAAATATCTAATATTAACATTTAATATAAATATTTAAAATGCCAATTATTCAGAAAAAAAAGGATTCTATTGCAAATAGGGTTATAAGGAATACCTCAACAGTGTTTCACAAGGTTACAAATACCAAGTCAAAAATAAAGCCAAACATTGATTCAGAAAAATACACGGTTTAATCACCCAATCTGAGTAGGACAAAGCAGACTCCTTTGTACCCTTTTTTAAACATACCAGCCCAGATGCGAGTTTTGAGTTCCTCCACCATATCCTCGTTGATCAATGCATCTGGAAAATGAACATCATTTCTTTTTTTTCCACAAAATCCACACCGCGCACCTCCACGCACAAACCGCCAATTCTTTCTTTTCGCTTTGCCTCTTCCTCCCTCTGGAAGAATAAAAAAATTGCATGAAAAAGAAAAATACACTTTTAAAATTAGCTAAAACTTTTTAATCTTATCAAATTAAAATAAATAAATAAAATATATAAAAAAGGTTTAAGGGGTGAGGGCCCAATGACCCTTGACTAACATGGGTCCGTCTATGCCTGGTGTATATAAGACTTACCTAAAATTTAAATGATACAATTTGCGTCACTTTTTTAGAAATTGGACCAAAAAAAAAAAAAAATAACATTATTTTGGTGAGCCGCCTTCCGACCGTTAAGTTATAAAAAGTGGAGACTTTAATACCTTTTAAAAATAAAAAACAAAATTTGAAGATAAATAATTAAAAATAAATATATATGAATATTAGGTGCTGAATCACTTTCACAATTTCATTTCTCCAAAAATAGCAAGTATGAATTATACCTTTTACATTTGACAAATCCTCATGTATAACTTATTTATTGTTTTTTAGCGCAACTTATTTATTGTTTGAAAGTGGATCCATACTAATTCATTCACTGAAACTCATTATTGATATAAATTAATATATATTATACATTTATATATACATAAAATTACTTTTTTGTCCTAATTTTGATTAATCAATTTTTTATAAATAAGAAATCTCACAATTTGTTTGGTGTCGTTTAAAAAGAAATAAAACAACTTTCAATACTGTTTGAGAGAATATTTAAGTGAACCAGCATGGCTTCTGTCTGACTGTTATAAGTAAAACTTCATTTGTTATGCCTTAAAAAAACTTTCACTATTTAAAAATATAAAGCATTTTCAAATGTTGATTGTTTTTTGGTAATAATAAATCATATGGATTTATACATAACAAAGGAGAGTTTTGTATGTAACAAATGATATTTAAATAATCGAGTTAATGCATTTAACTTGCCTATATCTTTTTGTCTACTTATTTAATACTATTATTTCCCTCCACCAAACCCACTTTACACCATTTAATACTATTATTTCCCTCCACCAAACCCACTTTACCACCATTTAATACTATTATTTCCCATTTTAATCTAGTGTCTACCGATTATTTGACCAATCAAAATTAGAATGAGGGAGTTATAATATTATTTATAAGTATAATAATAATAATTAATAAGTATTTATAATATTTTTTATAATTGTAAAGTATTCATTGAATTTTTATAAGTTTAATTTTTCAATAATTTTTTTGTTTACTTTGCATTTCTTTTTTTTTTGTTTGATGTGAAATATAATTGTATTGCAGTATGTAATTGAGTTTTTGGTGATTTATGTTAATAGAATCAATATGTTTTGATTTTTTATTACATATATCACTCAATTTATTATGTTTAATTAATTAATTCAAGTTTAAAATAGAAAATTGTATATTTAATCATGAATAAATAATATTTGATAAAATATAAAATAAAAGGTTAAGGTAATATCATGCAAAGAGTATTCCCACTTAGTCAAAGTTAAATTTAATGGTTAGAGATAATTTTGATATGTAATATAAATTTGGTGGCAAATTAATAATGATAAAAAATCTATGTAAAAAGCGATGGTTTATGATAAGACGTTTCATAAATCATCACAAAATAACATTATTTTTTCTAACACGCTATAACAATCGTTAAATGCGTTATGATTTATCTACATCATGGCATTCATCTACGAAAGACCTACTATTAATAATTTTACCACAAATTGAGAAAAAAGAAAATAGTGGGTTTCTTACACACAAGGTGCATCATAAACACGACCTATAACGATTTTAGAACATTATAATTTATT